>JXOR01001194.1:430-13339 GCA_001014335.1 Coboldia fuscipes
TCAGTTGGTCTCACTTGAGTTGGACGTTCAGCTGGTCTGTATCCTGGTTTATCAGGTGCATAGAATTCTCCCTCAGATTTCAAGTTATCGGTTGGTCTCACTTGAGTTGGACGTTCAGCTGGGCGATATCCTGGTTTATCTGGTGTATAGAATTCCCCTTCTGGCTTCAAATTATCTGTTGGTCTAACAGGTTGAATTTTCTCGGCAGGTTTATATGCAATTTTTTCTCTTTCCATTGTTTGTTTTTCTTGCATCGCAAAGAAATCTTCATAATCAGTTTTCGTCCAAGTCTTTTTTCGTGGCCGTACTAACTCTTGTTCCGAATCAATGAAATGCGTTTGACTCGTAGTAATTAAATCCATAGATCCTTCCATAATTAAATTATCCATTTTTTTAGTTACTGAACGCGTTCGTTCATCGATGACATGACTTACAAAATCAGTTTGTGATGTTGTTATTGAATCGAATTCACCTTCATCAACTTTTGTCCAAGTATTTCTGCGAATCGGACTTGGTCTCTCTGTTGGTTCGCCAGTGAATTCCATTTGATTGGTTGTTATTGCTAAAACATAAAATAAACAACATTATTCGTTATGTAATCTTAAAAATATATCATTAAACTCACAAGTGAATTGAGAATTAGTTTCAAGGCTAAGATTATCAGTAGGTCTTATTTGTATTGGACGCTCAGCTGGTCGATATCCTGGTTTATCTGGAGTGTAAAATTCACCCTCAGGTTTCAAATTATCAGTAGGTTTCACTTGAGATGGACGTTCAGCTGGTTTGTATCCAGGTTTTTCGGGAGTATAGAATTCTCCCTCTGGTTTCAAATTGTCAGTTGGCTTGACTTGAGTTGGACGTTCAGCTGGTCGGTATCCAGGTTTATCAGGAGTATAAAACTCTCCCTCTGGTTTCAAATTATCAGTGGGTTTCACTTGAGTTGGTCGCTCGGCAGGACGATATCCTGGTTTCTCTGGAGTATAGAAGTCTCCCTCTGATTTCAAGTTGTCAGTTGGTCTCACTTGAGTTGGACGTTCAGCTGGTCTGTATCCTGGTTTATCAGGTGCATAGAATTCTCCCTCTGGCTTCAGATTATCAGTTGGTTTAACTTGAGTTGGTCGTTCACCTGGACGGTATCCTGGTTTATCTGGTGCATAGAATTCTCCCTCTGGCTTCAGGTTATCAGTTGGTTTAACTTGAGTTGGTCGTTCTCCTGGACGGTATCCTGGTTTCTCGGGTGTATAGAATTCTCCCTCTGGTTTCAAATTATCAGTTGGTTTGACTTGAGTTGGACGTTCAGCTGGTCGGTATCCAGGTTTATCAGGAGTATAAAACTCTCCCTCTGGTTTCAAATTATCAGTGGGTTTCACTTGAGTTGGTCGCTCGGCAGGACGATATCCTGGTTTCTCTGGAGTATAGAAGTCTCCCTCTGATTTCAAGTTGTCAGTTGGTCTCACTTGAGTTGGACGTTCAGCTGGTCTGTATCCTGGTTTATCAGGTGCATAGAATTCTCCCTCTGGCTTCAGATTATCAGTTGGTTTAACTTGAGTTGGTCGTTCACCTGGACGGTATCCTGGTTTATCTGGTGCATAGAATTCTCCCTCTGGCTTCAGGTTATCAGTTGGTTTAACTTGAGTTGGTCGTTCTCCTGGACGGTATCCTGGTTTCTCGGGTGTATAGAATTCTCCCTCTGGTTTCAAATTATCAGTTGGTTTGACTTGAGTTGGACGTTCAGCTGGACGGTAACCTGGTTTCTCGGGAGTGTAGAATTCTCCCTCTGGTTTTAAATTATCAGTTGGTTTCACTTGAACTGGTCGTTCTGCTGGACGATATCCAGGTTTTTCTGGTGTATACATTGGGCCCTCATTTTTCAAGTTATCAGTTGGTCTTATTATAACTGATCGCAAGTCAGTGTATCTGATATCCTTGTCAATATCGTATGTATCATGAGTTGTGGTACTTAGATATCTATTTGTTTCTTCTGTGATATCAACGTTATCATCAGGTGCATTATGAGGACAACGATGTCGTCTAAAATTTTAATAGAATCGAATTAATTATTATTTTTCTTAATTAATTTAGTGAAAGTATTTTTTATATTTGGAAGATTATTGGTGCATAATTAATTTGTGAATGAATATTACATAAATTGATTTGAGAGCATTGACTTCATTGTTCATAAATGGCTAGAGCAAATTCCATATATTACGTTCAACGTTCAAATTAGTATTCATATTGCATTACATTTTAGATCATTCACAAAAAATGCAAAATAATAAATAAGGAATTATTTAGATGAAGTGGTTTACTGCTATTTTTTATTTATTTGAATTCTATGTAGGCCAACATAAAATTTCTGAGAAACTCAAGTTGGTAAGATCAAGTTAAAGATCTTTTAAGTGTTTACATTTTATGTAATTCTCCTACTATGGTTGTGTACAACAAGTTATGTTAATCATATTTGTGAATCATATGTAATGTGCATACGATAACTGCATGATAATATGTAATACGTAACGCATAACATGATAAACGGCATAATTGCAAGATGTATTCCTTACAATTATTTTTATCCAAATAAGTTATAGTGAAACCAGTGTATAAAACACTACCTATTACAGTGAATAAAAAGTGAATTAATTTAATGAATTATGATATACAGTTTGTGTATACATAATTTATATTGCTTTCTTGGCGTTTACGTATTGTGTTATGCTAAACTTATTATTCGTGATCTTGTATTACTTTTGAAATGACTATTTTATGGAACCCACAAGTATTAAAATGAATTAAAAATTGACTATAAATGACATCATCGTATATTTTTAGTGGTTTTCTTAACTTTTAAGTTATTTTTTATATTCATTCACTTAAACTCAACAAAGCTTCACAGTCAGAGATGTTAATTGAATTTCGTGAATATTTTCATAGCTTATAAAAGTTTAATATTGACTGTCTTTTCTTTAAAAGTGATTCTGTGACCTAGAAATGCATATATCAATAGAATCACGTTAAGAATGCAAATTTATACAAATAGAATATTCATCGTTACAATATTTTTTTTTATTTTAAATATTATTCAATGTCAGGTGCTCTCGTTTAAATACATTCAATTTGCCGATACAATAATATTGTAAAGGTTTTTAAGTATCTAATGAATGAGATTGTTATCTATATTGGAAATTACAAACAGAAAATAAAAATATTATAAGAATTTACCCGCAAGTACATATTTCACAGATGCATTGCTCCTTATGAGTGTGTACAGTATCAATTTTCTTTTTATCAATCCGTGTATCTTTATTTTTAATGGTTGTTCGATCTACTACATCAGATGTTGTACGCTAAATTATGGATTATAAAATAATTGATAAAGCAACCAGCAGATAATATTTATAAACAAAATTGTAACATATTTTAGATAACATTAATTAAGTGTATATGTATATTATCTCTTACCAATTTGGTAGTATCAGTATCATCACGATAGAGAGTCTTTCGTTCGATATTAATTTCCTCAGTCAGTGTTTTACTATCGTTTGAAATATTAAGAAAACTGTCCTTATGATCATTAATATATTCACCGCGTTGATCAATATCAGACACCTTCGTTGTATCAGTATTCTTAGTTTTAGTTATATCCGTTATATTTATGCGTTTGTCAATTAAGTTATTAGTATTCTCAATGTTTGTTATGTTGGTCACATCCGTTATATTTTCTTCAAAGTCTTTTATATTTTTCATATTTGTAATACTTGTTAAATCATCAATTACAATTGTTTTTTGTCGTCTGTCTTCAACAATTTTTTCCAATAAATCTGTACGAGTCTTTTCATCGATCACTTTCCAGGTGTTTGTGCTGGCATCGAATATCTATAAATAGAAAATTAATAAAATTAAAATAACCAGCTCATATACATTTGTGTTACACAAATAATTTGTTCGTTCATCCACCTGTTGATTCTATAGATAATCAACGTAAGAGAAAACGAAAATACATGAATTACATATACATACCTTGGTTATTTCGGTAGTAGTTGTAATATTTGCTACATCAGGATGGTCTCGTTTTATTTCATCAGCAAAGTCTGGCGGAATGTATGTGTCCTTATCAACAAATGATTGTTCCTCAACAACACGCCAAGTATTTGTTTTTGTATCGAAAATTTTTGTTGTATAAGTGGTGGTCGTTAAATTCACATTATCTTCATTTAATTCGGGTATTGATTCATTTACGGTTTTATTTTTAATCGTTTTTTCTTCAACGGTTTTCCATTTACCAGATCGTTGATCATAAATTTTCTTTTTGAATGTTGTCGTTATAATACCTTCTGAATCTTGACTTAATTCCCTAATTAATGATGGTTTACGTGTCTTTATTGTACGTTCATCCACTTCTTTCCATGTTTTTGTCTTATTATCAAAAATTTCTTTTTTCACTTTTGTTGATGTAGATGCATTATCCAATTGTTGTATTGTTGAATCATTGATAATATTTGTTTCCGATGAAATATTCGTTGATGATTTAATATCGGTTGAAATTTTGGAAGACGTGTTAATTGATTTTGAAGTGATCTTGTCAGACGTGACAGAGTCGGTGATCTTCAAATCTTTAATGATATCATTCATCTTGGATATCGATGTAGCTGTGTCAGTTTTATCCATATTGGACATGGAAATCTTAGTTGAATCCACATATGATTGATCATAAACGTTGGATGAATTGATTGTCTTGCTCTCATTTGTATTACCAACTAAAGTTTCGATTTTTTTTATCTCACTTTCATCGATATTATCAAAATTTTTATTCAATGCAGATGTAGTTTTGGTTGTATGTTTTGACGATTTCGAATCTTGAATAGCATTCTTATCACCAACCAATGATTTATCTAAAATTTCAGTTTTAACATCAGCTGATGATGTTTTAATTCGATCTTTACCATCATCAATTAGTTCACGTTCATATGATGAAGTTGTTTTTGTTTTACCATCTGATACCCAATGGGATCCACTCTCTTTTGCATAATGACTGCTAGACGATGTGTGATATGATCTAGGTCCTTCACTTATAATCGCCAATTCATGAATTGCATTATCATTATTTTGATTATCAGCCACCTCTTCAAGTGACACAGAATTAATGATCTTAAAATTGCTATCACTGGCACGTTTCATGTTATCATTTCCATGTTTATGAATTGTTGATTTAATTGTTGATGTTGTCTTATCACTATCCAATATATTTTTCTTGTCATTAATGTTGATTGATTTTTTAAAGGTGCCGGTATCAATTGAAGTTGTTTCGGAACCAATTGATTCTTTTGTCATGTTCTTCTCACTTTCAATTAATTGTGATGAAGCTGATTTTGACTGTGAAGTAGCAGACTCATAATGAGATGACGAAGTGACACCAGATGTTTCACCAAAAAGCATCTCTTCAGCACTTTGTAATTGCTTTGATTGGGTTTTCATCGATGAGGAGGTACTCTGTTGTTGTTCTTGTTGTGATGATGATTTTTGCATTGAAAATGATGACGATGTAACTGATGACGATGACTTCCCACCAGTTTCCAAATATGTAGTGTTTGCATCGGAACTGTGGATTAATGAATCACCAGCATCAATATTGCCGCCGGTTCCATTGCCATCACCTTTTTTAATAAATGATTTCGTAATATTTGAATCGATATGTTTATTGTCTGCGATCGTTATGATCTTAGTTGGTTCAGTGGTTGTGTGAAATATTTCGGTAACAGTTTCATTGGTGCCTCCTTTCTGTTGACTTTTGGTAGTATATGCTGAACTGGTAGCCGAAAATTGTTTCGTGGTCGATGACGATGATGACATCTCATTGGTAGCCGAAGTTTTGGTTGTTGGAGCCTTTGATAGTTTTGATTCCATAACCGTTGTGGTTGAAGTTGTTGTCTTATTCTTTTTATTTTTCACCATTTTAAGCTTTTTTTAGTTGGCTTTTTCTTAAAGTGTTGTTGTATATGAATTAATGGTAATCCAAAAAAATAAAAATTGTTGAATTTGAATTCACAATAAAATTAGCACAGCAGTTTATTACTTTTCACAATCTAAATGTTTGCTTTCGCAATGAATTTTTAATTTGGTAGAGAAAAAAAAATAGTCTCACCACACTAAATACAATAATTTTTGTTCACAAATAACCGAAATAAGATTATCAAAGGAAATTTATGAAAAACAGAATATTTTTTATAACACAGGTTTTTATTTTCACGTTCTATCTTCTATGGCTTTCGCATATACCGGAGGAATGTAGGTATTAAAATATCACAGTGTAGTTAATTGTTTTTTGAATTTGTAAATTTATTCCAACAAAAATGATATTCTGTCCAGGTAGAGTTCAATATAGATAGAGAGACACTTATGTATGAGCACACTCTCGGGTTCATTAAAAATTCATCAATTTATGTTGTATTTTTGATAATGTGAAACTACTACAATCACACATTCAAGTTTTTACCAATTTCCTTTCTATTTTTTTATTATTGAGAAAACATACAAAAAAGTAATCAGAAATTTTTAATCAAAGGTATTCGATGTCTTAGAGATGGAAATAATTTTATTTGTATTTTTTTGTCTTTTCGTATGTCACCTATTATGCAATAGTAAATCAGTAATAAAACAGAAAATTACACACAATTTAATAGTTGGTATGTAATTTTAAAGTTTAAACAATTGCCACTCTTAAGTGTTGTATGGTTCAAACAATTGGGTTATTGTCGGTTAAGGCACTTTCACTATACAGTATTCACAATTATTTTATTTTCATTGGGCACAACGCCATCCACATGGTATTGAAAATTGAAAATTTTCCGAAAAATTGGCAAATTTTAAAGGCACTAAATACACGTAACCACTGTGTGATGTGGAAATATTCATTAGACATAAAAATACTAATGATGAATAGATTCGATACAAGTGATAATTAACGTTTTTTTCACCGTCGCGCAGACACAGGTCGTTCGTATCGAAATGAAAAAGATAAATTTTTTTTTTATTTTGTAAAGTTAGCGGTTATACAAATATTTTATGATTATGATCACTTATGGAGGAGCAACTTAAAATACCGTGTTTCTTGATCAAACGCTGAACAGACTCTGTTTCACAGCCAACAAGAATTGAAATAAATTTGAGTTTAAAAAGTTTCTCAATTAGCTTGATCCCCCACACACATTGATAAAATTTAAAATTGTTCGTGGGTTATATTTTTATTTTGTATGAAATTCGCGAATCACAAAATTTTTAACTTTTTATTTGGTCACTGATTTGTTTCATTAATGTAAACTAACTATATTAATGTTTATTTCTAGTTATATGTGTGACAATGCCAATACATTTAACTGTGGCATGAGGTGAGGAGCAATACACTGTAGAGCGTGGAACAGGTTGTGTTGGCGTAATTCTGCCACCTTACTATACACGGATTGTCGAATACATCAAAAACCGGCGCATTTTTAACTAACAAAATTTTGTGTACACAACTCAGTGGAATCAACTGCATTACTGGTTTGCATGCACGATTATATTTAAAATTCGTTCACCTGGAGAAATCCAATATTCTTATAAGTTTTTCTTTTTATTGAATCGATCCAATCGCAAAATGTGTGGGTTGTTCTATATATATGTTATAATAATTACTCTTATTCATCAGAGTTTTCAGTTTGGCGTTACAACGATACAATAGTGTGTTTACTCTCACACTAGAATTTAACTGTAACACTAATATACACCTGAGTATGAGTGCGATGGTGCCCACCTGAATGGGGGTAATCAACAATAACAATGTTTCAATCGTTTTAAGCTCTAATGATTTGAATTGAATGTATGCATTCACATTTTGGTATTTAATGCTTTATGATTTCATATGTGAGTATAGCAACCTTCAATGAGGGGCTTACCTTGTTCATAACAATGTTTGATTCTCACACATCATTTCCCTATTGTAAATTCCATCAATCTGTTATTGTGCCAGTGGATGGCACACTGTTATTATTTTGAAAATAACTTTATGTGGAACACATTTTGCCGCTTTATAATTTACAAATGTTTACTAGTAATCAATGTTTGTGGAATGAAAACAGATATTAAATGTTATATGAAATTCGTTATCATAGAAAACCTGGGAGCAGTTTAGAAATGTTTACTATTAAAGTACCGAAAATTATAATCATCGATTTTTTTTTTTTCATTAATAGAATCAGTTTGTTTTCCTGATATGGGTCAAAGACTGATTATGTTCTCAGGGAGCCATTTAAATTGTGCCAACTGTATCGATGTGAATATAATAATAATTGGCCTATATTAATTCCAGCGTTAGATTCTTGAGTCGAAAAACATGAAATTTCGATAGTTATCAGCCAATGTCATCGCAACTAATTCTCACTAATACTGATGTCTTCGAAAATTGTAGGAATAATACAAATCTTTTTAAATTCACGAAAAAGAAACAAACGATTTGCATTTAAGTACACGGAATTTATTGTGTGTCTTTCTAGACTGAATGTATCACATAATTGAGCTTAGAAATATGAGTCGCCTTTAGTATTTCCATAAAATTTTAATTGAATCTAAACTGAATCAGTCGGTGCCATTACGTATCTCTCAGCTTAAAATGAAAATGATGTAGGTTTCAATTAAATTACCAAACGAATGCTATTACACACCATCAAGTATATTGAAACGTTGGAGAATATTCTGTTATACATTGCTATTTCTGAAAGAGAATAATATTTTTGGAGTTTCATAACAACGACGCGTTACTTATTATGATCATTTTGATGTAATTAATTGTGATTTTTGTTTGGGGGACTGTATGGAATTGTAAGTGTCGCATTTTATGGTCAGCTTCAATTCGCATTATGGTAACATCATGGTAAACTAGTAAACAACAGAAAAATTATTGATTTATGAATCATAAAAAAATAAATATTATTCTGCAATAAATTAATATAAATTTTTATATTGCTTTCGTTCCAGATTGATCGCGAATTGTAATTTCTTTTGGCTGTTTACGCAACACTGTACGGTTGAATGATCACCAATTTGCCAGTATACCCAGGAAAGTCTTATACCGCCTTGACTACATAACTGAAATGATCAAGTTTAAATGAATTAATTGAACACCTTGGAGAAGAAGAATTTACCAAAATAGTACTGATCAAGATCTTCTTTTTTAGTGTTAAGCTTATAAAGCAAGTAGATAGCCTTCTTCTTCAGAATTAATCCAGAAAACAAAAACTCCTGTAAAATTTGAAAATCTTCTCATACCAATTTTGGTATTACAACGATTAAAAAGACAATAGACATTTTTCTCTTTTTTAAAAAAAAATATAAAAAACAAATTTGAACATTTTATTAGAGAATGGTAGAGAGCTTAAAATTTACATACAAATATTACGGGTGTGAAAAGCTGTTACAATCATTTTGAATAAATTTAAAACATGAAACGTTATAAGACTGAAACTATTGTGACATGTTAACCGTACATTTATAAAACCTAAAAATTTTTATTTGCAAAAAACCAAAGATAGAATTGCTACGCATAAAATAAAATGGAAAAACAATAACGAATTATATGAACAAAGTGATATGTATTTTGCAATGCAGTTAAATATAAAAAATAAGAACAAATTATTATGACTAAACTAGGTGCGCTTGAGTGCTTCAACAGTAATATAATTCAATACGATCAGGAATTAATTAGCTGTTTTATTTCCGTCTTGATTACGGCAAACAAAACGATTTGCTTCAGCATAATCTCGAACATCGGAGAAATTACGTTCTGGTTTAATACGAACATCATTTGGATCCATTTCAAATTTACCACTCCATTGGACGGGTAACACTTCTGGTTCCGTTGAGAACCCATAAAATTTACTTTGATCTGAACGATTACGTTCTGGTTGCATACGAACATCAGATCCTTTTGCAAATGTACCATCCCATTGAACCGGAAGAATAGTTGGTTCATTTGAATATCCATAGAAATTGGTGGTGTTTGACCAATTTTGATCCGGTTTATAATAATATTGTTCCTTAGGTGGTGATTGTGGATGGAATCCTTCAGTATCTCGTCCACTATATTGTGCATGATGTTGTTCATGTTGATATTGTTTATGATCATATTGGCGTTCCTGTGATTCCCGACTACTGTTAGATCCACTAGTGGATGACACTTCATCAGGACGCTTATTTGGATCATATGGCTTCTTCTTTTCCACCACTGTATATCCGGGCTTTACCATTGGTTTTTCATAAACAAACTTTCCATTCCAACCACCGACACCAATTTTAATTGGGATATCTTCATCTCTCATTTTACGTGGCATGATTTTTATGATTAATTAACTTTTGTCTTTTATTGAATATAAAACAGATAATAAATAACAATAACGTAATTCCTTAAATAAAATTCCTTGTTTTGTGTTTCTCAGGTATAACTTTAATCTTTAATCACCACTCAAAAATTTTCTTTTTAATAAATATTTAATTTTTGGAGCACTGAAAATATTTTTCGTGAATATAAAACGACAATCGGAACAAAACTGAAGTAAATTTTACCTTTTTTTCTCAGTTATAGTCGAATCTCTGATACATCTATATATAAATTATTTTATTTGTCTAAACCATAAATGTTATTGGTGATGTCACGGAATAATAATAATTAATACATTCATATGGACAATGTAAAATGAACAAAATAATAATATTGTAAATTTTGCTGCCGCCTACCTGTTGTCTTATATCTTCTATGTACGTACGATATACGGAGTCAATTTCATGTAAGTATCTCATCCATTTATGGGCATTTGATTGAGAACAACTAGTCGAACTTTGTTTTGGAGGATTTCTTTTTTTTTTATAAATTTTAAATTTTATTATTGAATGCTAGCCAGTAATATTTGTTAATTATTTTGCAATGTTATTGATTGTCTGTGCTATGGGCACTGGCGGTTCTGTACGATTACATTTAAATTTACTATGAATATTAATAATATTATGCATTGTTCAAGACTGAGCTGTAAATCATGGAATCTTGAACCATCACCTTGATTAGCGGTCACTGTAATGTGTGTTCATAGACAAATTTGCATTAGTTAACCGTGTATGGTTAGTTACGAAGATATGAAAGCAATCGTCTGATGTTCATCTAATTTGAACTGGAAATGGTAATAAATTTTAGTAACTAATTTGGCTTTAATCAATTCGGTGATCAGAGCAAATTGTTCGTTTCCTTTTAATCTAAATCATTAGACTGATGCTTATTGTTCATCGTGTCAGGATAATTCAACGTATTTAATTGGTGGTAACAGATAATAAATTACCTTGATTAGTAAGATTGGACGAGTGATTAATTTCATATTAAATGAATTGTATTTTTATGGGTCACCGTATCGCTTAATGTTGGTTATTGTATTTTATTAATCAAAATCAATAATTTCCAGTAAGTTGTGCTAATGCAAATTAGGCAAGACCGGCCACATATTCTCGTGAATGAAGAAATATTTTTTGAACGGGTTTTTACTGTATCGATGTTTTATTTCTCCTTTTTTGTGAAATGGCCTTTTTTGTCAACACCTTTATTATACATAAAGTAAACTCTTCTGACTAAACGATACCTACAGATTTCTAGAATGCAGAGAAACTAAACTGTTTTAGTTTTAGTCGTTAGTGTTCATTATGATTAATACTTAAGTAATGAAAATAATAATACTACCAATATCCTTATAAATACATGATGGAATGACCAGGTGATGTCTCTTAATGTTTATGGTGATTTTTTAATTCAAATTATAATTTTTACTAGGAAAATGCAATGAGTTATTCGTTACAAGATCACACGTCCAAACCACTATAACTCGTTGCACTTAGTAAGAGTGCAGACCTTTACTAAGGTCATATTAAAATTTTGTAATATACGATTTAGTATTATTTTAGAATATAAGTTATTTAGTATACTTTGCAGAAATCNGGAAAATGCAATGAGTTATTCGTTACAAGATCACACGTCCAAACCACTATAACTCGTTGCACTTAGTAAGAGTGCAGACCTTTACTAAGGTCATATTAAAATTTTGTAATATACGATTTAGTATTATTTTAGAATATAAGTTATTTAGTATACTTTGCAGAAATCACAGATAATTACTTTTTGAAATGATCGTATTAGCGGTGATTCAATTTACCATTATATCGATATGGCAGTGCAAGTTCAAAATAAAGATGGGATGAATTCCCATAGAATCCTTACGAAGATATTCACAATTTTCGTGAAACAAAAATTTACGATGGATGAAAGTACAATTTGTACGTTTCTTTCACATCAACAATTTGTCATTTGTGTACATTGAAACAACATTTTACCATCCTCAGAAATTCAATTATTTTGATGTAGTTTTCTGATATTTTTCTCTCAGTCGAAGAAACCAGTCTATTCGAAATTCGAAATGGCGCGTCCTCCTCCAACAAAAAAAGTCGCAAAACAAATGAATGAATTTACCGTCGTTGAAGATTGTGCCTATTTAATTGATAATTAGAATGCGGCACTAGTATCTTTCCGTCGTAATATCGCCGTAGTATTTTTCAATAAATATATACACCAGTATAAGATGCATGAATGCCAGTTGTTTCAATGAGTGTGACATTTGTTGTCTGATTTCATACTTACAACTTGTTTCTGAAAAATTTTTCTCCTAAGTACTAAATTTAGTTGTTTATAAAATAAGAGAAAAACAAAATAAAAATAAATTAACGTTTCTAAAATCAAATTGTTGTTGTATTGGAATCATTGAAGGTGAGTGAAGTGGCTGCAACAAGTGGATTTTAAATGGAGCAGTGAATTAGGCTAAGTGGGAATTGATATCATCGAGGTGTTACAGT
>JXOR01001203.1:0-15055 GCA_001014335.1 Coboldia fuscipes
CCGTGTAAATCGGGGGATAGGTGTATTATGTTGATTGTCATTACGAAGCGTAATGAGAATAGTTTCAATTCATACGCTCTCAATTCATATCTACAATTTATATCGTTTTATGAAATTACTATTGAATTATCAATTTATTTATATATATTTTGTAATAAAAAATCAACTAGTAAAACAATTCGTTGGATAAATATCGCCGTTAAAATTTGTGGCTGAAACACAATAATCAATGTATTTTTACGTAGCCGTGTGTTTATATTAGCTGCAAAATAAACAAAATATAGACATCATAGAATTTCGTACCGCTCCATGACACCAAAACCGATACCGAAAGCTTTAACTATGTGTCGTAAGATAAGACACGCATTCACACGTTTTCTACTATCGTTAGTTCTAAATTACATAAATATCTATAATTCGGATATGAATTGCATTTACATTTTTTATATTAATTTATATGTTAAGAAGATATATCATTTTTCTTATTTACCGGCACAATTTATACTACCGTTTTTGGTTAATATTTAATTAGTCAAAATTTTAATAAATTCAATTAAGATCTGTAAACTAATTTAAAACATCCTTAATATAATATTAGTTTATTATTACAAATGTTCATCGTTATGATATCCGTTAGAACCGTTAAGTGGTTGTCGCTCGTGTACATTAACTTGGCTAGTTTGATGTGGACGATTTCTTTTAAAAAATCCACATTTATACATTATGTAGATTAAAAGAAGAAGAAGGAGAGCTCCAATGATAGCTGCAAGTACAACTATCCAAAGAGGTACAACATCTGGTTTTGGTTCAGGTTCTGGAATCGCATGAATTTTAACTTCATGTATTTTTATTGTTTCATCTTTTGGTGTTCCAATATAAGGAAGTCTCATAATTTTTGCTAAAATCAATGTGCTGATATTCATAGCTGCAGAAGATGCTATTTTTGACATAGTAATTGCACTTAATCGACTACGTATGGCTATAAAAGCATTATCATTTATTCCCAAAGGGCCAGCGTAACATCGAATTATGGCACATTTAACGTTATTACATTGTTCTTTTATAGCTAATTGATTTTCATTTGATTGACTACGACGATATCGATCATAGAATCTAAATTTTTTATTTGAATATGTTGCGTGTGGAACTGGTAATTGTTTCGTATTTTCAATATTAATCGATTGATGGGCATCTTCATATTGATTATAGTCCAAAAAATTATCTTGATAACCTTTCATTTTTCTTCTGCTACTTTTATACGAATCATTGCCCTTATTTACGGTATCGCCTGTAAAGGCAGGGTTAACAGAAATTTCAAAATCATTAAATTTATCCATCTCAGGTTTAATATTATTTCTTTGTTGAGGAACTTTATTATTCACTCTGAAATTTGCAGGTTGCAGAGACTTTTCATTAGTATTATTCAAAACGATATCTAGTGGGGATTGCGATCGTCTCAAATGAATTTGACTAGCATCACCAGATGATGGTACGTTTTCATCCAAATATATATTTTGAGATGAACTAGATAATCCAAAGTGTCCCAAAGAAGTAGATCCACTCATTGCACTAGATACCGTAATTCCTTTGCTTTTTATTGGATTGTCAGAATTATCTAATCGCAAATAACTCTGTTTTGCTAATTTTTCATCAATTTTTAGAAACTTATAATTTATATGATCTGATGGATCACATCGAATATTTCCATGAATCTCTGGTTCATTTAAAACATACATCAATGGTAATGCATCATTTGTTTCATAAGGAATTAATATAGAAACCTCTACTTCTTCAATTTGACTAGCTTCATTATTTCCAATGTTATAAATTGTAACAACTTGGGGTCCAATATCATGTTCACTACTAGCATTTTCTAAAGCTTTAAATTGTGATACATTGTAATGAAATTCATTTGGTTTTGAAGTTCTAAAATAACAAAATTAATAGATAATAAATGAATTTAAAGAAATATTAATTATTTGTTATTACCCTGTTATACTTAATTGTGTTTTAATCCACATTTCCACGGTTTTCTTTAAAAGATTATCAAATTCAGTTTCTGGTGTTTCTTTGTTAGTAGAATTTACATTCATAAAAAAATTGTAAGCAGACGAATATTGTTGTGATTTATTTGGAGCCAAGAGAATTGAAAAATTTACTAAACGGCCGCCTTGAAGAGGATTTCCTACTTCACATTTCAAAGTATTATTATTCTCAAATTTTGGAGCTTCACAGGATATAGCTGGATTCTTTTCCACTTTACGAAATTCAAAGCTATTGGGTATTTGCATAAAAAAATTAGATTCGAATGCATCTTCTCCATAATTTGTAACCGTTACATTAACATATAAAATATCTTTACTTCCGAGTAAATAGTTCTTAATCATTTGAACATCAAGCCGTAAATCAGGTATGCAGATATTATCATGACCGCAGTTTTTTTGAATATTGATACTATCTCGTTGAACAGAATCATCGTTTTGATCTAATATGGGTTCTAAAATACCTCTCCGTTGACGTCGTGACGTTATTTTGCTTATGTTATCTTTAATAGGTAGTTTATATTTCATTTCCACTTCAAGTGGTGTTAACTTATCCTTAGGATTTAGGATTAAATATACATCATCAGTTCGACATTGTACAATTCCTCTTTGTAGTCGCATTAAAGTAACTTTTACGTTTTTATCATTGCTAATATAAAATAAGCGTGGGTTCCTTTGTTTCCTAGAATCTAATGTCCATGATACTTCCATGTCAATTTCTCTTGGCAAATTAACACCGTTATATGTCAAGCAGCTATGAATTTTGACACAAGGTACTATTTCTTCCACTCCAGGTAGTTTGCAACGTCGATCATCTAAAGCTATAAGTTTATATTTTCCGGTTACAAAACTTGTATTAGCATCCATTACTATGACAGGTCGGGCTCGAAAAAAGAAAACTTTATTTGCATCATAGGCACCAACGGCTAAATCAGGATAACGATTCTTATCTAAATCTAAACCTCCAGAAATTGAGAATCCGAATGTATTTAAATAATAATTACCGGCAACATCTTCAGCAAATATTATTTGAGACGGATTTTTACATGGTCCTCTTTCAGAGTGTTTACTCATATAAATATATACTGCTCCCCGACCATTTGGACCATCATATGGTGCACCAACGGCGAAATCATCAAGTCCATCCAAATTTAAATCACCTAATGACGAAAGAGCAATACCAAATCTTGCACGTGATTTTTTCCCATCTCGTGTTTCAACTTCATTAAATTTGTGGTTCCTTCCTTGATATATTATGTAAACACGGCCATTTTCATATTTTCCCTCATTGTTCGGTTCTGTATACATCGGTGACCCGACCAGCAAATCTTGCAACCCATCGCCATCCAAATCGGCAACAGCCAAAGAATAACCAAAGTAAGCACCAATTTGTTCGCCAGTTATATTTCTCTCATTTGTTAAATTTTCGGTAAAAATTAAAACCTTGCCCATTAGATTTCCGCCTCTTGGCATACCAACTGCTACTCCGTCAACGCCATTTCCAGTAAAATCTCCACTAACGGACGAATATCCCATATAAGAGTCATCCTCATTTGCATTTCCAGATTCCTTAGTTGACCATACTGTTTTATCATCCATGGAAAGTCCGATAGAGTGTTGAGCTCCTATAAACAGATAACTGTTATTAAGAGATTAACCAATAATAAATAACGCCAATATTTGATGCGGACTATTTAAGAAACGTAATATATTTCAAAATATAAATTAAGTCACTTATATACTTGCCTTCGCCGAACGGGCCATATCGACTGGTAGGTTTAAATGGAAATAATAAGTCCGAATGTATTGAATACACTTGACCTGACATACATATAAATAGATATTATAATACATAATAGAAGTAATTTAACGTGCGATGCATCCGGAAGGAATGTTTTGATCGTTTTTGGTGATGGGCAGGCAGGACAACAATGAACATAATCAAAATATTTTGATTATTAGGTATCGCATGCAAATATAAAAATAATTGTAATATTGATTAAAAAATTGACATTCATTGCATTCCGAGATATTAGTTTTTTATTCACAGTAAAACCTTGATTAGTCGAACTCCCTCTTATTTGGAATCCCTCCTAAGTGTGACGAACTCTACGGTCCCTTCCGTAAACTTCATTCGCTTCCTCTTAATCGGTAACTCCGCTTATTCGAACGTTTTTCACTTCCCAGTGAAAAACTCGAATCCGACTAAACGAGGTTTTACTGTATTAAACTAAATAATATTTGAAATGAATCAAATTGGCTCAGTTAGGTAATCAAGTGTTATGCCACCGATAGTCTAGCCGCGTGAATGCAAAATTGGCATGCAACGTGTGTGAAACTTGAGTAAATAGCATTGTTTGGAATTTGAGTAAAAAAGAACCGATTTTTGTTGTTCATAATGATTTCGAAAAATAAAAATTATAAAGCAACAATACGGTTTGTATACAATATGTTTATCTGTTTCTTTTGCGCTTTCTGTTCTGTACATAAACTAAGCGCTTTTCTTTTTTTAGATTGTCACATAGAACAAAAGAATTGTTAAAATAAACAAATATCATCAATCGTATGACGTGTTATGCATGTGATTGACCTTTTCAGCTCTCCCTCTAACTATAACGTGGTCAGTATTGAAATATTTGATTAAAATTAATAAAATAAAAACTGAACTCAAAACCAAAGTATCACTTTATCGCAATAAATCCGAGTGCAATGAAAAAAAATGAAAGAAATTGCTAAAATTGCAATCTGGTGGGAGAGTTAAATGGCCAATCACATGCATAAACATCATACGATTGATGAGATTGTTTATTTAAAAAAATGTTTTCTGTGTGACAATCTAAAAATAGAAAAACGCACAGTCTATGTCTTGCTATTTATTATTAGTTTGTTTGTAAACGTGGAACACCGGCTATTCTATTGAAATTGATTAGAAAAATAAAACGCTCTAAATAAGAATAAGAGGCCACTGTGTCTATTGTGTGTGAATGGTCAACACAAAAGAAGAAGATGAAAAGAATAGCTAACGATTCGTGATACACATGACCACACAACACAATAAACACACTGTTTTCTTGTTCTTATTTTTTTGTTTACCCTTTTTCTAGCGTTTTTCTATTCATCACACAGAAAAATTCACAGAACAAAAATGACGAGTTAACCCGCTTCCGGCCAACAACGTTTGAGAAAAAAATGACGGGTGTACCAGCTCCCGGTTATCAAAGTGTTAAGTGATTTTTCTGATGGTGATATATCATTCAAAAATAACAGTAAATTGTCTTTTTTAAATGTCATTTAAAAATATTATTGCAACACGGGATGTAGGTTACCAGGATCTATGTCCTGTGTAATAATGGTACAGATCGAAGTCTTTTCACCGAATAAGTTGGTCCAGAGTAGAAATACATTTTTTTATTTTCTCCATTTAGACGCCATTTAAAAAATGTCATGTTCGATTATCTCAAAACCCATTTTTGTTGCTTATGACCTTATGATATTGAAGCGACGATATATTTCAACATTTTGACAAACACACATTATATAATGACACGCGGCGAGAGTATTCCAGCCAAATTAATAGTATATTACTCATATCTGGCCACGTGCGCTAGATTCATTGAATGGGAGTTGACTACATCGAGCTATAGCGAGTTGAGTTAAACCACGAAATGAAGGTAAACATTGCCAGATATGAGTCAAAATTATATTTAATTCCCAATAGAGGAAAAAATATTTAATAAGCTACGCTTGAGCCTATGTGAGCTTCAAAGTTTATATGACGAATATATTTATATCGTGTATTGTCGGATGGTTCTGTTCGTAGCATTGTTGTGATTAATAATTTTGTTCCACTACTCCGCCTCTTTGCGATTATATTTGTATGGAAAGTTAGCAAAATCAGTGGAGGAACGTGATTTTAGCGTTCACTCAAAATGTATGAAAACGCCGAAGATTTCCCCGTCAATTGTGAATAAACACAATTATTTCGAGACTGTCGTTTTCATTAAGAATATTAAACATACATCATCGCTCCACCCTAACAAGATCATAAGCGTCACTTATGACTAGGGTTAAAGAATATCATACTTTTGGACCACAACTCTACAGTACTTTTTAAAAAAGATGTAAGTGTAAAATCCGTGTTTCGAGATATTCGCATTTTAGTGTTTTTGCATATAACTTTTTACTCTTTAGAGTTAGACCCATATAGTAAGCGAAGAAAATGTTCGAAATTAAAAAAAAACTAACCAACTGTGCAAAAAAATTTAAGAAAAAATTAATAACAACCGAGTAAAAAAAAAAACAACAGCAAAATACATGTAAAAACCAAATATTACATTACAAGAATTTCTACACTACAGTACTCCGATAAAAGGATGTAACTAACAAATCCGACCTTATTGAGGACGATGCATACGGTAAAGATATAAGTTGCATCTATCAGTGTGTAAAAAAAATGGCATTTAACAGGTAACAAGGTATGTGCGCGATTTTAACTTAAACTCTCCTCAATAAAAATACAACTGTTTTTGTTTGATGCTACTTCATTTAATGTAGAGTAACAAACAAACAAACACAAATCAAAAAATATTCGGTCAAAAAGATGTAATATTTGGTTCATACATCATGTATTCATCGACTTTAAAGCCGTCAATAACCGCATAACTAGGGTATAATTGAACAAAGCAATGATTGAATTTGGAATCCCGAAAAAGTTAACCAAATTATGTAAGCTCACCATGACCAACATAAGTAGTAGGCTCGGATAGGCGGGACATTTAGTACGAGCTGCTGAAGAAGATCCAGCAGAATTGGGATAAACGATTGGACTGTTTCTGTGCGGGACCGTGTTTTTAAACATTAAAAAGTTGTTGGCTGTTGGTTAAAATTCTTAAATAAATAAATAAAAAGATGAGTGCCGCGTATGATCACATTGGAGCAAAAAAACCAACAAGTTATTGATTCAAATCATTGTTTGTGATAAACAAGAATAAATTGAATTTTTTTCGGCGGTATGTGACTATGGACGAAACATGGGTTCAACACTACACAAAAGCTAAATCATCAGAGTGGATAGAAGAGGGTGCATGCCGTCCTAAGCGTGTCAAAACCCAACAATCAGCAGGGAAGGTTCTGGCGTCTGTTTTTTGAGAAAGGTAAAACAATAAACAGCGAATATTACATGAAACTATTGGAAAGATTGGTAAGACAATGCGCCATGTCATAAATCGTTTGTTACCATGGCAACACTTAGAGAATTGAAAATTGAATTGCTTCCTCACCCACCGTACTTACCAGATCTGGCTCCAGGCGATTACTTCCTGTTTCCAGATCTTAAAAAAGCATTCTAGGGAAAAAGATATGGCTCAAATGCAGAAGTGATAGCCGAAACAAACACTTTTTTTTGAAGAGCGTGACAAATCGTTTTATAAAAAAGGCACAGAAATGTTAGAGAACCGTTGGTTATCATGTATAACTCTTGAAGGGATGTATGTTGAGGATTAACACAAAATTATATAAAAAAATTACGTTTTCTTACTTATACTTTTCACCCCATTGTAGTATTTGACATCTAAAATATGAAACTCAAACATTTTAGATCAGAGTCATTTATTCAGTTCGAATAGCAAGCTTTTAAGTATCATAAGAATACCAATGCATTTGAATTAAATATCACAGTAAAAGAATTTAAAATATCAGAAATATGTCATACTCAATTCAACTTTTGATACAGCAAATAAAATAAAATTTTATGTTTCGTCCAATGTTTAAAAAATCCGAGTATAAAAAAAAAGATGTAGTCCGATCATACAATTTGGCTTTCGTTTACGAGTATAGTCGTATCAGATTCGTTTATGTTCAAATAAATATTTATCTGATATGGTCAAGTTTTCATCGAAGTGTAGTCTGGTCAGACTACAGCTAAAAACCAGTAGTTTCGAGTCTGAATTTACTACCGGCAGGTAAAAAATCAACCCAAAACTGATAAATTCATATCTCCGTTCATATACCCTTTACTGTCGCGCAACAAATGTTTTCTTTATTTATTTTTTTGAAATAAAATAATGTAGCTATTTATTGCAAGATTTTCAAAATTTTAAAATTAATTTTGGCAATTATTTAACAATAAGAAAGCCCAAATTAAAAAATTGTAATTCTTAGCTTTGACTGCGAAATAAAATATTATCATATTTATTTTAGAGCGATCAACGAATTCTTTACAACCTATCTTTCTTATAACAATTTACACAACTTCACACACTTTATAGAGGTATATAGTATAATTTTATTGTTGCGTGCAAAAATGTTTGCATAAAAGGATAGTATTTAGAACAAGTAGACAGTGTGTTTATTGTGTTGTGTGGCCGTGTGTATCATGAATCGTTAGCTATTTTTTTTCTTCTTCTTTTGTGTTGACCATTCACACACAATAGACACAGTGACCTCTTATTCTTATTTAGAGCGTTTTATTTTTCTAATAAACCTCAAAATAAAAGTCAGTGGCACGGCATAATTTCTGTGTAAAACTGCCGGTCACTAATGTGTTAAGAATCTAATGATGAGATTTTATACGTTTTCTTAATATTTTCCAATTCCTACTTAATATTTTAATCGATGATTAAGTGTACATACTAAATTTTTGAAACCAATATTTCGGATTTATTGTAGTTAAAACTAATATCTAAATGAATATCCACATAGGCTATTATAAATTTGATTGTTTTATCGATCAGTTGAAATTTCAATTATCAATCATATAGTTTGACATAACATTAAAATACATTACACGGAACTATTAATCAGTGTGTAATTACCTACATTTTGGTGTTTAAAGGATTCCTCTATGTCTATTATTATCGGAGATATATAGAAGAAATTATTTTTTTGTTTGATCTACAGTAGATAACCGGCTGATTTTCATAACCAGTTACTCAACTAAACGACATCCACTGTATTTACAATGGCGATAAGGATGCAAAAAAGTAAAAAATATCCAAATGCCAGACTATATTAGTCAGACTATACTATTTCAAATTTTAAAAATATCAGATATTGAATTTGGATATAGCGGTTTGAAAGAATAAATTGTAAAGAAAATATAACTAACCTTGCCAATACCAGCTGCCTGGAGCTCCAATAAATATACGACTAGAATTTTTTGATACTGCAGCACTCATTCCTGCCTGACACGAACCTTGACGATGATAACCCCAAAATGCTACAATCAATATTAAATAACTTTTCATAATAATTTTTTTTCATATTTCAAATTAAATACAAACCAGTGCGGCAAGGTGAATATTCCTGAATCACATTAAAATTATCTTTAGCTAACCAACAAGTGCCAACTGGTTCATTTCTCTCAACTTTCAGAGGATTTGTTGTATGGTACACATAACGAGGAGCACATGCAATGACTGAACCATCAGGTCCAGAACTGTGAACAGTGGCTCCAAACCATTGATTAGATTTTGTATCTACTTGTTGATTTTCTTCGTTTCTATTATTACCTAAAAATGAATAATATATATTTCCTAAAAGCATTGCATAAAAGCTCAACATTTAGTATATGTCACCTTTTAGTAAAAAAAAACACTTCGTCAGATTTACTGATTTTGTTGTTAAGAATTAAGGATCAATCATATCAGATCGCATTCATAGGAAAGTTAATGCTATGTTAGTTTACTTTGCCTTGTAGCTGATAGAAACAAACTAATTTACGATATTGATTACACTCTCACCCTTCCTATCAAATGCAATTAATTGACATCTGTTATCATCAAAAATATCGCATCGATGCACGGCACCACCATTAATTACATCTTGCTGAATATGTGATGTATCATCTTTTGGTGCTCCAACAATAATCCTATAATAATTTCCTATTAATAGACAATGATGTAAACGTTTCTATATAAAACTAACATTGATCGCTTTCCTTCTTCATGCAACGCAATACTAAATCCAAACATTGAATCACGACGGCCTTCATGCTGTATAAAATTTATTGTATCAAAGTTAAATCCAACACAGCAAGAAACTAAGAAAGCTTGCAGTAAAAGATAACCAATTATCTTTCTTAATTTTCTTTCCTCCATTGTTTTATTTCACAATTACACCCACGTAAAAAAATATCAATAAAACAAAAAGATATTAACTTAACTTTCTCTTCCAAATATCAATACTTTAAACAATAAAATGTATTTTACATTACACTTTTAAATTAAGTTGGCATCGATATTAAATTTGAATTTACATTAACAAATTATTTAACGACAGATGCGTAATATGATGTCTGTTCTAAAAGAAATAAATTACCTAATTGGGTGCGTATAGGTAATTAGATTAGCTAACTAAAGTTGTCAAACGAAAATTAGAGATTCCAGACAGTTTTTGGAACTGTCAACGTTGTATAGGCGACTTTCATATACCGTCTTCAATAATTAGAAGTAGAATACAATAAAAAGGTATAAAACAGAAGGGTATACACTAAATGGTGTTTTCTGGTACCACCAAATTCCATGGTGTTGCTCAGAAAATGATTCAGTAGTAATTATTCAATACACGGAGATGCAAACATCTATTCAATGTTGTATTTTAACCATAAATTTAAACGGCGATACTTTTATTAATAAATTATTAGACATTAATCTTTATCACAAAATGCACAATTGTTTTCTGCTAGCAATTATTCTTGGTATATGGGAAATAAGTTACTTGATTTGTAATAATTCATTGATAAATCATAAACAAATTCAATGAAATAAAGTATCTGCAATGCTCCTATTATCTATTATGTATTAACAAAATTAATACTTGACATCCCTGTTGTACACCATAACTGTCTTNCTATTATGTATTAACAAAATTAATCTAGTTTAATTCATCACCATAATAAACAAAGGAATTTAACACGAAGATAAAAGTATAAACGAGTAGGTTAGATTAATAAATGACATTTCTATACACCATCAATTCCAATTGCGTCCCAACATCAATCTTTATGCTTAAATTTAGACACCGGTGTATAACACACCACAATTATCGAAGACAGTTATGGTGTACAACAGGGATGTCAAACTCATAGGTACACTCTANATACATAATAGGAGCATTGCAGATACTTTATTTCATTCAATTTATCTGATATTTATTAATGGATTATCACAAATCAAGAAATTTATATATCAAAAATAATTGCTAGCAGAATATAATAAAAGCATCGCGGTTTTAGTTTATGGTTAAAATACAACATTGAATAGATGTTTGCATCTCCGTGTATTGAATAATTACTACTGAATCATTTTCTGAGCAACACCATGGAATTTGGTGGTACCAGAAAACACCATTTAGTATATACCCTTCTGTTTTATACCTTTTTATTGTATTCTACTTCTAATTATTGAAGACGGTATATGAAAGTCGCCTATACAACGTTGACAGTTCCAAAAACTGTCTGGAATCTCTAATTTTCGTTTGACAACTTTAGTTAGCTAATCTAATTACCTATACNTGATTTACACAAACTGGTGTATTTTGGTTACAATTATTGAAGACGGCCTATGAATGACTCTCTAAATTTGGGCACCAAGATTGTGGTGTTTTACTGGTTATGTTTATGAAATAGGCCTGATATGAATCACGCTCTAAATGTTAAGAAATGACATAATGAATTAAAATCGATGTCGTAATTTTTTTATGTTATTTACTTTAATTTTGACTTTATGGAGTTTACTTTATTACAGTAAGCAATAATTATGGCGTTGTACAGTTTTTTAGATTTTTTACAAAAAGGAAAGGTAATTTGATTTTCATTGTTTTTAGAAAAACATTATATTAATAAAATTTTATAAAAATATTTTTCAGACATTTCGACAGAAAAAAAAATTTGTTCTAGGAACAATAAAATACTCTTTACACAAACAAGCACAGGCTAGTTTACAATCTGGAATAAATTTGAGACAAGTTGTAAAACTTCCACCTGGGGAAAATATGAATGATTGGTTAGCAGTACATGGTAATAACAATTCTATTATTTGTGAACATTTAGATCCACCCATTTTTTTTTTTAGTGGTAGATTTTTTTAACCGTATAAATTTAATTTACGGGATCATATCCGAATATTGTGATGATCTAACATGTCCCATTATGTCTGGTGGGCAACGGTATGAATATCTTTGGGCAGATAGTGATAACTACAAGCGACCTACTTCATTAGCAGCCCCACGTTATATTGAACTTCTAATGGATTGGACAGAAGCACAAATAAATAATGAATGTGTGTTTCCAATTAACATGGACGTTCCTTTTCCAAAAAGTTTTTCGAACTTATGTCGTAAGATATTAACAAGGCTTTTTCGAGTTTTCGTTCATGTTTATATTCACCATTTTGATCGCATTGTCAGCATTGGAGCGGTAAATATTCCTATATATTACTATAACTAACGGGAACGTGTATATATTCCTCAATCATTATCTCGACTTATAAAATCTGGATAATTAATTTAAACAAATTTTTACTATGTAAAATACCTAACTTAAAAAATTTCGATAGGAGAAAATCTCGTTATATAAATCTCGAGACTTTTTTGAAAAGAGTGAATCTATTTCTCTTTAGGAGTGCAGTGCCTAATGTACACGAATATTTAATTCAATTTTGGTAACACTGATTATCTCAATGCAAGCTAATTTTAATAGAAATTAAATTTAATTACCATTGAGCACAAATTAAGGGTAGCTTTTGTAAGGCTGAATGTTTATTTTGCAATTATCTCCGAAACTTACAAAATTTCATAGTTAAATAAGTGTTTCATTATCAACCGTCAAAATTTGGATTTGACTGATATATTGGAAGTGTTCCGTATTAACACATTGGTGACCGGGACTGTATATACACGTCATTTCACTTACATTATCTACTGTGTTAGTTTAAGATACCCTATAACTATTGTTTCAATTTATGAAAACAATTGAATTAATACATCGAATGCATATATATTTTAGGGCAATTTATTATATGTTTTTATATTTTTATTCTATTTGCAAATTTTGTCGTATCATGTTTTATTATTTCAAAATAATAGCCGGTGGTACCGCATAGTCTCTGTGTAAAACTGCCGGTCATTAAGGTGTTAAGCAAGAAAGAATAATCAACTACAGGGTTCAAAAAATATGATAGTAGACAATAGATAGAAAATATGATCATTGTATAGCTACGTTGTGTTCCGGACTTCCTTTAAGTCACACGAATTCTGATATACCTTCACTATGCGTAGGATAACGAGATTCGAATTCGAGGTGGTGGCTTGAAGCTCGATATTTATCTTACGTGTAATTATTGTAAAGAACAATATTTTTTTATATCCTATAATCTCTGTACTTTCTCTATCTAGATGTTGATGCACTTCAAGCTTCAGTTACAAGTTGGGAGATTCTTGTCTTTCCAGGTAGGATGAAGTAAAGTATATGGTTGTAATTTTTGATCTCAGACTTTTTATCTCCAAGCACATGGTATACATCAACAACCGTGAATTGAAGGTTCTTGGTATGCTTTACCGTATTTGTAGGGACATACACTGCCCATTTCCGTAGTAATCCCTGTACTGTTCAATTGGCTGTTCAATAGTCGAGCCCTGCCATCCTACTCGAGTCGGTGTAAATTTTCAGACATTACACGTAAAGAGAAGGATCGTGGATGTTCTATTCTTTAGAGATCTGATTACCTGCCAAATCAATTCCTCAACTCTGCTACAATATATTAACACATTGGTGACCGGCTTACGTGGTTTCTTGCAAGATTTGGCCAAATATTTGCGACCGGCTGACGTGGTCTCTTGCAAGAATTGCTCGCATTGTTTATTGTGTGAATTTTTGTATATTTAGTGCGTTGATATTGAAAAAAATAAGAACAAGAAAACAGTGTGTTTATTGTGTGGTCGTGTCTATCGCACATCGGTGGCAATTTGTGTTAAGCATGCACACACAATAGTCAGTGTCCTCTTATTATTATTTAGAGCGTTTTATTTTTCTAATAAACCTCAAAATATTAGCCAGTGGCGCGGCTAAGTTTCTGTGTAAAACTGCCTGACAGCAAAGTGTTAACTTCCAAGTTCCTTTCTCAGGAAGAATTTTAGTTCTTTTGACATCCCATTCCATCGTACTCTACATGGTTGTAATCAGCCTTGAACTAGAATGTCCCGTGCATTTAGTATGGCATATGAGGCTTTTGAATAACGCCAGTCAAGAGAGGTGTACAGGTCAAGATTATAACTTGTCCTATTTTTGATAACTTTTGCTTAATGTAATCTGCACTGAGTTCTATTTTTTAGTGTATTTGTCGGATTTAAAACTTAATATAACAATAATATGGAAATTAAATAGTAATGTATAATACTTAACAATAATAGAACAACGCTATTGTTGACTGTGATTTAAAAACAGGCTATATATTTTGATAATTTCATTTTTTAGTATCCAACAAAATTATAGAAGCATCCGTTCTATTTGAAATAATTTATTGGAATAAAATTAAACCAAATCTTAACCTAACAATACAATTCATCTCAAATACTAATCAACTTATACATGTAGTGTGTTATTGAATAATTTTTATTCAAACGGTGCTAGAACCGGTATTCAGTCTTTGTCTGCAGTAGAATATCTCTGAACCGGGAACGGTCCCGCGCCGCAACAGTTCAATCATTTATCCCTATTCTTCAGGCGTCCTGGTCTACGCTATTCTCTCCAGCCGAGGGTGGGATGCAAGCCACCACATCAATATCGTTGTAGATTTGATACAATTATATCTTTTCCGAAATTGTCCTCTCTCACACACGGGGAAAAATCCCTCCTTAAGACCATTTTCTCAAACGCGGCTAAGAGACTGCAGCGTTTGGCACTGAGAACCCAACCCAAGCAACCGAGCGCGTATTTCCAAATCCATATTATTATCGGCTGCTATGATCGACCCAAGGTAACACATGCGACAAAAATTAGTGAGACTAACTATGTCAGA
>JXOR01000160.1:0-24162 GCA_001014335.1 Coboldia fuscipes
GGCAGAGTAGAAGGAACGGTTCTCTCATATATCAACTCAGTGAGTCAAATTCAACGGTCACATACATTTAGTCGGTCGACACACAGAACCAATTACAGNTCATAAAATCATATATGAATATTAGTCTCAGTTAAATACATATCTGAGATGGGATGCATCACTCCTGAAGTGATATTCATGGATTCGTATTTCAATTCTGGCAGAGTAGAAGGAACGGTTCTCTCATATATCAACTCAGTGAGTCAAATTCAACGGTCACATACATTTAGTCGGTCGACACACAGAACCAATTACAGTATTACAGTTTTACCAGGTAAAACAGTCGGTCAAAATTACGGTCATCTATTTTTCTCTCGGTCTACAATACCAAATTTCTATGAACGCATTGTATTTCATTCATTATTTAGTTAAATTGAATACAACTGACTGAAATTTTTATGCATATGTTAATTGGATATGAATTATTTTTAGGAAACAGCATTTAATACCAGATAAAACAGTCGGTCACAAATTTCATTCGAGTCGCCTTCAACCGCTCTCAATCGCCAAATGAATTTGAAACATACGAAAATCATATACGTGGACTCTCTCATGGGAATATGTATGCCAGTCTTGTAATGTACGTTTCAATATAATTAACAATTAACAATGAAATCTGGTGTCATACATTTCATACATTTTTCACAAATAATACCTAAGGTAAATACTTTGATACGATCATAGACGTCACTTTTTTGGGCTAAAGAATCCCGTAACCAACGGTCTATCCCTCAACATGTACCACAATATATTTCTGCTTGACGCCAAAACGCATGGTGTATTGATACGAGGTGGATGAAAAAAATTCTTCGTTTCATTCATTTATTGAGAACAAATAAGAGGTAAAGGCATATATCGAGTCGAAATATTATATTGCCTTATTCTATCATTTTCTATCATTGTGATTTTTTAACAAATTACGTATTCAATGAACCACACATTCACACATTTCAGTCAACACCAATTTAAAATTCATTCAAATAGCAACTCGAATATTTCATTAACCACGTGCATACGCGATTGTTATTTTTTCGATTAATGTGTTTTATTCTGTTGGCTGGCAATTTCCTTCCATTAACAGAATAAATAATTAGTAGTGTTAATATGGCAGCGAGAGAAACAAAACTAAAAAGAAAAGCTGTAGCTGCTACGGAGTCAAATGGGAACGATAAAAGTGATGATGTGTGTCATCGATTCATTCGACTATTTATTTGAGTTATTAAAATAAATATCTTTTTCAGGAGGAGAAACACGTTGATGCCTTTTTAAACATTGGAAAAGATGTCTCCTCAGATGAAAATGAGAGCAGTGATGATGAATATACTTCCGATGAAAATGAAGAGTTCAGTTTCGCTAGTGATGATGAAGGAAATTACAACTACACTAAAGAGGACTCAACGCTAGATGAAGATAAAGATTCGACGGAGGAAAGTGAAATTGATAGCGACGATATCGATGATATTTCCGAATCTGAAGATGATATTTCATCTGATTATAGTGATAAGTTAGAATTCAATACGGATGAAGAGATAGACGATGATGATCGATCCGAAATTAATAAAATTAATGAAGATAAAAAGCAAACATCATTGATTGCTAAAAACAATATTAAACAGAAGAATTATGAAAACGATAATAATGAACTGGAGGATTCGCAAATTCCAAGTAAATCTATTGCCGGCTTAAACAAAGTACTTGATTCGAAAAACAAACCCAATAAAATAATAGAAGAATATGAGAATGACACATCGGATGAAGAAGTAAAAATTAAATTGGTAGAGATACATCAATTTTCTGACTAAATACAATCATATTATTTTAGGATATACGCAACACTGTTGGAAATATACCAATGCATTGGTATGATGAATATAAACATATTGGCTATGATTGGAATGGCAAAAAATTGATTAAACCACCAAAAGCAGATCAATTAGATGATTTCTTGAAGAAAATGGAAGATCCTGATTTTTGGCGAACAGTTAAAGATCCACAAACTGGCCAATCAGTTATTCTCAGTGAAGAAGATATTGAATTGATTAAAAGGATTCAATCACAAAGAGTGCCAAATGTTCAATTTAACGAATATGAGGTTTGTTTAATACATTATTATTTAATCTAATTATTCATAAACCGCTGGGTAAATTTCAGCCTTGGATCGAATGGTTTACGTCAGAAATAGAACAAATGCCAATTCGTAATGTTCCAGATCATAAACGTTCATTCCTCCCTTCAAAAAGTGAGAAATTAAAAGTTGGTCGATTGGTACATGCTTTAAAAATGGGGTGGATGAAAACGAAAAAGCAATTGGTAAATATAAATAAGGTTTAAAAATATATTCCAGAATATATATTCAGAATTAAAATTTACTTAATATTAGAATAAAGAACGACAGAAGAAATCACCTCATTTTTATATGTTGTGGGAAACAGATACAGAAAGAGAAAAGATGCGACGTATTCATGACCATGTTGCAGCTCCAAAACGCGATTTGCCTGGACATGCTGAATCATATAATCCACCAGCTGAATATTTATTTGATGAAAAAGAAATGAAAGAATGGAAAAAATTGGAAGAGGAACCACATAAAAGAAAGTTGCATTTCATACCACAAAAATTTGGAACATTACGAGAAGTTCCAGCTTATTCACGATATGTTCGTGAACGTTTTTTAAGATGTTTAGATTTATATCTTTGTCCAAGAGCAAGAAGAATGAAGGTGAGTATCAAAATCTTAAATCTTTTTTTAGATGCAATACTAAAAATTTATCAATTTTAGTTAACTATTGATGCGGAACATTTAATTCCGAAACTACCATCACCGAAAGATTTGCAGCCATTCCCAACCGTTGAGAGTTTAGCATACGAAGGGCATACAGATATGATTCGTAGCATCAGTATTGATCCGAGAGGGGAATTTATTGTTTCTGGATCTGATGATGGAACTATCAAGAGTAAATGTCATCATGTCAAATTCTTTTTATTAAAATTATTAGAAGTTTAAATTGTTGTTTTAGTATGGGAAGTTCAAACAACAAGATGTATGAAAACAATACCTACAGAAGAAGTAATACGATCGGTGGCGTGGTGTCCAAATTCTAAAATATCATTAATAGCAGTAGCATCCGGACAACGATTAATATTACTAAATCCATTGGTGGGTGACAGGTTAATAGTGAAGAAAACAGATGAAATTTTAAGAACACAACCACAAACAGATCAAATTGAAAATGAACGGATTAGAACAGCTGTGCAATGGAATGTAGTAGAGAATAGATCAGATTATGATTTAGGTTTTCGAATTATTATATCACACTTTAAACCAATTAATCATGTAATTTCTGACATTATTTTCTGAAAATCATGATCTATTATAATTATTAACCACATTTTAGGTAACTTGGCATGGACGAGGTGATTATTTTGGTACTGTTCTTCCGGAAGGAGCAAATCGATCAACTTTAATTCATCAATTATCTAAGCGTCGATCACAAATTCCATTCTCGAAGAGTAAGGGACTTATTCAATGTATACTATTTCATCCAATTAAGCCTTGTTTATTTGTTGCGGTAATACACACATGTTAATGATTGATCTATAATTATAAATAATACAATTTGAATTTTAGACCCAAAGGAATGTACGAATTTATGATTTAGTTAAACAAGAATTAGTCAAGAAACTATTAACAAATAGTCAATGGATATCAAGTATGGCAATCCATCCAAAAGGCGATAATCTATTAGTATCGACATATGATAAAAAAATGTTATGGTTTGATTTGGATTTATCAACAAAACCATATCAAACTTTGCGTTTGCATAAAGGAGCTGTGCGAAATGTTGCATATCATCAACGATATCCATTATTTGCTTCTGCCAGTGATGACACTACAGTAATTGTTTCACATGGAATGGTTTACAAGTAATTCCTGTTAATTAAAAGTAGCAAACATTATGACTAACGTTATTAAAATTTTAGTGATTTAATGCAGAATCCATTGATAGTACCACTTAAAAAACTCCAGTCTCATAAGGCATTGGAAGAGTTTGGTGTATTTAATTTAATTTGGCATCCAATGCAACCTTGGATATTCTCTTGTGGAGCTGATGCAACAATTCGCCTATTCACATAAATCAGTACATATTCTATGTTCAAACATTTTATTTTTATATCAAAAAACCAAATAATATAAAAATAAATCAGATAGAGAGAGAAATTTTATCTTCATGTAACTGCAAAATGTATACTAACTATACAAATTATGATGAAAATTGCAACGGTTGATGCTAATAACCATTTTTCACATTGCGGCATAATGGTTTTTGTATCAGAAAATATATCGAAACTTTGAGTTTCATCTTTTTCATTTCGGCAAAAAAACAATTGGATGATTAACATCACCATACTTTATTTGGGTGTTTGAATATCTTTCGTATTTTTTCCGTTAATTTCTGCAAAATCTGCAAACTTCTTCATATGATTTAAGTTGCTTGTGTCTAAATGAAAGTAATTTATAAAACAATAACAGATATTTGTGTATTGGAACACTAATTTTGACGGTCAACAATCACCTATTGTTTTAGTTTATATTATTTTATTGATCTCTGAATTGTCAAATTTTAACACAAAATTTTTTTCTTTTCTCATGGTTTACTAAAATCGTTGAACTTTGACCTAATTTCTTTTCAAAACTTTTTACTCTTTTTTCTATATAATTTTTTTGTTAAGATATTTCCACATAATTTAATTTCGTTTGCGTTTAGTTCCACATAACAAAATTTGTTTCCAAATATTCCCTCGAAAGTCCAGTTTAAAGAGATTTTACTGTACAAATTATCACAACTGTTAATAAGATAATTAGGCGATATTCTAATAGGTGATAGGGCGGGTGCTTATCTATAGATTATCTATAAATAATATAGATCGAATATTATCCTAATTACTATTTTAAGACTAAATTGCTCGACTGGTGTTATATTTTTTTACAGCGAATAAATTTTTTTTCAAAATTATTTTCTAGCTTCTATATAATTTAACTATGTTTTCCTTACTTGTATAATTTAAAATATTTTCTAAGAAAACTAAGAGAGACTAACATGCAAGGATACAACAAAAACCTAAAAATGTCTAAAGGACTCAAAAGCTTCCAATATCGGCCCCATTTCCATACGGTATCAGTGTTATGCTGTTGATCCAATTCATTTTGTAATACTTTACGATTCAAACGCGAAAATTTCTATCATTCTATTCTATTCTATTAGCCTTAGGCAATATATTAATTCGAGTTGCTATATGCCTTTACCTCTCATTTGTTCTCAATGAAATATATATACGAAGAATTTTTTTCAATGAATTTTTTCCACCTCGTATCAGTATACTGGGCGTTCAATGCGTTTAAGCAATTACAGGCAATTTCACAATATAATATATATATCGGGATAGACCGTTGATTACAGGATTCTAAGGTGTCATTTGTGTCACAATTGTGTCGTATCCAGGTATTCGCCGGGATTGGAGCAAAATGTGGAAGGATCTCGAGAATTCGTCCGAATATGCAGTCAGTATAAGAAAACTACTTCGGTACTACCTCCATACAACCTTGTCAAAGTTCGTAACGAAACTTTATTATAATTTGGAGATACGGCTTTTCTTTTTCTCTTAACACCGTAGAAAGTTTCCTGTTCCACTGCACCATTTTTGAAATTGGTACCATTAAATTTTGAAAATTTCAACGTACCAAAAACATTGAAAATGTACAAATTGTGTAGTATCGATATTTACTCGCAGGAAAACTCTAATTCATTTTCCCACTTTTATTTTCTCTCTCTTCAATCTCACTCTCTCTCTCTCTCTCTCACGATTTTCCACTTCTCTGTTTTCCTGTTTTGTTTGAATATCGCCATATTTATTATAGATTTTGCTCATCCAAGTGCTCAGTATGATCAGAAAAAAATAGAGAAATTCAGAATAATATAACAACTACACGCCATTCAAACACATACAAGTCATAAGAAATCTTAATCTAAACAACCATTGCAACGAAACAGAGACGACGCGGAAAATTTCACATTACATACACACATGAAAATGTTGGTGAGCGCGACATACCCAATGCCAAGATTTTGGACGCCTTGCGAATAAATTTTTTTTTGTTGGAAAATTCGGAGAGCCTTTTTCAACAAAAAAAAAACTAATATAAAAATACATTTATACATACAATAGATTTTTTTGTGAATAAACTTTTAAAAAATATTGTTTTTCTTTTACAATAAAAAAATCATCATTTTTAATTGCTAGTTAAACGTTGTATCCGAAATTTAAATGCATTAGTGTAGACGAATTTTTCTCTTTGTTTTACCATTTGATTTAAATAGAGGAAAAAGTTTTTTAGGTGAATTTCGCCCAAAATCAAGGTGAAAAAAAAATTATTTGTATTTGATTTTTCCTTTCATTTTCTTTATAAAATTTCTCGTTTTTTTTATTGTTCAATCCACCTAAAAGTGAATCAGAAAATTTTGATTAGAAATTGTTTAATGTTTGAATAAAAAAAATATTCAATAATATTACATTCAGAATAAAACAATTGTATGGTGTTTTACACAATATTTTGCCTATAAATAAGTATTGGCATATAAAATAATAGTTTACATAGTTCATTTGAATACTCATGTTCTATTAACAAATTGTTACAAATGGAAATTTAGAATTACAAAAGTCACCGAATAATTAGAATATGTATTAGAGATATTACACAAATAGTGAAAATTCGTGTTAAATTTATCTCTATGTTTTCAATAGTGGAAATTTTCTAACATTGTGTTGGAACAACATTGAAATTGTGATTTTCCCCAAAAAAGTAATTTTCAATGGTTAAAACAGAAAGTATTATGGTGTACAGAAATTGTCAATTTGATGTGCCAGGATTAAGTTCTAATTTCCGTCTTGTTTATTGGTGCACTTTTAATAGTTTTGTTTAACATGAGTGATTCAGGTTGAATACTTAAATTATTAGTGTTTTTTTTTATTTCGTTAAATTTAGACCCCATTTTGGTTTTTTTTTTAAATTTTACATTCGTGTGTGGTTCACTGTTTCAATGTATATGATTGTGGTTTTGTTGAAAAAAAAAACCAGTACCTTACACAATATAAAGAGCATATGTAACAATATAATTTTTCAATGAGATTTAAAAAAATTTCGGAGAAAAAAGAGAGAGAGACAGAGAGTCAAATTAATTGGTTCTACCATCCCAATGTTATGAGCATATGAAGTTGAAAATTTTTATTCTTTGCGCACTTGCAACCTTTGAACAATGTTGTAGCGACACAGAAAATATCTGCCTCTGTATGCCTCAATACTAATTTCTTAGTTTTGTTTTATTATAATAGACTTATGCAAATAATACTGTTTTACGATACATAGCAAACATTTTGTGTGGAAAACACCAATAGTTATTTTTTTTTATTGTGATTTAAATTATTATATCCACATGAAAACTATCATATGAATTGTGAAAGAATTGTGTTAGAATTTTTTTGGAAATTCAACACTTAAATTGTGATGGTAAAAAGTAAATTTATTGATTGTAAATCTCAAATACCGATGTATTAAATCTTAATTTCTTTCTGAATCGGGATTTGATTTTTTTTGTTCATTAAATGTGATTATTAATGTAATAGTTTTTGAACATAATATTATTGATGAATGATAACAAACTTTTACCACCATACTGAATCAAATTTTGTAAAATTTCATTAAATTAACTCTCTTCTGTGCTAGTTTCAAGAAAATTTTTAAAATAGATTTGTAGTTTTAATCGTATAATATTAACACTGACAATGAAAATTAGTCAATATCGAGAAATTTTCACTGATTTTTTTGTTTTTTTTTTTTTATTATTTCTAGTGAAACGAATCGAATGATTAAGCAATATGACTTCAATATTTAAGTGATGGTCAATAAATACGAAATTTTTTAATTCAATCCTCATGCTTTTGGTGAGTATTTGGCTTTAATTTTCCTTATTATTTTGCTCTGTGAGTTTCAAACTATTTCATTCGTAGATGTTAGTAACTTTAGAATCATTTTAAATATAAATTGTTTAGCCTTTTTTTTTGTATAAAGAAGCACATTATACAATTCAACTGTGGATGAACAAAGTTTCTAAATGTATTTCATTTATTGTGTACATAATTTAATATCATTTATGTATCTACAATTTTGATTATATATATATATGACCGTATATACATAATATGGTTTATGTCACAATGAACATGCATATTATATATTTAATTAATACGAAATGTTGCTGTTATCGAGAAATTTAAAAACAAAATAGTATCTCATGCAATCCAGGTGGAGTATTCATTTATTCTAAATAAATGATGTGTTATGTTAGTCATATAATAAATACATATGTCCTTATATCCTAGAATAACTATTGCAGTGATATTCCGTAGATTGTTTCTATATATATAATGTACAGGAAACAGGTGAAAAATGAATGATTGTTAATAAGTTATCATTTATGATAAATTCGGTGCTAAATTTACATAACTAACTTCTCAATTACATTACTTATGTTTAAAATTATTTATTTATATTTGTTTTCAAATTGCTGAGATGTGTGATAATAAATTTATTACGACACTTAAAATGATAAACAATAAGTGTATAGCATCAATAATAGTTCGACAAGAGTAATTGATATTTAATTAACTTAAATATATTAATTAAATAACTTACAATAATTTCTGTCTTTTTATATTTTTGGTTTATTATCCGGTAAGAATAGTGAAAGTCGGTTATCATTTTGATTACTTAAATGCTTAATGTTGATTTTAAATTTTTTGTAGGAGTGAAATAATTTATTTTTAACTAGTTGATTTACGACGGCGGATCCTTTTTACAATAAATAATTTTACATATTCTTTTAAATCTATGTATTTGAATTTGGTGAAAGTGTTTTTAAATAATTTTTAATTCATCATTTGGCTTTATATTTAATGAACATCAATTAATTGATATCAATGTAGTGATTGTGATGTTCTTTTCTGTTTTTATATTGATTGTGATTTTAGGTCTAGGATAATGACGGAATCAGTCATTTGGGTTGGGCATATCATTCCGCGTTTAATTAGCGCAATAAAATCATAAACAACCGGACAGAGTTCCAATAGTAAGTATAATATGTCTATTTAGAATGTATTCAACTTAAAACTAATATTTCTGTGCAACACTCTATGAGATTTGTGTATTATAATCGGTTCAAATTTTTTTTTTAATTTATACCATTTGAAACGGATATAAAATGCATTTTCACCTATAAAAGGTACATGTGTGCTGACTATTTAAACTTATATTATGGAACTGGTTATCATAATGTAACCAAATCTGAATATATCATTGATATGAAGTAGGATATGACCAATAAGTTTGATTACTATTGGATTAAAATTAAAAGTGACAACAGAATGGTGGTTAATTAATTTTTTAGTTTAAATTTTGAATGTTTTTGCTTCCATATATGTAAACATTTTACAATTACAACATAGAGTAATGTACGTTGTGAGATTTTTTAACTAACAAGATATATGTATGTTTCATTTAAAATTTAGAATGTCTTGTAGCGTTTCGGAGTTACCTTCGGGGTGTCGTCTCCGTGGTATGGGCTCCGCCACACAAGGCACAAGCGGCGTTGGTTCTAGCCCACCGGTTAATAACAGTACCGCTAGTGGTGTTGGTTCGTTAGGTACACCAACAACCACTGGAAGATCTCAAAATTCAACAAATTTAGGACCATTACAGCGTGGTGCTCTCTCGCTGAAGCAATGTTGCTTATGTTGGTGTTGCTGCTGTTCATGCAATTGGTAAGCATTTGTGTTTATTTTAATTTCATAATAATTCAGTTAAAATATTGTTAAACTTTTAATTTGTTTTATAAAATTAAAAAAAAAAAAAAACAAAATCACATTTATGATAAATTCGATCCAATTGGCACATTAGGATTAAACGGTGAGTGATTGGATTATTATCACATGAATACTTATCACTTTGATTAGCAACAATTGATGGACAATTATTATAAATCATATTTTTATTTACAATGTTTTAGTGCTGCATTAAGAAATGTTGAAGATAATGGATCTACAAAAAAGGATTTAGCCGGTTCTGATTTATTATGTGATGGAGAACAGTAAGTTGAAGTGCCTTTTTTTTGTACAAAACATTTATTTTTGGAGACTATGTTTTTCGGAATGCATATGCCTTGAAACGGATAGAATAGTATATTGCATATTAGTATACTTCCCGTTTATGGCAAAATTCAACGAATATGCACAATATTTTTTCTATCGATAAACATTTAAAATTGAATATTGATAGCACATACGAAATGTAAAAAGCACATACGAATTGAAAGTAACGCATGCACTTTTTTTAGAGATAGGAAAAATATATTTTTAACAAAGAGAGCGCTTAAGTCCTGTATTCGATATTATCTGGTACATAACCAGTTATTCAAATGTAACCAAACTTGGTCTGATGATGGATCATCTGGAGTACAATTACTTCGCAAACTTGTTTATTTTTTATGGATATTCCATTTTTGTTAATTATTGATAATTACAACATACCGTATTGTTCATTTTGGATATTATTCATTTATTCTCTTAACTTTTTGTGCTCAAATTATTTTTCAATGTTATTCAAATGTAAATTCTATAGTAATTTTATTCGACTGTTTTAGACCAACTCTGGAAGAAATACGAAGTTGGGGTAAAAATTTTGATAAATTAATGAGAAGTGCTGGTGGCCGAAAAGTGTTCCGAGATTTTTTACGATGTGAATATAGTGAAGAAAATATATTATTCTGGTTAGCTTGTGAAGAGCTAAAACGTGAAACAAATGCAGAAGCAATTGAAGAGAAAGCGCGTTTCATTTACGAAGATTATATTTCAATTTTATCCCCAAAAGAGGTTGGAAAAACTGGGACAATTACCAATAATAATTGGTGTAATATTATTGCATTTTGTATCTATTCGCCAGGTATCATTAGACTCTCGTGTAAGGGAAATTGTCAATAGAAATATGGTGGAACCAACACCACATACGTTCGATGAAGCTCAATTACAAATTTATACCTTGATGCATCGAGACTCTTATCCCAGGTGAATGGTTTAATAATGAATTGTATTTGATAAGAAATAAAATTAATTGATTTTTATTTAAAAATTTTAGATTTATAAATTCAACGCTATTCAAATCTTTGGCTCAAATACCAGAAGGTGTATCTGCGTCCGGTTCACAAGCAGAGAGTCCAACCTAAAACAGAAAAATAAGAAAACAGTATAAATTTATCCGAATACGATTTTTAGAATATCAAATATATTAATAATAGTGATTTGTGTCAGATTTAATTGCAAAAGAGATTCAATGAATAACCAGATGGTTTGTGTGTAGTTTCTTTTTTTTATGTGAATTACGATAATATTACAGTGAAAATTCTTTTAATACCTAATTTAGTATCTTGACAAAATCTAATATGATACTACTTTACCATAAACAGATAGTTCAGAAAGTGAAATTTAAACGGAATGATGTTTCGATCCAAATGAAAATGAAAACACGAAAGAAATTAACAATTCAAGAAGTTATTATATTTAAAATTTTAAACCAGAAATTAATAATATGAAAAAAAAAAAATTCAAAGTGAGAAGAAATAGTTTATTAAACCCGTGATATAAAAAAAATTGATTTATAAAGATTAAGAAACATATACAGAGTATGTACAAAAAAAAAAAAAAAAAAAAAAATCTACTGATAAAGTAATTTAAATAATTAATAGAAAAATTATTAATACTATATAATAATTAAAGACAAAAAAAAAATAATTCACACCATTTGCATTTTTAATATTATATAAATGATAGAAATTAATTATAATTTAATCAATTTCTTTTATTTGATAACGAATATCTCAATAAAAAAAATAATAAGAGGGATGTCAACATATAAATGATTTACGAAATGAATTAAAAGAACGTTAATCAACTAGTGATGAAACGTTTGATATTGAAATTAAATTGATAATATCAATTCCAATAGAAAATTTAAACACAAGTTAAATAAGAAAACTTTTCCTTACACACATGTTTTTTTTTTAATGATTAGTTTAGATAAAATTTATTACAAATTATCAAATCGTTTAAAAAACAAAAACAAAATTTGATTGTTTACAAGCGGAAATGTTGTGAAATATGATTCATTACAAATTGATATTGTAAAAACGTATTATATCGGACCAATATTCATATAGTGAATTCATCTATTGGTGATTTTTCTGCAATGTGAATATTGTGTAACAGTTCAGTTATTCGCAATTGTATATTATTTCGTGAATGTATACAGCAGTGATATTCAATACTAAAAACTGTAAGTTGGGTAGAAAAATAATAGTTGAAAAGGTGTTAATTTATTATTAAAACATAATATTTTAATGCAATCATGAATGAAATTTAAGCCCAACATTAAATTACCATAAATTAAGTGTAACCAGAGAACCAATAGTGAAATTATGTAAATTAATATATAATGGAATGGATACCATAACATAATTATATCCATTATCAAATAGTTCGGTAGTGGTCTAAAACAAAACATTATATTCAGTTTTTAGCGCCAAACGATCTGGTAACGGTAAAACCAATTAAAAATAACAAATAATTTATGTACCTAATTTACTTTTTTTTTTGTTTACACATATAAAAATGATTTTATTAGTTGCAAGGAAAAAAAAAGAACTAATTCACACAACACCAAATATGTAGTTGATAAAATGAAATTATAAATATACATAACGCATAATATTTTATTATGATAATTGCATGTTGTGATTTTTATTAAGAAAATTTAATTATGTTTTTTTATTTTCGTGCTTCAATATTTTTATTTATTTTAATAATTCTATGAATTCAAACAAAAAAAGAACAAAACATGAATTCTTTTAATAATTCGTCAGGTTTATTCCTATGTTAATTTCAAGGATTTATAAATATTATGATAACAGTATATCTTTTCACAATGTTAGTATTTAATATAAACTCTAATACTATTAATTACCCCAAAATGTTAAATGATTATTGAAAATTTTACTTTTTACTATTAATATGGTCATGGTAAATATGCATTAAAATGGGCCTATAATTATGTAAAATATGTTTGATAATTTTCTATCATTTTCATACCTAATTTTTTGAACGAAAAACACAATGGATAAAATAAGTTTATTAACACTTTTAATATGATATTTATTAAATTAGAATGAGCCTATTTTATGGTACAACATAAATAAAGAAAAATTATAGTAGTATCAGGTACTAGTTATAATGGAACAAATGCACAAGGTAATGATCTAATAAGCAAACAAATGATTTTTGAGTTCCGTTAATTTGCTGCAGCTATTGAGTGTTAAAGGTTTACCTCATTAATTAATTCGATAGATTTTGAATCGTTTTCAACTAATAGCAGCACGTACGAAACCAAAGAGATAAGTAGACCAATGAATCTTTGATTACTTCATTTCATTATGGTGTATTTGTAACATGCTACTTATTAATTGAAATAATATGTCGCATAGGGCCTGATTTTATTCATATAGAATAATTGACATTTAATTTGGTTTAGTGCTGATACAAATGAAGATGAACTCTATTGGGAAGTATTACATTATGGGAGATTATCACAAATTTAATATGCTCAAAAATATACAATAATCATATTACACGGCAAAATTCTAAAACAATTAATTTCGATATGAGAACAATTGCACGAAAGCTCTAAAGGTGACAAGCCTCTAGAATTAAAGAATATTGATAATTTATTATTACATTTTTAATGAAAATGGTCAATAATAATCAGTCTATATGAATATAAAATAAGCTGGTGTGTATCACAAGCACTAGCTGACTACATTTAATTGTAACTTAAATATTATAATGTGTTTAAGTGAAGAAAAACTTTCATTTTAAAGCCAATAATTTAATATTTAGTTAAAGAATTCACAATTAAAAGTCTCGTAAGCTTCAGTTTATCAATTTATCGAAATTAATTTGATATACTAATTAAAATTTAATATATAATTAAGATTAACTACACACCAAACGAGGGATGCACAATAATTAATTGAAAACCAATAAAAACATACAAATGTATATTTTATCTTGTAATTATAAGGTGACAATCTGTAGTTGAATGGGATTAAAAAAATAATAAAAAAAGATACTACTTATATAGTAAATAAAAAAGATACCCATTACAAGTCCAATGGACTATTCTCCATATTTAGAATATTTGTTTTTTATCTTCTCTTCTTATAAGTTTATCTTTAAACTTTTCCATTTAAATATATATTGAAATAAATATTTCGGTTAAGTTAAAACACAATTCAGATTGAAATCATTGTTAATGCATTATGAAAAAAAAATTATTTATTGTTTTATTTCGTATCAACAGATATTTTCAAAATGAGGAGTACTGTTTGCAAAATTTTGAGAGTGACAGTGAGCAACAGCTCGAATAATGAATAATATTTTTCTTCATGAAAACTATCATAATATGTGTATTAAAGCTTGAAAGAATATAATATCAGCTGACTTTAAAGTCATTCAAGTTTCATTGATTTTATGATTTGGGCGATGGAACAGCAATTATTTAATTATTTTAATTTATTTTAGTTAATATTCTATGCAATATTTGTACATTAAAAAAATAATGACAGTTAATAAATAGTTAAAATACTTAAAAATGAAGTTATGCTAACAAATACTGAAACTTATCTACGTCATTATAATATGACATGTTGTTTAGTTGTCATATATAATGAATGCTCTAAAATATTATAATTATCTAGCTGGAGCATATTTGAACTATATGTACATATTTATATAATGAAGAAAAATTAATATTAAATACCACTTTTTCTATCTACTATATTCATCCTCCATTTGATTAAAAACACTGCCATTGTACACATAATTGTAGCAAAATTGTATGTTTGTCATTAAATGGTTATGTAAGAGTTTAATTCTATTTGATAAATTACCAAGTGATCTACATATACAGTTTTACACTAATCAGACCATAGAGATAACTCTAATCATAATATATGTGTAATACACTGATTGATCATGATCCTAATATTGTTAATTGACTGTTTTTACTAAATAACCATATTGGGCAATTTAATATTATGTAATAGAACTAAGTGTTTCAATTTTGCATACTTGAATTATCTGTTTCACAAAAATATTATAAAAAACAAAATACGAACAACAAAATCATTAAAAACAGTAAAATTTACATTACTAATCATTCAAATGTTAAAACAAAAGAATAAATTATCGTTGCATTAACTAATACATATTTTATACCAACACATATTAATATAAATAACGTGGAAAGAATATGATATCTAGTAAATACTTAAGTGACAACAAAATACATACCAATACCCATTGTTAAGATAATTTGCACAATTGATTATCGTGCTAAAGAATAAATTTGATATTTTTTTGTTATGAGAATACGCCAATATAATTTCATATGCAGATACACTATTTTAAATTATATTTTATTTCTCCAGTTTGACACTCTTCAGTATATCAAACAAATCCAAATTTTGATAGGTGGTAAAGAAAGGCTATATAAACAACGTATTAAAATTTAAAATAAATTGTAGGCACCGTTTGCGATATATTTTGAGAATTAGCTTCCAATATTTCTAAAGCTACTAATAATAATTTAAACTTAACGGTTATAATGTATACCAGATGAACTACCATCAGTTCAAGTTTGGTTACATTTGAATAACTGGTGTCCTTAATATAATGTCAATATCAACGGATACCAGACGGTGAACATCGAACAATTGACAGGTGCGTCCTGTTTCTGAAAATGCATTTTCTATCCGTTTCAAGACATGAACACTCCGAAAAATATGGTTAGAATTTTTTTTTTGAGAGATTGCAATATACATCATACAGTAATGTACAACAATAACGTAAAAAACATAATTTAATTAATTACTAAAGCATAATTTTCTTAAAATCATACAACGTCGCTCCAATAACTCAAAATTCAAAAGTCAAAAGCTTTTCAAAAAAATAGCTCAAAAGTCAAGCATAGAGTTTAAAATTTCTATTATGATTAGAACAATTAATATTTAAGATATATCAATTCAATATTGAAACGACGATAATTTGTTTTATTTTTATGAAATTTTATTCAGTTCTACAAACGATTATTAATTTTAAAAAAACGAAGTTAATAGAGAAGTAAGATAACATACAAATCGTCATAAATAAAATATTTAATTGAACATATTTTTCGTTTATTTGTAAAGTGCACTGGTTTTTTTGTTATCGTCACACAGAAAAAAAATAAGAATAATTTTTTATTTTATTATTTTTCGATTTATATATGTACTTAGGTATAGAAAAAATTAAATTATTATTTAAAAATACTGGGACTCTTACACATTATAATAATGGTTAAAAAATGCAAAAAAAAAAGAAAAATTCCATGAATATGAAATTAATTGCACGAATAATGTTAAAATGAATGCAACTTGGATAATTTATATTGAAGCTGATCTTGTAAAATGTATTTTGAATGAAATAATAATTATTTTCAAAACTCTTGGAAAACCCTTTTTTGGCTCCAGGATGACATAAATACCATAAATAAAGTCATTCACATTTAGAACTCTTTGTAGTAACTGTAGTATGTGACACAATCAGCAGTTATATAATAAAAGATGAAAATAACAGATTATTACAAATTAAAGAATTGGTATTAAAATTTAATATAATTAGGACAAACAATTTTTATAGTGTCACAATATAAAATAAATTATATTTTTGATATGTGACTAAACGCACGGAAGCTCTAAGGTGACAAAACTTTAAAACCAAAGTTCGATTATTGGTAAAATAATGAGGCTTTCATAACTGTAAAATCAGTTGGCGGACTGTAAAAACTTTAGCTGACTCACATTCATTCGTGTTTCATAACTGACGGTTCGAGTGAAGAAAATAGTTAAAAACAAATAATGAATTTTAAATAGCTATTCTCATTATTGAATAGGAGGCAACACTAGCTCAAACTGTGCATACAAAGATCGCCATGAGCAGAAGCGAGTTGTTGTTGGCTCTTATTTATATAGAGCATAATGTTCCATAACGAAAAATTGCGTCACTACCACTAATAATAAATAATATTTTAAATTAAATCTAGCAATTATTAATTATTATATTATTCAGTAATAATATATTAATCAATATTAAATTGCACTATTTATTTTGTAATTGATATGACATTGAAAAATATCTATCATATTTGTCAGTAATTGTATTAATCATATTTGTCAAACAAATGTCTATGCAAACTTGGACCTTTTTTACAAAATATTTACTGACAATTTGGTTATGTCTTAAAAGTTTGGCAGTTTAACGTCAAATAGCCCAAAGTATGCGTGCAGAGCCCAAGTTAGCGTGCAGAGCCCAAGTTAAGAAAAATTACGCAAATGAGTTGAAAAATACGATTTTGACAGTTTGAAACATGGATAATTTATATTCCCTTCGAAATAATTTTTCTTTAGCATATTATCATCAGTTATAATATCACTGAGACATTAATGTGTGTGCAATATTCACAAAATTGATCTAAAATAATAAGCTAATTAAATTGCGCCTAATCTGATTACTAGATGTAAAAGTAATTAATGTACTAAAGATGTTTAAGTTGACAAAAGATAAAACGAAACAATGTTGATAACACAGTTAAAAAAGATTACTACTCCAAATATAAGAATGGAACTGAATATAAAAATATGTACACAAAAAAAATCTTATTAAATCCATAAACAGAATTGAAACTAGAAAAACGAAATAATTAGATGAATTAAGAAAACATTTTACGATAATTTAGCTAAATGCCATGGTGATGAAAAGATGAGAATGAAATTATTGTTATAAACCAAAAAAAAACAAAACAAAACTACGAAAATGATAACTTTAATTAGCAATAAAAATATAAATGAATTGAATCTTAATAAAAAATTATAAATATTTAATTAATATATTTATAGGTGAAATATGAATTGAAGCAACAAAAAACCAAAAAGAAAAAAAAGAAAAAATTATAATTAAAAAAATGCGATAAAATTATTACATAATTAATCTTATAAATTAATACTTGATGACAAAATATAAATTTTAAGTGTATATTTATACAATAATTGATAATGATAATATTTCCGATTGAATATCAATATGTAAAATAATCACATTGGTAAATGAATGAATAATGAGCCGAATAAATTCACAAAATTACACTATATAAAGTCGCGATATAATAAAATAATTAACATTAACGTAAAAATTCATAACAACTAAAATGCTGCCATTGTTGATGATGGATAAGCTGATAATCACTTTGTTCTGGGATCAAAATATCTTTACTATTAAAATAAAAACAAGAAGAAAATCCTTGAATGTTACATACACAACTGAAAAATTAATTATAGGTCAGTTATGATTTTAAATTAATTTCTACATAAATAACGATAATAGTAATAGTGAGTGGTCACCATTACTAATTTTCCAATAACCAATGTTTATGAAAAGATTGCTAAACTGTTTTCATAATTTGTTATAATTAGGAATTATTTAATTTTTGGAATAGGAAAATACCAATAAATTCTCAATAATATTTATTAAAATTATTGATTTAATTAATCCGTGTTCAATCTAATTAATTATAGGGAATGTTAACACCTCCAGCCATAATTAGAAAATTTTGAATATCACATCAATCAACTGAAAGTATTTTATGGAATTCATAAATAATTAAAATAAATATTTAAAAAATATGAAAAATATAATATCAAAAGGCAAATTTAACGCAATATTACACACAAATTATATTCTTTACTCACGAATTCATTCACCTAAATATTAAAATAAATCGAGAGTGTACATAAGTTTTGCAAAGATTAGTTAATAACGTAAATCGGAGTGACAATTATGTTAAAATTAATTTAAAAGTAAAATACAATAATTGTTTTTTCCAATCACATTTTATAAATGGATAAAAGCTAATAGAAACAAAGTATAAAACACTAACTTTCTTCGGATACTCTCAAACAATTTCTGTCTAAATGAAAGTAATTAGCATAATAAACGAAGAAAAACATGAAAATGAATTAAATGTTAAAAAAAAATATTAATTACACTATATGAAGTTAATTAAAAATAAATACTGAAACATTAATAATATTATTTGAAATTATAAGTATATAAATTATATATACAATGTCGATATAATGAAAAATGATTTATTTGATAAATAGAAGATCTAATTTTCAAACCTACCAAAAATAAAAAATAAGTTAAATAAATTAACAAAAAATATATAAAATATTGATGAAAATAACAAAACAAAAGTGTGATTTACTTAAAATATTAAAAGAACAGTAATAATTATATGTAATTCTTATATTCAAGTTTTTAACGATGTAAAGAATAATGAAAAAAAAAGAAACAAAACAAAATCAATGGAACAAAACGACTAACTACTGTTCTAATAACAATGATAGTGTCTGTAAGCTATAAAAATATAGTTTTAATTTACAAAGTAAATGTAGATGATATCTAATTGTAAACGCATTGCAGTCTATTTAACTATATTTTATTAACTATTCCATCATTTTCTGTATGTGTGAATAATTTAATATGTGGATAATGTCATTTTCATTACAAAAATTCTTAAGAAATTTTCTGTTTTATATTTTTTTCTTAAAAAGTTGAAATCACAACATTACAACAAATTTTTATGCATCTACAATGCGTTTATAATACCCAGATATAATGTTTTTCATAACAAAAACAAAACAAAAAAAAAGAAACAAGAAATGAATATAACATTTAAATTACACCAAAGAATTAAGTTTGTTGTGATTTACTACCACCAAACAATATTTATTATTTATTTTTCTTTTCGTCTAAAATACAAAACGAAAATTAAAAATATTACTTGAAATATAAAAAAATGTAATGTTCTTTCAATTCAACATTTTTTTTTCACTTAATTTTGCGCTTCAAAATTGTTCCTGTAAATTTCTTCCAAATTCTTTTTTATCACATCCGGATCATTAATTGGCAATTGACATGCATTCTTTTGACATATGTATACAGTTGGTTTATCTTTTATCATTGTAAATTTGGTTATATCCATTGAACCTTTTGAAAGATTATTATCTGAATTTGGATCTATCTGATACAATAATAAGCCTGGTATGTGGAAACTACGAATTATATTCATCAAATTTTCACTATCTTCATTATGACCACCTATAAATGAATGTGTTAAATTAAGAATATTAGTTATTATATATATACCGAAAAATAATAACTTACCAACAACTAAGACAGAAAATCCGCCCTCTCCATATGAAATCGCGTTAGATAGCATAACAGGTAATGCATATCCAGTCAACTCTGCATTATAATAACTGTATAATTTCTCTAAAGTTTCTTTATAGATTGGCCTTCCTAAATATTCATATAAACGAAACAAATTTCCACTAGATAGACTATTGCCACAAGGTTCTGCACCATCGTGATCCTCTTTAATTCGTACAACAAGATTTGCAGAATTTTCTGGTGTATAGAAGTATCCGCCGTGCCGTACATCCCAAAACAATTCATTTTGTTTTATTTGCAAATTATCAGCTAAATTTAATGCTTCTTTATCCATTGTTGCCTCATAGTAATCAATTAAACCATTAATCAAAAATGCATAATCATCCAAAAAACCATTATTATTGTCTCTGTAATACATTTATTACATTAATAATTAAAAGATCATTTATTTCATATACTCACAAGGTCTCCAATTTAAGAGTAATTTGTGTCGGATACATAGCCCTTTTTAACAGATTCGTTTCAGGATTAATGGCATATTTTTTAAAATAATCAATTAAACATTTTGCTGGCTCCAAAAATTTCATTTTATACGTATCGGACATTGACGAAGCTTTACATAAACCAGTTAATAGTAATCCATTCCAAGACGTTATAATCTTTGTATCCAAATGTGGTCTTGGTCGCTTTTCACGTACACCATTTAATAGATTATTACCATCTTTGATTATTTTTTCTATAGCCTCTGGATCCGTTGAAAAAGTTTCCGCAAGACTGTTTATCGTTGAACGAATTATTAATATATTTTTTCCCTCTAAATGACCATGTGGATCACTAGTCGGTGGTACATTTCCAGTTTCCGTTAAATCATAAAATGCACAGTAAATATCGAAAGCATTCGGTGGTAAGTTTTCATTATTTTCAAATATATTTTTAATCTCATTCCATGACCATGCATAAAAGGCGCCCTCCACTTTTTCAATTGATTCAATTGTAGGATATGAATCGGCATCTTCACCAGTATAAAAACCACCAAACGGATGACGTAAATCTTTCATGATATACTTAAATAAATTATCAACCACTTGTAAATATTTTTGATTTTTAGTTATTTTAAATGCACTTGAATAAGCAACCATCAGTTGAGCTTGATCATATAGCATCTTTTCAAAATGCGGTACGTGCCATTGACGATCAACTGAATATCTAGAGAATCCACCAAACACATGATCATGAATTCCGCCGTCTGCAATTTTATTCAGTGTATGAAAAAACATTTTATCTAAATCATTGCCATTTCTCATCAATGACAAGTGATAAATGAGCATTAATTTTGATATTTCTGGAAATTTAGTTTGTGCCATAACACCACCCCATTCAGAGTCGTAATTATTACGAAAGATGTATATCGCCGATTGAATTTTATTTTCAATTGATTGCTCTTGGGCATCTTGTGGTGGGCCAGCTTGAATGCTGTGATTAATTGCTGTTACAACTCCAGTACCAAGTGACCGTAAGCTATTTGGATTCGTTTTCCATTTTTCAGCAATTGTAGTTAGAATTTTTTTAAAGCTGACTGAACCCCATCGATCAGTAGGTGGAAAATATGTACCAGCTGTTACTGGTCCCAAATCTGGTGTTAACCAAATTGACATTGGCCATCCACCGGAACCATTAGTCATCATTAAAAAGATCATGTAAATCTTGTCAATGTCTGGCCGTTCTTCTCGATCAACTTTAATATTAATGAAATTTTCATTCATAATGCGAGCCGTTGCTTCATTTTCAAATGATTCTTTTTCCATAACATGACACCAATGACAAGTTGAATAACCAACTGATAAAAATATTAATTTATTTTCCTTTTTGGCTAATGTCAAGGCTTCATCGCACCAGGGCCACCAATCAACAGGATTATGTGCATGTTGTAACAGATACGGTGACTTTGAATCGATTAAACGATTTGTGTGTTTACTAGGTCCAGCTTGTTCCTCGGAGACGGTTATAGGATTTGGCTCTTCGGTCGTCATCAATGATATTTTTCTTTCCCTATCTGGTGGCAACGTACACAACAATCTAAAATGATTATGTAAAATTTAGAAGTGTTATTTTTTTAATATTTTACAATCTCTAAATTTTTATTAAATCAAAACAACATGACTTTCAACGCGTATATATTGCGTTTCAGGCATTGTGACTGAAAATAAAATAATTTGACATAATCTATTGAATTATTTATTATGAACATGTTCTAGTCACTATATATAAAGACGGGAGATACTAACAATACATTAACAGAATCTCTAAAATTAACAATTAGATAAGTTAAACAATTATATTATAAGATACCGCTGTCGTAAAATTTTTGGACAATAAAGTTTATTATTGTTATTATTAATTATAAAGACGGAAAGAATTCCGATTTTGGCACAACCTGGAGAAATGTCCTTTGACTATATAATCTGATAATAATTCACAGGTATCACCAGCACTCAGTGTATTCAAAATATTTAATACATTATGACAAATCAATGTGACATAATTATAAAGACGATATTGGACATCCAAGAGAAAAGAATACCTTAAATAATTATTGCCGATTGAAATGTCTCTCGAAACTGCGATTTTCTCGTATCGACCTAACAAAAGAATTGATCGCAAAGGTACACCAAATCTAATCATTATGTGTTTAAGTTTATTTCAATTAGTTAGTGTTATTGATAAAAAAATGAAAAATCGATGTACACAACTACTAGTAGTAATTCACATCACATAATAATAACAATTTCTGTTTAATATTTTCAGAGGTATAGCAACAAATTGAATGTAATTTAGCAAAGTTTAGTAAAACTATTAATACTTTTATTTCCCATTTTCCAAATTGTGAGTATAATAGAGTAGAGTACCCGGTATAATATTATTTTCATAATTTGCAAATGTATCTNTAATAACAATTTCTGTTTAATATTTTCAGAGGTATAGCAACAAATTGAATGTAATTTAGCAAAGTTTAGTAAAACTATTAATACTTTTATTTCCCATTTTCCAAATTGTGAGTATAATAGAGTAGAGTACCCGGTATAATATTATTTTCATAATTTGCAAATGTATCTTATTCGATTACCTGAGTATGTACCGCTATCTTATTACAAGAGAGTTGTATGTGATTGATCCATTCTTTATAAACTGTAAATACAGTTGTTTACTAAACAACGTCTTTAATAAAATACGTCTTTATTAAAGTTAAACTTTCACCATAACAGAGACTTTAAAGTTTAAACACGATAATCTCGAAACTAAACTTTTGCAAATACAACTTTCTTACAATAAGGTATCGGTATCACGATTAAAGTTATAACTTGTCGTAACTTTAAAACTTTTTGATTATTTATCGAGTATTCAATTTCGATTATTCGATTATTTATCGAGTATTACTTTAATAAAGTCGTATGGTATGTTACATTTTTTTAAACATATTTAGATTTAATTGTGCACATTGAATCAACGATCGAGCGGAACAGAAATAAGGTTAGAAAATTAAAACGAACAGATTAACAACGAAGTATACATTCCGACCGAAAGAAATCAATTGAATTATTTTTATTCGTCCGAGTGGAACAGAAATAAGGTTAGATTCAT
>JXOR01001223.1:1341-23798 GCA_001014335.1 Coboldia fuscipes
TTTTTTTTTTTTTTTTTTTTTAATTTTCACTGTTTTCAATGATAACTAAATAAGAACCAAAGTGTCTGAATGCGATTAATTTTGGTTTGGCTGTTAATGCCAAAAGTGTCGTAGCTGATTACACCTTACGATTGTTGTTTTTTTTTAGTTTAGCCTGTCAACTACATCTTCTTGGCTCCATAGTGACAGAACTAACTCCCATGCCAGTCAATTTGATATTTCTCATTCATGTACATTGCTTCTGTTTTGGTGACAACTTTCACCCATTTTTTGATTACATAATTTTCCATTAAGTTGTCTCCATCAAAAACTATCGAATCAACTGTTTAAATATTGTCTGGATCCGATAATTTATTTTTATGTAAAAATCAACAGTTCCAAACAAATTTTTTAGTTGTTTTGTCTTGTTTCTTTTGCTTGCTGCATTTCATAGTCAATCACAATAATAAAAATTTCAGTTTTGTATTCGTTTTTTTTTTTCTCATCTTTAACCATTTTTATGATTTTCCATTCGGTTTGTATCCGTGAAAATTCTGTTTTTAACAAAAATGAAGTTTTATTTGATTTTTACGTATTCAGGAAAAATTATTATCTATTTTTATGGTAAATATAATTCAACAGTGAGCTATCGGCGGTAAACGAAACCGTGGTGTATGGGACGACAAAACATAAGTGATAGTTCCTTATCACATTTTATCGATCACTAAAAAAAAAAAACTTCTATATGATCAATGAAAATGCATAAATGAATTGCAAAAATATTAATAAAAGAGAAAATCCAAGAATTTGTTTAATAAAATTTATATTTTGAAAACTAAATTTATATTTCAATAAAATAAAATAAAAAAAAGAAAAGAAAATAGTTCTTCATCTGTTTTCACCAAGTGAGTATTACCATCATCATCATCATTCGGTTGGTAAAGTTACACACAACATTGAAAGTTTTCTGTTATTTTATGGGTATAGAGGTAAAAGTGTTTTACAGTCAAACATTTTCATATCTCTTATAGTTTATGGATTCACTCTAGCATTAAGGTGTTATAGATACAAGAGATGAAAACAACATCCACAAAATTATGATTTAAGTTTCTGTTAAGGAAAAATAAAAAAAATCTTAAAGGAAAATGTTGGTATTATACGATCGCCTCCTCTTTTAATACGTAATCTGTTTATGGAGTTCATGACACCACATTGTGAGTCCAACTTCTTAGTTTTATTTCTTCATTTGTTCACAAATAGATTATGTATGTATTCTATACAAATGATAATTATCTTCCAGCATAGTAATAACTGATGCAATACACCAATGAAAATTTACTTATTGTATGAACTATGAAATGTAAAATATTAATAGAGTGTGGGGCTTATAAACATCAAACGTTAATAAGATGCATACACGGATATTTGATACCAACGTAAATTCATTTGAATGGAAGGAATTATTAAGAGAGGGGAACGAGTAAACTGTGTGTGTAGTTTAGTTTCGCCTTGAATGGGGAGGAATACTCATCCTTATTTTACTACTTGTGTAAAAACGTAAATATTGGAAATGATGGATTTTCTTCTTCTTTTCTATTTTCATAATAATTATCATTCGATATCAAGTCAAAGTGACATAAACATTAAAAATGCAGAAAACACTATGATGTTGACGTAGGCTATAATCAATATGTGATTTCTGTTGGATACACTCCAATTACTTGGTATCTTGTTGCTGTCGGATTTTTTTTTTTTTTTTTCATTTTATCATAATTTCTTAGCCTTAGCCATGCCCTATGAATGTGAATTTTTCCACCTGTTTATTGGCATCCATTGCAATATTGAATCGATATGCAATAATATTATTCACCAATATAATGTGCATTTAGAATGAAATTGGATGAAATTTTTACATAGTTGGGGGAGGTATCACCTGGAGCATTACAGTACACAATAACGATTTGAATATAGTGGACATACAATGCTCATTCAGTGGCCGTTGCTTGATTACTCGATTTAACGATTGGTTACTAACAATTCCTTTGTCTTGTTCAATATTTATTATTATCCGTAGGGTTATCAAGTAAATAATTTATAATTCAGATTGTCATTCCCATTAGACTTTTCATTTCTCTGTTGTTTTTTTTTTCATTCTTTGGTCTATTGAGTAAGGGTGTCCACATAAATGCAACAGTTTTTCTATCGATGAATAAACTAAATAATTCTTAAGACATTAATTACACATTGACTGTTGTTGTATAGTTGTTGAAAATTTGTTTGCAACACCAATTTCATGAATCCGTTACGTATTAGGTACTGAATAATCATATTGAATTTTGTTGTTCTATGGAAAATTGAATTGCTCATTGTAATTATTTCAATTCAATTCCAACGAATTGAATATCATTATTTGTATCATGAATTTACTATTAATTTTATTTGGTAGAGTGAAATTGGTATCACGTTTATCCAGTTTTGTTATTCTCGTGTATCAATAGCATTACCATGTGCAATATTCTAAACTAAAAATCAATTTATGTAATTCTATTGTGCATTTATGTTAATTAAATTTAAAAAAAAAGAGGGTAAATTGAATTTAGTTTTTGAATTGAAATCAATTGTTTTAACCGAAATACTGTAATATGGAATATGATTTTTCTTTTCTATCCCATAAAACCATATTAAATTGTATACTATTAATGATCATATAAAATTTATAAACAATTTAAATGAATTTTCCATAATCATTATCATTTAAACGAATATTTAATTGTTCTGTGATTTTAATATTTTGATTTCATAAATGATTATTGAATGATAATATGTAATTCAGGTGCAAAATATTTAATTCTTTTGATATTAAATGAAATAAATCAATGAATTCATGGTAAATCAAAAAATCAGTAATTAAATAGTCATCTTAAAAGTCCATTGGTGATTAACACCAATAATCAGTTCAGTAATCCACAATATTCATTGGAAATCCAATTGTATTTTTAATTTTCCATTAATTTCAATTAAAATTTTAAAATATTTCTCACAGTTTTTTCTGCAATTTATTAACAAAATAATTGAATATTTTATATCACCCACCTCTGAAATACAATTTAACAGATAATGTTTAGTGAAATTTTAAATAAAAAAAAAATAAATAAATGGCAATTAATTATAAAACTATTTAAATTGTTCCAAAGTCTCTATTTATTTTGAGTGAAAAAAAGAAATGGAAACATTTTTATTTTTATTTTAAAATTAATGGTCGATTACATTCAATTTATTTTAATCACAATCATAAATGTATAAACGCCAATGGATGAAAATTGAAAAAAAAAATTTGTTTATAATAATTGACGGTTATACACTTTAAAATTATATTATTTGAGCATATTGTTGTAAACAGTTTTATTAGCAATTCAAGTGGCTTATTAATTGCCATTCATTCGGTTCTCATCAATAGAATGTATTGTTTACCATCAACGTTTCATCCCTTCCAGGGGACTATGAAAATCAACGATTCGGAAAACATACTAATAATCGAATCATTGTATGGTGTACCAAATACCAAATAAAACAAAAAAGACACAATCATTCACATTCGTTATTTTTATTTCATATTTACTGTCGTTATTATGCAATACAAAAAACCCAGTTGTAATAAAATCATCAATAAAAATATCATTGAATATTTTTATTAATTTGATTTTTCTAGGATCATGCAAAAAATCATTTATTTTCATCTAACATAAATGGATGATAAACTGGATCGAATTCGATCAAACGATTGATGACTGATAACTTATACGTTCAAGTTTCCTTACCGAAAGATCCATAACATATTTTAACACTTTATATTTAACATATTCGTTTCATTTTTTATTTTAAATAAAATAAAGAATTCAAAATACAAATTTAAAGAATATGAAACAGAACTATTAATTCTAATACATGCCACTATGAGAAGGTATTATTGGATTACATTTCAATAGATAATAAAAATGAAATAGAAAAAATTTTAAACGTTTATCGTTCATATTTTTTATATTTTCATCAAAACTAAATATTACTACTCAGTTCAACCGTTTACTGTCAACATAATTTATTTACACTATCGCCTTGTTAAAATATAATCTTCATTCCAATGTATATGAAGAGAAATTGTATTCTTACTAACAATATTTACAATTTTATTCAATTCACTTGCATTCATTCAAACATTTACAGTGAAAAAAAATGAAAAGAGAGAAAAATTCTTATTTCATTGGAATTATGGGTGGTGGTGGGTGATCATAAAGACAAGCTTCAAGTGAATTTCAATGAAACTATTAGATGTGATGCGTTTCCACTCTTCTATATTCATAAATTGTAATATAAAATTATTCATTTTATAAATTTTAATATTATTAATTTTGTACAAAATGCATCAGCAGAGATTTTTACCTTCCAGCTAAAAAATGAGATTAACATTTTAATTCTGTATTCAATGTTCTCCCCATTCATTTCAATAATTTCTGTTTTTATTTTCATTTGGTTGGTTAGTGTTTTCGGCCACCCATCCTAAAATTATAGTGAACATTTTTGTGTGCTAATAATTTACGGGTATCAAAAATTCAAATCCCTCTGTATATGGTACATCCATCTAAAATACCACAATTAAGCCTCAGAATTGCATATAAAAACTAATGTACAACTGTTATTCATAATTATGTTGATGTACAAATGAAAAATCATTGCAATCGTCAATGTTGCTCATTAATTCACGCACACACACACACAGAGTTATCATTTGTGCCAACATCATCAACACCGACGTTAACAGTCAAATTCTGTCAAATGGTACTCAATCATATCAATAATAATCCTTGTCTCGTTTCATTCAATAACAAAACGAATGAAAAAAAAAGAAAGAAAATAGTTCACAAATGGATTTTCCATCTAATTCAAATTGTGTGTTGTATGCCTGTTGTTGTTTTATTCTGTGAAAATTTTGTGGATTTGATACCATAAACAAACAGTACATGAAATTTTCCATAGCCAAAGGGGGTGATAAACATAGAATTATAATTTTACATGGTATCCCTCCGCATGTTTTTATTTCATTCATTGGTTATTTAAGTGTATACATTTGGGGTTATTTTTCTATCTGATTTTCGTTAGTTTTGTTGACCCATCCATAGTTTTAGAATTTATTTAGCTAGATGTGGTATCCAAATGAATTAACCTGTCCATTCAAATATAATAGGACACGATATTTAATTTAATATGAGTAAATCAAAAGCACTTTGTTAATTTCACCTTCATTAAATTACCAGTGATTGAGAGATAGGAAAACAGAGTTAATCTATAAATGAGAATTTTTGTTTTTTTTTTCAGTTTTTTTCCAATGCATTTGAATGCAAAAATCAAACATTGTCATTAGAGATAATATTATTTGATTTAAAAATTCAGTGATTTTGGAGTTAGCAGTACTGTTAACAGTCCAACTAATTGAAAATTTAAAATCATTTCCATTTTGTTCATTTATTTAACAGTTTATTATAATTCTATACGACAGATTGTGTTAATGGTAATATGTTTTTATTTTCCATTTTTTATTTAATTCATTCTCATACTTTTACTAGTACATTAATATTTTGTGCAGGGGGAAAAGGAGTAATCATTATGTGAATAACTGATTATTAATTTCTTCTTTTTTTGTTCCATTTTAATAATCGGACTAGATCAATATAGTGCAGTTCCATTAATTATTCATGATATGCGTTATTAAAATAAATAATATTTATTTTTCAATTCATGGATGTAAAACCATTGATATGAAAATGGATTTATATGTGTATTAAACATAACAGGGAATAGAAGAGGAACGGTTAACATATTATTTTAAAATAACCATTTGGAACGAGAGGCGTTGACAAGCAATCACTCTTGATTTTTATTGAATTCCTATGTTTCAATATCATATTGCTATCGATATGATTCTTTTACCGGTTGTCCTTTATTCAATTTTATAAAATAAAATTTTCCATACAAAACTGATTTTCATCGTATTTGAATGCATTTGGTATTTAAATTATGAATGCAACAGAGTCATATACCATATAATTTAACGTCTTTTATAATGGACACATTGTAGAAGTTATATTGTTGGCTATCAATCAGTATTTGGTTATCTAGACCGAAGATTATATGTAAAATTAATGTAAAACAATATTGTTTTTACGTATAAAAATGGAGATCGGGTTGGTAAACCTCGGCATATTTCTTTTGTGAGGTGGTAGCTCAGTCCTACCTCTATCAAATAATATATGATTGTTACGATGATTATGTTTCTGACAGTTAATTGGTTTCCTTTCGTATAATTTTTCTCATATGATAACGAACAGCAAACGACATGCACAATTGAAAAATTCTGAAATTATATAAAATTGTGGTTTTCAATTACCCGATTTTTGTGATGTTTTAACAAAACTGTGACTGTAAATAACTACTGAATGGATATTTTTGGTCAGATTCACTACATAGAAAAGGAAGTGTGCCAATGAAATCCTTTAAATGAATTTAATTTACCTAGTAATTAAGAGTGAATGTTTTTTTATTCTCCATTATTTGTTAGTTTAAATTAAATGTAACAACCACTACTGAAGTTTTTGATATAATTTTTAACATTTTAATAAATTTTTTTTAGTTTTTCTTTATTTAATTCGAACTGTTTGACAAAACAATGAAAATTTTGTATGAACTTTGTGGTAATGAATACGACGAAGGACATTTTTAGTTAACCAAAATGCCAGAAACAAATTTGGTATTAGTCCTTCATATATAACACAGATTCAATTTGAATAGAATTGCCATATTTATACTTGAAAATATTTAAAAAATAATCATAATCCATTTGATTCAGATGATATTCAGTGATCAAATTGTAAAGTGCTGGAAAAAACCACACAAAGTAAATGAGTGAAATTGAAAACAAAAATAAATATCTTCACTGACTAAGAAGACTATTGCACTTAATAAAACTCAATGCATAAAGGGACTAATAATTGTTATTGGTCTCTGTATTGTAATCATCTCATTACATAATACAATTGTAGATAAGCGTTAACAGTAAAACCATTCTCAGCTTAATTAATTAAATTTTTATCCAATTTCCATTACAGTGTTCATCGACCATCAACCCAAGAAACAATAATAAAAAGACAACATTTCAACAGTTGAGCTGTACATAAAATTAAATTAAATATGATGTCATCACCGCCACGATATTGCAGTCCCTACCTGCATGGTTTAGTTTACGATACACAATCAATATCATCACTTCAATCTGTTGACAATTCAATCAATCCGATTGCACTTGATCTGCAAACAACCAACAAAAGGGTTAATGAAGCGTTAAGACCATCGTTAATACCACCGTTTCCATTGCCCAACAGAAAATCACCCAGGTAAGGACCGAACCAATGGCAATTACACATTGAACAAAGATGCGTAACATAACATTTAATGGATTCCAATATCCAATCATGTTCATTTATCCTGAACTGGATCTTGGACATTCTGTCATGATGATGAAACCATGAATTGATTACCATCACTCAAACTAATGCATAAATTAATGTCCAAAAATCGTTTTCTGATCAATTAAGTCTTAAACTTTATTTTTGTATCAATTAAATTTTATTTTATTCTGTGACTTTTTTACATCAAAAACTTATTCAACTTCATTAAAGAAGTCAATCAAAGTTCAATTTTTTTTTTTTGATTTTAAATTAACGTAAAATGCTTTGATATTAAATGAAACTAAAATTAATTTTTATTTGTAAATTTTAAAGAAGACTTCTTATGTCTTTCAATTTAAAATATTTAACGTTAAAATGAGAATATATTGAATCTGTAACTTTCTTCAATCAACACTATCTACAATCAACATTTAAATAAATCAATAGCATCAAATCATGGGTAAGTAAAAAATTTATAATACTATTCCAACAATGTACAATATGAATTGCAATAAGTAAGTTCAACAAAGTCAAAGAGATAGAGTGTGTGTTATGTTTTGTAACTATTTTACATTGAAGAGTCCATCTATTGAATAAGTTTTTCATCGTTGGTTGATTTTTTTTAATCTCGTTTTTCACTCTGTGTTCGATGAGGAATTAATGAACACCCCATTTATGTGCAATTGATAAACATAGAAAATAGAGACATTTGAAAGTAAAACAGACGTTTTTCTATTTCTTTACAAAGTGAATAACAGGGAGACAAAGTTCATTGAACTTAACGGTCACTTTTTATTGCAATTTAAAGTGAATAATGTTATTCTTTACATTCAGAATAGGTAAACTGTAATCGCGGCTTTTGTCTCTGATAGTGACATTATCTGAATGCATTTATATTTGATATGGAGGTTAGGTGCTTCATACAGTTTAAATTGTGTCCATGGAGAGTCTAGTAATTCACATTGTTTGATATCGATGGCATACATGGATTGTAAATGCCATCCATAATTATATGAATTATAAAATTTAGTTATTTTCTACTTCAATTATTGATATTATCTTTGAATTAGTCTCACGATAGTAATTATGGTACAATTATTGGCATCATTACGATACATCAAAACTATTATAGTTTGTCTATAATATTCTGTCAGACTTTTTAATATTAGTGGGAGGGAAAAACTAACCCCTAAAGTGAAATTTTAAGATGGAAAACTGTATGACAAAGTGAATGAAGATAGACACTAAAATACAATCAAAGTTGAAAACTAAATGAACTTCAAAACCACTAATTACTATGGGAAATAGTTTAATTAAGAAAATGTCAAACCAAAAAACATTTCCTTTTTGGTAAGAAAATTATTCTCTAGTCAGAATCATAATCTGTGTGATACCATCAAATGAGTGAACACTTCTTTTTTTTTTTTAATATTAAAACTAATAATACCCCAATGTTATTTTAATTTATTTATTACTTTGGCACCTTTGGTAACCGCAATGCATATAGTATTGTGATGGCATCTTTTGGTATTCCACAGAAGGTGCCAATTCTTTCGAAATTCATGAGGTGCCTGCAATAACAAAATAACAGTAAAGAATACATTCAAGTTATCATAGTTCTCATGACTTATTGTTTTACTTATTTTTTTCACTATGTGTATGGCATACTCATCAACCACTGGATTGGATACAATAATGATTTGTGAAAATTTATTCATGACAAGAGAATTATGTTGTATGCAATTTGTAAATTATATGTATCTACAGAGGTTTTCATTTTAATACGACAAAAAAAAAACTCTTTTAGTTTTTGTTTGAAATGCAGTACAGCATACAGAGGTTATCCTTACTAACTAGCAATGTTGTTTTCTATATTTTGTATTCCGGGGAAAACATTGTATTTGTGATATAGAAAACAAATAAAAAAGAAAATTTTATTAACCATTGTACACGATATGCATCAGCAGATATAACCATAACACTATTTATTCATTCACAATTCAGGTATTTATCACAGGTATACCAATGAATGATGGAATGTTTTAATTCATCTTGAGCATCTTTTTTTTTATTTTTCGTGCCTTTGAAATTTCAATGTTGAATTGATGGTGAAATTTCCATATTGCGTATTGAATGAATTAGATGAGTTGAAAAACATGATGAATTGGTTCCTTCTGTCATATAACACTGATTCATTTAATTCACCTTTTAATTTATTTGGCTAGTTGCAATTGCAAATGAACTGCGAATTTAAATCTTCAAGATCTCTACTTGAGATTATCATATCAACAGATTATACTGGGAGGCAGATTCGTTTTAATTTTATCCCATCGTTATCTAGTTAATTTCATAATAATCTGGCATTGGTTTTGCGTTTCAAATTATTATTGCAACCTTGCCACCTTTCACAGTACAATGAGTTTTTCCTCACTAGGAAATTTCTGTACAATAAAATAAAACATTTCCACCTGTGGTATGACAACATATTTTATATAGGATGTGGCTACATTGAAATGCATCCGATACGATTAAGTGTTGGTATATTGAGATAAAGGTGCTTGAAGTGTTGAGAATTCGTTGATTTTTTCAGCTTGCTGGCACACTATAACCAATTAAAACGGAATTCGTTTATGTCATTTTACTGTGAAGTGTGTAATGTTAGTTTCGTTCACATACTCACTGGTTAACGCTGACTTTTTTACTGAAATTTAATATGAATTCTAGAGAATATCGACGGTATTGATTATGAACATAACTTCTTTGAGAATAACTTTACAATGGAAACTAGAACGTATATACGAATTTTAAGAGTTATGGGTACCAACATTAAATGAAATTAAATTGACCTCTGATTCCCTTGTAACGAAATAACTTTTGGGGAAACCAGAACAATTTGATTCAGGAAAAAATTGAATCTATATGCAGCAACAGTTCAAACTAACTATTCCAAAAAATTTGAAATTTCAAACTCTTTCAATGATCAATTTTTATCTTTAATTGAGTCAAAAACACTAATAGAAACATGATATGACTGTATTAAAGTCTGTATAAATTCATAGCAAAATAGTTTTCATTGTCCTTTTCGGGGAATTACAACTAATTAACATTATAATTTAGTTGTACATACAATATACAATTTTTGTATAACAAACTTCATTAAAAATTTTATGTTGGATTCATTACGATTCAACCTCAACAAACAATTATTTAATGAAATAATTTTTATTATACTACAGTGTATTACGACAGTGTATGATGAAAAAAAGAAAATAATGTAGCTGATATATTTGCATTACATCACTAATGATTTTTGTATTAATTATCAGTTTCCCATTCAAAATAATGGAGGAAAAAATACTGACAAAGTGAAATTGAATCTATGTGTGTTACAATATGGTAAATACAATCAAACATTTTAAAAAAACTACACAGAAAAAAAAAACGAGAGGAAAATACAAAAACGAATAGGAATGGCATATAAAAGTTAGATGGAAAATTTAAATTAATTTTTTTCTCTTTCTCTGTATGATATGAATTTCAAATTCAAACTAAACAATAACAGTTTTCCTCCTCCAATTCAGTGACTCTGAATTTTACTGGTTTTTACACTTTTATTTTAATGAAATCAAATGATTTTTTTTTCTTTAAATTCATCAGAAGTTTTGATTTAAAATAAAATATATTTACCCATATCCTACAAGTTAGAAACAATATTATTATTATTTTTTTATATTTTCTATCAATGACATGAAAATTGTTACAAAAAAAAAAAGAAGTAAAATTTTATTTGCATATCACTGACTTGTTAAGAGTAATAACAATAGCAAATAATCACATTGGAAAGGTTGTGAAGTTGTTAGAATTCACCAACACTAATTTAGTGGCATATGGTGTCTGGAGGTAAAAAGAAAATTTGTACATTTTACTGGAAAATTGTTCATATTGTTAATTAGTTTTAACGGTAAATAAAACGAACTTCATTTAATAAAATGTTCTTCGAGCATCTGTAAAGAGTATTAGACATATACATGCGATAAACTTTAATTTTTCCCTCCAAAAAATATCTGAATATCTCTCACACATTCAACTGATTAATATTGAAATGTTCATATTCATAAAGTCTTGATGTATTTCCACGATATTTTATTGCATATCTAAACAACAAATAGAGACAAACTATACGTTATTCTAATATGAGATTCAATTTAGAATTTTATTTCCAACGTAAGATTCATGAAATGAGATTGAATTCATTCAAAAAAAATAGCAAAACAGTTTCCACCAAACCAAAAAAGTGGAGAGGAAAATTATTATCAACAGCCAAGAACATTTCTTGTCTTCCTATTGCTTTTCTCGCCTGTTGAAAATAATAAACTCCTTATGGAATTGATGGAAACAGCTATTTAGGGTGAGAATTCTTTACTGTTTTTCTCTCTTCATAATTCTGCTGTCAAGTTTTCTAGGAAAATTGTTCAATTCACAGAACGATGATAAAAAAGAAAACTACAAGAGAGGATTGTGAAAAATCTTTACCAACCTCGAAACTGGCTTAAAACATTTAACCAAAGAGTTTTTAGAAATGTGGCAATAGGCAATAAGGCAAATAACTTACATACCTTTAATGGAAAAATAGTTTACGAACATTCTTTTCTTATTTTCTTTCAATTTTCCATCGTTTTATTTTTCATTTAACTATTCAATGATTCCACTTCTGGTATTATGATGAACGTTTAGACCAAAACTATTACCTGAGACTTTCATATTCTGTGTGAATGGAAAGTCAAAAGCACTCCATATTTTTTGATCGTCTTTGTGTGTCTGTTACAAAATGCATTTTAACTTATAAATAGCTTATAACCGTTGAATAGAAAAATGACGAATAAAATACAAGAAAGAAATAATAAACCGCGAAAATAGATGGACTTGAATAGTGGGAACACAAGTCACAATTTATTATGAAAATTTTTGCACAATTCAAATTGAATTGTGACCCTTTAAATAACAACTGAATAGAATTGTATATTCCTACAACTACTATATCGTAACACTGTAGAAACATAGATGAATATTTGAAAGGATATTCATTTGAAATAATGAAGATCATGAAAATAAATTTTGATGCTATTCCAGTTCTCATGAGGCTGAAAGACTACCTCAAACAGTCGTCTGTTGTCTAAGTCAAACATTGAAAATAAGTGAAAATGAGTTGAGATAGGTCGCCGAAGGTAAAAAGTTCCAATTCCCAAAATACTGAAAACAAAGAGTAATTACTTTCATGTTTTCCCATATTGAATTGTTAAAACAACACAAATTTATAATCTCCATTATGTTCATTGTCTTTTAATAATCGTCTTAATAATTAACAATTAATAAATTTTCTTGTTCCATTAAGTAATAATATCATTGAATATTCATAAAAACAAATGAAATTCATAAGCAAACGTGCAATTTAAATTGAAACAAAACTCTACAAATGAAAAGAACCGACTCTTTAAGTTGGTTGCGAATTAAAAAATTGGCAATTTGATTGGAGCCGATTACACAATTTTACCGGCAAAATCGGGCGGTATTATGTCAAATATGGAGCCGCAGCTGATTCTCTAAACAAATTCGCGAACAAAATAAAACTAACAACTCAAAATAATACTCAAAATATCAGATATTGAGTGGAAAAGAATAAAAATTAAATGTAAATTAAAAGTAAAATAAAATAAAAGAAAAGATTAAACACAATTCAAATATCTTAATAGTGTTATGCGGTATCATAATGTCTATCGGTTTAAGTGAATTTCATTGAAAAACCATTAGAAAATTAGTGATGGAAATTGTAGGAATCTTCTTGTAAATTAAATTTCATTTGTGTGTTTTTTTGTTTTTTGCAACAATTCAATTGCAAAACTCTTCTAAAGTCTCGCTGTCTGTTTCTACTTTATATTTTTTGATTATATTTCTCTCTGTTTCGTAGACAACACAGTGTTGGTTAAGGTTTTAATTATTTATTTTGTGTTTCAATCCGAAGTGCTCATAATAAATTTGTTATCAGTGTAACTATATTTGTTGTAATTAAAACCGGGTCTTGTAATTATTATTGAATAATAATTTTGTTCAGTAGTAGTGCCAATATAATAGTGTGATACTTTATCAATTTATTTTTTGGATAAAACATTGATTACCTACGGCAAACGTACACACCACTAATTAGGTCAAGGAAGAAAAAGAAGGACCCTATGACTCTGGTATGTAAACAAATTAAATTCTGTAATTTAGTTGAATACGTAATCGTAATGATTACATCTTACGATTTTATTATTACACAATCATTGAAACGTGTAATACCGCCGTGTGTTATGCCAGTGATAATAAGTTGATTATAAATGAAGTACAATTAATCGAATATTTCACCTGTAGTAAGTTTATCAAAATAATCGACCGGTTCTTGACGAAAATATTTGCTAAAAATCAGCAATTCATCATTGAACTATCATCCAAGTTCCCTTTAGTCTTATCAGCTACCTATTTTAAGTGTGATTCTGACTGTAGTTTTTCTATGTCACACATTTTTCCAATGTTTTATCATTTTCATACTGATAACAATGTCATTGATTGATATGGGAACTGAGATAACCTTATTCGAATCGGGTGATAATTATTACCAGAAAGGGATTGTTTTACTGTTGGTTTATTTTATTTGTGTTAACCTATACACACTGTAGGCCATTCAATGTGTATTTTATATGAAATGAAAATAAAAATCACGAATACAAATAAAACAAGTGGGCGCCCAACACTCTAATTATGTAAACCATTTTTGGATGAATTTTAATACAGAAAAAAGTGGAAAAAAAATGAAATTCTGTTTAGCACGTTTTAATTAAAATTTCAAAATGTATTAACAATTGAGTGTTTGGATTAAACATTTGGTTACAAAAAAATAAATCAATTGTTACCAGTAAAGAGTTCTGATCAAAGGGCTTATAGAGGTGGGCCGTAAACATTAAAACAAATGATAATTCAATGTAAATTCAATTGAAAATCACGCGGATCTATGAAATCAAAAGAATTATCATTTAGAAGAAATGTACAGTAGAATACACACAGGGGGGGACCACATGTAATTGTATTGTCATGTTTGTCAATTAGTTAGATCCATTACGAATGCCCATCGCCTCCAGTTTATTGATGATAGCATCCGAGGGTCCATAGTTGGTGTGGTGTGGTCTCTATTATAACGTAATAATTAGATGAAAACTGTTAAGGTATTAGTGCGGATACTCCAACACACAGTATGATTTTAAATGGGGACCTTTTAGAAATTAAAAAAATGCTTCATGTCGTCCAGTCAATTTTTGTATCTACTCAACTACAAGTGGCGGATTATCTGTTTACAATGTTATTTCTGTTTTTTTTTGTTATAAATATTAATTCAGCAAGAAATCAGACGGTATTAAAGTGAACTGAATTACAGAAAATATTGTAGTGTGAGCGATTTTGCACATAAAGGCGCTATAAATAAAATGACCTACCAAAATACGAAATAAAAGTCCACATATTCAGTACAAACTGAATATAATTAAATACATTGGGGCAAGGCATTAGTTGTTGTTCGTGTTCTCTTTGTAATACACTCTCTTACTATGGTATCCCACTATTTGTATGCGAACATGTCGTTACGCTTTTTATTAATTATATTGCATACGTAATATGCGTATGAAACATTGAAACGCGTGTGTCGCGTACCAAAAAGGTGTGAGATTCTTATATGATCAATATCAATATGAATTATGAATAACATAACAATATCAAGTGTTGAATATAAAAAAAAAAAAAAAAAGAATATTGCTGCAATTTAAATACAGAATTATAAAAAAAAGAAGCTTAGCACAGAGATGGTAATTATCAAAAGAATTATCATCAAATATTCTGGTTCAGTAATAACAAACACCTCTTTTATACCATAAAAATCAGTAATTTATTGTGACAGAAAAATATCAAATCTCCTCATATCTCGTATGTGAATCTGGTTGCAGCAGTACCAGTATCAAATGCTTCTTTTTTTTTTTAACTGATTTTATCAATTGGTTCATCTGTATGAAATTTAATTGAATTTACTGAATAAAATCCAACTATTCGTGCGTTGATTTTTCACAACAACAATTGTCCAGTACCTCTGATTTGGTATAAAAAAATAAAAATAAAATGCGCTCAATTGAAAATGGTTTTCATATCAAACTGATTTTACTATGAATATCCATTGATTCATTTTTGGATTTTTTCTCTAAAAAAAAATTGAACAGAATTTAATTTGGTTTGGTTGTGGCCAGTGTAGTTCACCTCTAATTAAACCGTTGTTGTATTTGCTTATTCGAGTTTACCTTTTTGTTTTTTTTTTTTTTGGGTGGAAATTAAAACAGAAGGGAATTGGCGTTGATTAACTTGTTCAAGGCCAACACTGTAAAAGAATTGATTTGTATCTCTCTGTATGTTTAATTTGCCCTCTAGATGATTTTGAGAAATATTTATTTTCTGTTAACAAAATCTTAAAGTGAAGAGCAAAAAATAAAAAAAAATAAATTGAGAATTGATTTTATTATGTATCCAATGTTCTTTCTGTTTGGCCTTTTTGATTGTTGTTGGCCATAGAGTGTTCAGATAAAATGGTCCAAAAAATGATTTTGTGAGGTAAATAGCCATTAAACTACATAAAGATGAAGTTTATCACTTTTGAGTCAGGGAGATGTTTTATAAAGTGGAATTGCGCCCACGAGTTTTTTAGGAACTAGCAATAAGAGAGATTTTAGAGGTTTTTCTGTGTATTATTTGGCTGTTGGGCGAGAACGAGAGAATGATGAGTTCAATCTTAGGTGATTATGAATCTGTGCGTCGTCGTTCATTTCGCCAACGCTGTTTTTTTTTTATTTTTTGCATTAAATTAACATCTTTTCTATGTAGTATGCAACAGAATTAATAGCAAATGATGATTCTGATGTTGCCTATCAGTTGAGAGTCCAGCTTTGACTTTAGAAGTTATTGGCTCTATTTATTCATACCAATTGCTATGATATTTCTTATTATATCCGATTTATTTTTGATTATCTGTTATTAATAATTCTGATATTATTGTTCTTGTTGGTTTTATATTTAAATTTTATCTTTTTATTAGATTATTGATCGGATATTGCTGAAAGAATTCACATTATCTGAATATTGATTTTTAGATTCCTATATGATTTCAATGGAATTTGCATCACTTATTCATTGATTATACAATACGTTATTACTAAATTTTTGTTTATAAGATATTACAGCAGAAATGCATACAAATGTACCGCTATTTTTAGTGTAGTGGGCTTAAGATTCTTCTCAATTCTGTTGAAATGATTGAAGTTCTCAGTTTTTATTTTTATTTTATCTTACATTGTAATCAATATTACTGCAACTTAATTCTATTTATATTAATAATTTCCGCCAACAGTACAGAATTATTAAAACAAAATCAAAATATATGAAGAAAAAAAAAAAAAGAAATCGCGTTTGGATTAAAATCAAAGATTAAATCAACATATTGAGGCATTAGTAGTGTAACATATAAAGATGATATTGATTCCTTATTCTCTGTTTCATATGGCTTAAAAATGAATATGAAATAAAACGCGAAAATATTTAAAAAAAATTATTATAAAATTCAAGTTAATTAACATATTTTATTGTTATGAATGGTTCATTAACAAATACACAGCATACACACATGAGTTTCATATGCAACTAGATCGGTGTATTATTGTCATAAACTCCCCTCTGGTCATTGTATTTAGTCTCTTCTTATGATTGTCTTTCCGTAGTTCCCAATAACTATTGGTTTTTTAAGCTTTGCGCAATGCAAAATCATGGAAAAGAAGCAAAAAAAAAAAACGAATGCGAATAATTAAGAATTAAAATATTTCGACGTTTAAAGTGAATCCACCTATATGTTTGGCTACCTCTTTTTAACCATTCATGTATATTATGAATACAGAACATAAAAGATAATGATTCAAATGCAAATTATAACTGCAGATTGGTTAGAGATCTAAAAGTAAAATCTATTAAAATTGCTATGCAATTCTTTTATTTTATTTTTTTCTATAATTTTTATTCGATATATCTATTTTTTTTTATTAATTAATTAGATATGTGTGGTAATGATGAGGTATAAATGGATATTTATCGCTTTATTATTGAATTAAAATAATAAAAAAAAAAGAATTATAATATCTGATATGGCAACAACATAGCACAGTGGTTTATGTTATGATTAATATAAATGCCATCAGCAGGTATTAAATAAGCGCAAATAATTTGTGTATTTTTTTTTTTTTAATGCATTAAATGACAAACGGAATATGAATTTTGTTGATTTTCTTTTAATATTTTGTTGTTGTTGGTGATGATCATGATGATTTTATTTAACAGCAGAATAAAAAAAGAACTCATAGAGAATTATTTTATTTGAAACACATTGAACATAATATTATAATCAAAATGATTATCAACGATACATTGAATATGTCCTAAATAGTCCACACAAACGTCATTATAATTTTATTGTTTTGATGCCATTTGGTCCAACGGTTATGTAGATCTGGTATCGTATTAATTCGTTACAAATAAAATTGATAGAGAAATAAAAATGTTTGAAGAAGCACAATAGAAGAATTCTTTTTATAACGATGGTTTTATTCAGTTTTTTTTTTTTTTTTTTGGTTAACATAAGAGATTTATTTATAATGTGAAATCAAAGTGTTCGCGGCCTCTTATAATCCTATACGGAAAAAGAAGTAATAGCAATTGGAACAGAGTGATTCTGTTGTTGGTGACATCGATGAGACCAACTGTGTTTTTTATTCTTATATTTTGTTGTATGCAACTCGTCACATAGAATAGTATCAGTTTTGGTAAATGATTAATTCACCTGTAATTAAGGCTGGCACTCTTAATAAAAACTTATCCATTGAGCGAGAAACAAATGTATGAAACGATACAGATCATCACTGGCCACTGATTCAATATAATATGTTAACGATCATAAACGGTTATATAATCTTATGTGATTGTTGCGATATTTTTATGTTCGCTATGGTCTTTTTGTACACTAAGTAAATGGGATTTTATTTCAATTTATTGAATATGTCATTCAATGTATTTTGTTATTGACCATTTTTGGTACGATTTGATTAGCGTTTGATTCCTTTACAATGTATGTACTTATGGTGTATTATTTCATTTAATTTTATTTTTTTTTGATTCATGTATAGAACATCCATCGATTGTTTAAATGGAAAATGACTAGATGGTTGTTTTTTTTTTATTTTCATGAAATTCTAAACTAGTTCAATTGATTAGAATTGTTCACATCATTTGGAGACAGTGAAACTATGCGATAATAAAATTGACTGATTGTATATCAATGGTAACGATTGGCAATTTAATAATGATTTCTTATGAAGAAATTGGGCACAATATAAAAAAACAAAATAAATGTATAACATTGCGGTAGAAATTAAAAGAAATTTTCTTACAGCTATACGATGGAAAAAAAAAATCGTAAATTGTTAGAATAAGAAGAGTCTTGTGTACTATTCCAGTTAATAGAAAGAGAAAGATGTAGAAGAAATAACACAAAATTGGGATGAAATCGAACATAAAAATTGCACTGATGATCTTCGAAAATTGGCAGTTAACGGAATTTGCCAAGTAAACTAAAGAGAATAAAAACCGAACATTTTCCTAATAGCAATAAATGTATTTTAATTAAATCAAATTAAATCGAATATTAGATACAGTTTAGCTATTTTCTTTCTTATACTCAATGTAGTTCTCTGTTTTGGTACGATGTGTCGATGATTATGGTTTTTCAACAGTTCAAAGTCAAAGACACCAAAAAAAAAAAATAAAGAAATAGCAATAATAATCAAATTGTCTGTATGAAACCATTTCGATTATTTATTGATAAATTACATATCAACGGGTATTAAAAAATTATGAGTTCTTCTTTATTGTATCTCTGTTCCTAAGCAATAATCAGTTTTACAGGTAAACGATATTAGAGGATTTAGAAGAGTGATGGGCTCACAGTTAAGTTTATTTTGATTTTTTAGCAATTTTTATTTATAATGAATTTGGTATGAGAAATAGATTATTGCTATGGTTGTTGGGTTAAAGTACCGCAAACATAAGAAATGCTAATATGTGGCTGATTTGGTTGATGAAGAGAATTTGATTTTTTTTTTACCGTCAAAATTGAATGGTCTCTCTAAAGGTCCGTTATGGAAAGTTTTTTTTTCTTTCTTTTGCATGAATATCTTAGCTCTTTTGATTTTTTGATAATTATTGTGTTATGGGTCTTAATATCATTCTGGTGGTTTTGTATCTTTTCTTCTGGTTCATGTTCACTTAAATAAGTGATTTACTGTAACGATTTTTATCTTTATCTTTAGTGGTGTGAATTTTATTTTGCATAATGTTTTCACCAAAAGTGTATTGTTGTTGTTGTTGTTGTTTATAAAATTCCTTGAAAGAGATAATCAAGAACTGTGGCGTTATTATAAATCTACATGCGTAAGAACAGTTTTTGATCACCTGCGCTTATCAATTGAGTGCAGTTCATGTAATTAAACGGTATGCAAATTTTGCGGTTTGATGGGTGGGGGTCACCTTTACTGGAGGGATATACGGTTAACTGGCATGAAATGAATAAAACTTAAATTAACCGTGATATTCATAGAGAATTGAAATAATACAACATAACAAAATGTAAATTTAATGCCAATCTCTTGGGTTAAAAATATCAGAAAAATGTTGGTTGAATATTTATTTTTGACAAATGGCCCACCAGTTAAACTCTTTTTTATTCTGTTATGGTCACTTTTGTGGTGTTCCGTTGATTGTTCATTTAAAATTTCCATTGGATAAAGTGAATTGCCATTTCAAGGTTGTGATATAATTAAATAACACACAAAATATATTTATAATAAAATAAGAATTACTATGACTTTAAATGTAAATGTGATCGGTTACCATCGGAGTATAACAAGAAAATATTAAAAACAGTCAAGTGTTGAATTCAATTACAAAAGGAATATTTTAAATCAATGGTCTCCAGTCTAATTGAATATGATTTTTACCTTTGAATATTAAATTACTAATATGCTCATTGCATCTAAAACGAATACTTTGTATGGTAAATAAAAACTTAACCATTTTAAGTTTTGTTTCATTTAAAACAAATGACTACATTGAAGTAAAATTCTTTATTATTTCTTAACTCGTTTGACTCATTTCGTTGCAACTTTATAAATATGAACTTGTATGTTCTTAATGCCATTATGTGATTTAATTAGATTCATATTAATAAGAAGCATTTCAATTTGTCCTTATTTGTTTATGAAGAAACCCATTGAAGAAGGTTTTTAATGGCATTTTGTATTAATGCTCATAACAACTAATATTGGTAAAACGGGTGAAAATGAATGCCCTAATCATTCAGAATGGCGTAAAATGCGTGTGTAACTAATTAATCTTTTCATTATACATTTTTCATATTAAAAATGGAATTTAAATTGATTGGTTGACCAATCAGAAATGGCGAAATGTTCTAGAACAGTGAAATTTTATCAATTGAGTTTGTATTTAGAAAATGGTTTTATTCTAATCATTATGCGTAAGCATATCAGTCAACATATGTAATCCATTGAGCATAATAGATGATGGCAATGGTATCGTTTCAGTTAGATGATGATGGAATATACAGTTCGATCAATTTAGAATGCCAATGCGACATTCTCCTATTATATTATGGCAAAGGTATTTCCACTTGTTAGGAATGTTTTTTTTTTTTATTTCATATTTTATTCTCTCTCCCATAATCGAATATGGTCTTTAATATCTGTTGTGCCAATAAGAGTATTTCATATGCGAACTATTTATATAAAAATACGCGGGAGTTATGTGACCAATTTAATAATTCTGTACTTGCTGTTTATCGGTTTAGCATTGTGTCTCCTCTTTTAGTATGAATTGCAGTAACAAAATAATTCACAATATTTTATTTACAAAACGATAAAAATTATATAAAAACTGAACCTTCAATGTGATGATGGAAAATTGATTTTTAAAAAAAAACTTCTTCATTGCAATGCAATTGTCAACATATTTTACTTTAACGATTATTAGAAGTCTTTGACTTCTTACTGTATGTAGGTATACGGATCAAATGGAAAAGAAAATTAAATTATTTCTCTTATGTTTATGTTTAATGTAACCTTTGGATACATGGAATTTCCATTATAGATAGTTTCGTTAATAATCAAGTGATGTAAAAATCCACCTGGCAATTTGATTTCCAATGTTATTAGTTAAACGTCAGTTGGTTTACTCTTTGTTGTTTTTCTATTTTCATCTTAATAAACATTTTATTTTTGTTGCTTTTTTTGGGTGAATTATTATAGCTAACGTGATGATTTCATATCGCATAAAGTACTCAGTTAATATTCACCCATTATTTGGCTACCAATGAACAGCAAAATAAAAGAAGAAAAGAAAAAAAATTAAGATTTTTATAATTATTTTATGATGATGTTTCATATAAATTCCGCCATCTAACGGTATGATTTTTGCACACAAAAAAAAAAATTATGAATAAAACTGAAATAGTAAAAAAAATGAGAGCCATAATAAAATCTTCTCATAAATATTGTTTAATAACTGAAGATTATGTATTTCCCTGCCATTTACTATCTATATTGTACAATGATTTACTGCTGGCACTGATGTATAAAATGAAAATCTTATTTTTTATTTCTGATATAAGAAGTAAAAGATGTAAAAGAAAAAGAAAAACTATAGAAAAGAGATTCTGTATGGATTTTAAACACCATAATTTAATAGTCATTCAACGTGATATTAATGTGGACCGAAATAAAGAAACAAAAAAAAAAAAAAAAATAG
>JXOR01001223.1:23954-65771 GCA_001014335.1 Coboldia fuscipes
AAAAAAAAAAAAAAACTAGTGAAAAAACGTGAATCAATTTGGTAATTTCGCGGGGTATTTTCATACATCACACCCGTATTTGCTACTACATACTACAATGTACCTGAGTTGTTATGTGTGGCAATAAAGAAATATTAAGTGTACAGCACAGGTTGTACATTATAACAGACAATATAAAGACAATTAAATGGGACATAATAGAAATGAGAAGAGATTAGTTTTCATTTATTTCGCAGTTTAATTTTCACTAACTTAAGACTCTTTCTGTTTAGAATGAATTTAATGAAGAGTAATAATCAATAATAATCATATTATTTACCGCATTATAATGATAATTTACAAGCTGATTATATTATCAAATCCATATGAAGTTTACCAATGATTTTCATTGATTATTCGTTGATTATATTGTTGGTGGAAATCACAATACAATAAAGAACAAGAAAAAGAACTCGTGGAATAATTAAAGTGATTTAACGAAAGAAAACCACTTGTTGTGTTCTCATCATTTTCAATACAGTACCTTAGACTGACTGATACAATTCTCATTGTTATTTTCCGTTGTGTGTTACCTTTCCATTATGATTTAACAGAAAAACAAAAAAAAAAAAACCCAAGAGAAAATCAAAAATATGCCAAATAAGAAAGAACGGCAAAAAGCACATTGGAATGAAACATAAAACATTAAGTAATGAATCGAAAATACAATAACCGTATTGGAATGGTCAGTTTATTTATAAATTCTTTTTGTTTTTTTTTTTTTTGCTTTAAATTGGAACTCAATCGACGGTTATTATAGTTAGACGATTACATTTAATAACATATTAATGGTAACTTTGGGTCCAAATAATATTTCGATATCATCAACTGTTAAATTGTTTGTTTCTTCAGGTCCAAACAAAATTCAAATGAAACAGAATCCATTGAATTCATCTCAGATTCAATCTGTGTGCTGGTTTTACTTACTTCTTATTTTTCGGTTTGTGGATTTGTTTTTTTTAAATGAATACATCTACACATCTGACAATAACGGCACCAGTCAGTTCACAGTTACAAAATAGTATGTATTGCGTACTGAATGTTAGACCAGCTAATAAAACACACATCAACAACAACAACAAAAAATCAACTTTAAAATAGCAATAAAATTCTAAGCGACTTAACCAACCAGAAGAGATCTAAATTGATGGAAAACTTGATAGAGAGCTTTTTTTCAAATAGTCCGCGCGTTCTTTCTAAGTCCTACGCCACATTCATTCTCCAAAACGAAAATGGAATTTTTTTTTATAAGAGAAACGGAATGGCTTAAAATGTAATGTTATATTCATAGGGAATGAATTTATAAATGATTATAATGTTTAAAGAACCGATATCTCTTTACAATGATGATGCACCATTAGTGATTTTATAATCAATGGGTTTTTCGTTAAACAGACTCACTTGGGTGTACCCATAGGATTTTAAGTATTTTTCTTCTAATTTAATCTCACCTTATTCCAATGGACATGAAGAGAGTACGTTATGCAAAACAGTATTAAAATAACAGGGCCTTGATTTTAAGTCTGATACCAAACATAAAGGTGTAATTTCTATGCAACAACATCAACAACAAAAAGAATTGATCAGATCGTTACCTATATATTTTTATTGTTGTTATGTTTTGTATCGTGCATAAATAATTTATGCGTTGTATAAGCGCCAATAAAATATAACATGTGTAACATTAATAAAAATCCATACATAAAAAACCAACAACAACCTAACAAACATGCACTTTTTTTTTTTAAACTGAATGCATTTTTATATTCTGCGGCAGTTACTTCGTCTATTTATTGAAGAGATACAATGTTCTTTAATTTTTTAACTATGAATACCTTCTACTATACTTGGTTTTTTCTTATTATTAAATCATTATAAAACGTTTTGAAGAAAATATTTTAAGTTTTCGCGTATTAAACTAACAAAAAAAAAATAAAAAATAAAAAACGAAACGAGTTATTAAAATGCATAACAACCTGTGATTGAGTCGCTGACTTCTTAGACTTGTAACCATAAAATGGAATAAAGATGAAACAAATCTTTGTTGCCATATTTAGTTAAAACCGATAATGTACAATAAAAAATGTAACGTTAATAAGTGAATTGCCACTGGCTATCTATTAATGAATTATTTACAAAATGTTCAACTATGATATTTCTCATTTCTTTTGATTTAATAAATAGATACAATTTATTCATTTGTAATATTCATATGCATTTGATACAACTTTGTTTTATAATTATCAATTGACTAACAATGTTATTCTTTAACTCTTTTCTTTTGATGACCATACCATCTGAATATAAAAAATATACAACCATCGTTATATGTTTATGAGTGTACCGTTTTTATGATTGACCACTAAAGTTTTTCTGTTTTCTCCTTAAAGTTAAATATCATTATGTACCATCAAATTTATTGCATATTGATGTTTCTGAGTGAAATTTATATGTGAAATGATATAAAAACATTGTTAGTTATCCTTAATGTGAAAAAAAAAAACCTTAATTAATCGTAATTTAATTATCCATCATAGTTTTATTGGTTTTTCGTTTTTTATTTGTAGTTAAACATCTTAAAAGCTCCTCAGCCATACGGTTGACGGTTACTATATGTTCTCCGTTATAGTATTAAAAGAAATGTTTTAAATTATTTACATTTACTAAGACTGACAGAGTATTATTGGTCTTATGGGCGGGTGACAATAAAAAAACAAGACTCCAATTTGTTTGCTGAAATTAGTAATGAATGAAAAGAAAATCGAAATATTTCAATAATTCATATTGATTTGTATACGATGGATTCTAAGGTAGATTAATTGTTGTATTGAGGCCAAAATGGTGTGTGATTTTAATTGCATTTGACAATTGTTTTTAATTGAACTGCGCGTTATTGAATGCCCTTAATGGCAAATAACATATTATTGTTGATATAAAATAAAAGCTTTCAACGTGTCACTGTGTATGTATGCTAGAATACATATAATAAAGAAAGAACACCGTTGATTAAATGACCATCGGTTTAGTCGATAATTACATGGTATCGAATTTCACCTGAAGAGTTTCTTTCTTTTTATATCAAGAATTATTTATGAAATTCCAAACAACTTTGAATATTCAACTGAATTAATTTAAAACTGTTCAAGTGATTTCCCTTTGGGTATCCATTACATTTCTCTTATTGCCACTGAACTATCTGATTAGATATTTTGGGTTAATAAGAAATAGTGTAATAAGCCGGCACAATATCCATTATTTAATTGATATACAAGCTCAATTATAATGAAACATAAACAAAACTAATCGCATATGGCATTTTATTGATCATTTTCCCATCGATATTTAAATTTATAATCTAAATGTTTTACAATTCTTTCTATTTTTTTTTTCTTTCTCTCTTTTTATTTTTGCGATTGTACAGTTTTAGTGAAAATAACAAAACCACAAAAAAAAAACACAAGAAAAGAATGCAAATGTACAAATCAAATGAATTGTTTTATAAATATCAAGCTTAATAATAATTATATTAACTGTTCGTACAGAATTATATTATAAAATTAAAATACATTTCTTCTCACCAGAAAGAATTGCGAAAAATATAAAGAAATGGTTTAAACACATTTCATTTTATTTAATGTGTAGCTCAATTAATTAGCATAGACATTAAGGTAAATTAGATTTACGTTGAACCCATTAAAACGTGTGTTATAATAGTATAATTATCTGATTAAAATGTTACCAAATCAATCGATTTAATGTCCTCAAATTAATACATTTTAAGAAGAGAAAAAAAAAATTTCCATTGTCAGCCACTGTTGATGATCCATAATAGACATTTCAATTTTATGTAAATCATATTGATCTTGATCTCGTAAATAGCAAACAAGAACGAGAAAAAAAAACTCTATCGTGAGAAGAAATTATTTAAGTGACTGTTTAGAGCAAACCATTACAAAGATAAATGAAATGACAACGTCATACCATTTAGAATAAATTAACTATAAAATCAATTGATTTTGATTATATTGAAGATCAGCTAAGGCGAAGAAGATCACTGATCAAAAATTTAGTTGAATGGTCGTATGTTTCTCTCTCTATCTCTTCATCGCGCAGTTTTGGACACAAAATTGTGTATCAAGTGATCATGATACATTAGAAAATTTCTTCTCTTCTTTTTCTAAATTTTGCGAACATAAACATCAATTTTGTGTTCGTTATGTAACGGAAATTAACTTTAAAATAAATTGTCTTGTATTCCATATGGCTGTTATTTTAGACATTTTATATCATCCACAGGTCTCTTTTTATATTTTGCTAATATCACAGTCAAGTTTAAATGTTATAGCCATCGTCATTATTAAATTACTTTACAACTTCTATCACTCGTTATACAGTACTTTGTTTATATGATAATTTTAAATGTTTTATACCAAGAACTCTTGCCATCTAATCGGTTTATAACAGAATATTCAATATAGAAACGATTTACAAAACTGTAATTTACCTTGTGAATCGATTATTCATTTTATTTAGTTATTTACAATTCTGTTATTGTGATGTTTTAACTGTTGCATTTCAAATTTCATTGTTTAAATTGAAGAAGATTTTTGCACAGATGATCAGTTTGGTCTAATAGATGAATCGGTATTTTATTTCGTTCAGGTGAATTGTGTGTGTTAGGTAAAAAATCAGAAATTGTGAAAATACTTTGGCCACATAACAGTTTTGGGAACTATCCATTAATGGAAATACAGATCTTTCACTACTTTAGATCAAATTAACTGATAAATTATTCACGGTTAATTTACCTGATTACGTTTTATTGAACTTATCAGAGATTTTATTTTATTTATTTTTTTTCTGTAGTTTAGATGGCATCTTATTTATTATGAACTTATTCTATACGGTTATTGAGTAAACGAAAAGAGAATTTAATTAATTATAATGTATAAAATCTAGTTCAATATGTTTACACGTTTTATGCGAAAAAAACCAAACTAATAATGGAAATAAGAATTAAAATTAATAATTTATGTGAAGCTGTTTTTGTTTGACTCCGGTCAATAACATTTTATTATTTTATTGACCATTTGCATAATAATCATGTTTGATTACTGCATTATTATTGTACCCAGGAGGGATAAAAACAGAATTATTAAATGATATACGCATCATATTGTATTTTTATATGAAAATTTATTCATACAGATGGTTACGATTCATCTTCATGCTAATAGTTTTTCTTGTCTTTCAAGCTGAATGCAACTTTTTGTTTGATTGCTACTTTTTAATTAATAAAACTGACCGCATGCCAACAACACGATAATATTATAGAAGAATCTATGAAAATTCTATTTACCTTTGTTACCTAAATGAATTGTTTGAATACAAAAATTGAATAGAAACTAAAAATAAATTGTTATTCATAATTATGTGTGTATGGAATATTGTAATGTCGAGAAGTAAAATATGTAAATATACACCTGACCAATAGAGAATTCAGTTAATTGTGTACGCCTAATCAATGAATTCAATTGAATACGAAATAAAATTCAACATGAAATTTAATTGATAGTTAGAGAGAAAGAAAAGACCAGCGAAAATCATTAGAGAAAAACTTTCAATCTACGGTGGACTTCTGATTATAACTGTGCAATTGAAATCGGTTTTATTGGTCGATTGTTATTATGGTGAAAATTTCCCTCCTTTATTCTGTATTTGATTGTTATATGAATCCTATCAGTGTTTATTTGATTCACATAAAATAAATTGTTTGCGAAAATTGTGGGTCTTTTCGTTTGTAATTATTATTCAGTTTCAACCAAATGCAACAACACCCAAATGGTAATGAATGACTAATGAGATGCATATCAAACTTGATGAATGAGTATCAGAAATTCAAGAGTTTCATAGATAACGCAAACTGATAGATTGAGGATAAAAAAAAATAGTTTTCTCTTCATTTCAATATCGTTAACCTGTCTAAAGGTAAAAACTGAAACGGCGTTTGAAAGAAAAAGATTTTTTTTTTAAATTAAATTAGAATAGAATTGAATGCGCTTAACTAACAAATAGATAAAGAGTATCAAAACAAATTATTTGGTTCGATTTGTAACTGTGTTTTTGTTTTGCCGTTTTTTAAACCGATTAAATTATATTTCTTGTTAGAATTGTTTGAAGTCTTGTGATTATTGTTGTTGTTGTATTTTGATTATTCGTTTCCTATGCACAAGAAATAGAAGAAAAAAAAAAGAAATGGTTGGGTAGTGGAATAATAATCTCCAATTATAAATATCTTATTTGATTACCATTAGAGAAAATATTGTAAATACAGAAGAAGAAAAATAAAATAGAAACCACATATAGCAGAACATTTCTTCTTATTAATGCTTCATTCTCGTTTAATTAAAAAAAAAAAATTCACCAATTATGTTTATGCGGTAAGAAATGGCCATAGAGTTTTTTTATGAATTTGAATGGTATCCCCGTGTAATCAATTTTAAATATCAAACAATATTCAGTTAGAGTGTAAGATCATTGATTACGGGGTCTTTTATTTTTGCTACTGAGTGGCTCTACTGTGTGTTCTTCATCGTCAATTTGGAAGAAATTTGTATTTTTTTCTCGGTTTTTCACCGAAACACACACTGATTGTTACCATACGGTCAAAAATAAAACAAAAAAAAAATAAAAATGAACGGTGTTACAGGTAACAACATATCGAATGAAAAGAAAATAACTAAAAGCTCGAAAGAATAAGCCACCGTATGTAAGACGTTATATAGTTGAACGACTTAATTTCCTTTCGAAAATAACATGAAACATAACAACAAATACCATAACGAATAACATCTAAAAGAACATTGTACATAATCTGTATTTTGGATTTAAAGAAACAAAAAAATAATAAAACATTGCGAAATTATAATAATTTTTCGTTTTAACTATAAGTCCAAGCAAATAAAATAACAAAAGAAAACCGGCCAAAATAGACAATAAAGATGCATAAATTTTACCTATGAACGATATCCCCCCATAAAAAAAAGTGATCGCATGATGTGTATTCATAAATTACATTTTGATATTTTGGCATATTATGGTTGCCAGTTATCTCTTTCACTCTCCAGAGCTTTAATTCACAAGATTTTAATTTTATTTAGTTTTTATATTATTTGTTAAGATCTAACTGATTCCAGTGGCCATTTTAGAGTAACTTTACTGTTTTACTGAATAACGACCATAAGAAACAGCAACAAAAAATCACTGACTTTGATTTAAGACCCCAAATGAAAATGATCTTAACCCAATGAATTGTTATGTTTCTGATTGTATGAGACACACACGACAATAAATAAAAGCTGGGGAGGCGATCAAGTTGAACTTTTAGTTTATTTTATTTATTCAAAAAAAAAAAACTATGGCCAAATGAGAAGAGATATGATTTTTATTACCAACTAATATTGAATATTATTGAGAATAAGAAAAAAAAAATTGGAATAATTCGTGTATTTGACGTTAAGCCCACTATAACTGATTCGGGGGGGAAACTCTAATATTTCGTATAAGTTCTCTATCGGGCCATAATATGTTTATTATTCACAACATATTGTATTATAATTTAAGTGAAATATCAAACTATTCCCATTTCAAGGCCGTTTAAATCGTGGACATGGAGGTTTTAGTTTTTTTTTTTTTATTCGCAATTATTTATTATTCAAACATAAAATTGAATAAAAATTTTGTTGTTTTTGTTTTTTATAAATTAAAAGTGTATAGGCAAACCTTAGAGAATATCATGATTTTGTATATAATTGTATTGGATGACTTCGCGCGTCGCATGGCGTCAACGAATAATGTGTAGAGATCGATCAGTAGTATGTTACATTGGTTTCAATAAGTCTATTAATTAACGTAAACGTAACAATTAACATGATAGTGATAGTCTCTCATACTCTGCCAATTAACTCATCTAATGGCTTAGTTTAACGGTTAATTACTTGATGATTTATCATTCATAAATTTGAAGCTTTGATAATTGCAAAAAAATTCACAGATTGCAATTGAATTCTTTATTTAATTTCTTTTTGCTCTATTCTTATATAAATAATCCACAGTTAGTGATGCCTAACAGAAGTACAGGACGTAATATTCACGGTTAAATTTACATTATACTTTTATGCTAATAAAAATATTGTATAATAGAATGATTTTATTTAAAAAATTCATCACAATTTAAATGTTTACATTTATATACAAAAAAAAAAAAAAAAGAAACAAAATTGTATGAAATATTTTTATTTAAATATAAAATTCATATAGATTTGTACCCACTAGATGATTATTTGCATATTTATATAATAACATTTGGGCATACAAATGTATATTACATTGATTAAATATAAGAATTGATCATGTACATATTACTATTGCTCTGGATAGTATTAAATGCTACAATGAGATCTGTTAGTATTATTTAAACGATCTCTCTCTCTTTCTCGTTCACTCGGTTTATAATGTTTTCATTAATATTATAAATGTGTGTTTAATTTTATTATTTGTTTTATTGAAAACGTTGAATTTAACAAAAATATATGGCAAATAACAAAAAAAAAAAAAAAAAAACTGAAATAAAATTGGAACAATTTATAGTACACGATAGTATGTGGCACTTGTTCAAGGAAAAAGTAATATGTTAATGCTGTTAATTTTTAGGTCGAATCATTAGAAGGGTCAAATGTCCTTGATGAAGGTGGTTGCCAATTGTCTTATGACTATTTGATTTTTGTATTATTTTTTTGTTTTATAATACAAAAAGCTTTCGCATTTATAATATTTTGTTGTTTGGCTTTAATCAAATTTTTGAATTATTATTATGTTGTACATTTGTCATTGACGTCGAATTACTTATGGAACTTTATAATGTTGAATTTTGAAAGCATTTTATATTTGGAATCATTAAGAAAATTTTGAAGAAAAAAAAGTGTCATGATTTTTGGCTATTAGTTTTCAAAGGTTCAGTGAAAATGAATATAAAAATAAAACTGGAAAAAGGAAATGGCAATCATTTTAGTTTTCATTTGATTTCACAATTTTTATGTTGGATTCTATAAGATTGACATTATCAGTAGGATATCAAAAGTATGGAAAAATAAAGAGATGACGTTGCATATTGTCACACTGTTGTCTAACATAAAAGTGAATGCATCGCCATGTGTACTGAAATGTATACAGTTTTATTATTAGCTACAAAAAAAAAGTAAGAACTGAAACGTAAAATACTGCTACCATCGTTTAATGTTTACCAGCAGGTGAAAGAGATTTCAATTTTAGTTTGTTACTTAAATTTCCTCAAGAGTCTGTAAATGGTTTTTATTCTTTACCCATTTTACACCCAAATGTGTCATATAACTTTAAAGAACTTTCACAAGTCAAATAAGTGCTCATAACGTTTGGTTGTAATTCCTTATTATTTGCGGAAAATGTTCATGTTCTAATGTGCACACCTTTTATTTATTCATTATATGATTTTTATTTAAAGCAAGACGGTGTTGTTATCATTCATTTATTGTTATCTGTTTGACTGATAGGGTACCGTGAAAAGTGTGTTTAGAAACATATTGAAATTACTATATGTACTCTACATTATTTAATGTATCAAATGATACAGAAAGAAATGATTGAAACATTGAAATGAATTTGTCTTTTATTTGGTTGGCAAAATGACCCATAACCGCCAATTTTCAAGAGAATGTCCGATATGCCGTCATCAATTTATAAGCTTCACGGTTTTTTTTTTTTTATTTTCTCGTATCATTATGCCATATGATACAATTGTATTGAGAGATAGAGGGTATCTCTCAATGTATTTGGGGATACCAGTTTATGTGAATTTCGGTAAATCAACGAATCAACCCATAAATTATAATGGATTTCTTTAATGGCAAGAAAAACTATACAACATTGCACCATACTGTGTATTTTGTGTCTTTTTAAATATACTCGTTTTGTACCCACACAGAAAGAGATACAGTGTAACCGCTAACTTTACCAGTTATGAATTTCATCCCAATTCCAGAACATTTTTTTTTTCTTATTCTGTTATCGCAATAAGACAGTTTTGTACAATTTTTATTTTCTCATTTAAATGTATAACGTTTATCGGTTTATTGCTATTTGCTCCTAATACTTATTTAATTTGATTTGGTATCAAATTGATTATGGTAATCCCTTATTTTTCTTATGAGATAATAACAAAAATTCAGATTACATATTTCAGTTCCAATCATTTGATTGCGTTGAAAAAAAATTCGCAAATTTTAATTCCAATGAAAATGTTTCTTATTCTGTAAATGTAACAAACACTTTTTAGGTTTTTTACTTATGAAAATTTATATTCGGTTACTTCGGCCATAGATTATTAAGTAGCCAAATGTTACGAGATTGTAATGATTCCTACTGTTGTGTTAAATTCACTACAAATTTATTTTATTTTTTTTTTTTCGTTGGTTCACCATTTAAAACATATGGGCACCGCTGATTTCATCGTATTTTAAACGACAGAATAACATCATCAACATATCTCGCGCAGAGAATGAACTTTTTTTTTTTTCATTATAAAGCACACACTGTTTAGCGTAAGTTTTCATTTATGTTGTGTGTTGATTCTCAATTACATAAATGGGAGGCTTTGATTGTAGTAACACTGTAACGCAAATGCTATTTACACCTTAGTATCGTTGTAGTACGATGGGGGCAAGCTAAAAAATAAAATAGAAATACTGTATTGTGCCCCTTAAACAGCGTGTTTCTCTAAATAAATATAAAATGATCGCGAAATTTTATCGCGATCTTCACGCACACACCTGTGCGGATCGTGTGTATGATGTTTCTTTTTTTTTTTTTTTTGATTATTACCATTCGGTATTAATATTCTGGTTCGGTCAACATTACGGCATAGAAAACCGGCAATATTTAAGTATGTTTGAATCGGCCGATCAACTACGAGCTTTAATTAATAATTTATGATTAGACTGAAATGCCTGTAGGTTTTTCATTTCATATGTGTGTTATTTCTAGTTCTCTCGTGCAAAATAGAATTGCGAATATTATAAGATAAATACAGAACTAATGATTGGGGGACGATGATGGTAGTGTGTATGCTCCAATGTGTTGGAAGATCAATACAATTTACCAAAAAGAATTTTATTTTTATTTTTTTAATAAAATAAACTGAAATGTTTAAATTCCGTACGCGGGGACCTATCAAAGTATATAAATTAAATAAATTTATGCTATGTACATAAGATTATTGAATGGTACGGTAAGAACATATGTGAACGTTTATAACTGTATACTGCTGCTATAATTTTTTTTTTCTTCTCTACTGGTTTTTATATTTGTTAAATGTTACCTTCTTTTTTATTTTAGTGTGTAACATTCGATTCCCTTGTTGGTTTTCGCGTTATATTACGCGAATTTTCTTCATACTTACATTTTATTTGCTGCTATTGTTGTTGTATTATTTACATTTACAATATTAGTTGGTCGTATTTCTCCATTCGCATTTTATCAAAATATTTGTGTAAGTTTTTTTTTTTTTTAGCGAAATAAACCGCACGTTCGCGATTCAAATATACAACAACAACAACAACAAAATTTCGCATGACCATGTGGCTGTTTGGTTATGAACACATAGAGAATCATATTAACGACCACTTGCTTTTATTAGTAATTTAGTTTCTTAGTTGGTTAGACTGCCTTTTTTTCCTCGGTACGTGTAAAAAAATTTTTTCGCCAGTAGCCCAGAATTATAATTTTTGTCGGATCCGTAGGTCTGAAATAGAAGAAAAGAAAAGACAAATAAATTATAATTTTGAACAGACATTGAAAATTAAAAAAAAAAAAAAGGAAAAGAAACTAGAAAAACCAATGAAATAAAATTAAAATTACGTTTGTACATTTGTTTAAAAGGAAATTGGAAGAAGTTTTCATTTATTTCGGAATGGAAAATCATAGAAAAGTGATAAAGTGATTAAGGAAAAATTAGACGGGAAAAGACTTTAAGAGTTTCTTCTTTTTTTTTTCTTAGTGAAACGGAAATATTCTAAGAGAACAAGCTTTTATGGTGCAATATTTCGTTTTAAACTGAATGTTTTATTTGGTGCAAGATCGCGATCATTACGGGTGTTAATTTAAAAATAAAAGTATTTTTGTTTTGTTTTATTAAATTATAATTAATGAATTAATTTTTGTAACAAGAAAAAAAAAAGAAATAACAAGAAAAGAATTATTGAGTTATTGTGTGATGTAATAGTGAATATGCGAGATCACCTAATTTATTTTTTTTTTTGCGTTAAATACATGAAAATATAAATTGAAAGCCAGTGACGTTTTATTATATCAATTTAGAGGGCAGAAGAAACAAAGTTATTTATATTTTATATTCAAAGTAAATAATAAGAAATATAAGATGGACAAAATACACGTAGTGTAATCTTATCATTTAATAAATTGTAATTGAGTATTCGTGTAAAAATAAATATTCAATGTAATATGATTCTGTTTAAATTTAACATTTGGCTGTGATCGCAAAGCAAAAAAAAAAAAAAAATAAAGTAACAAGAAAGAAATAATTATAATAAAAAAGAATTGGTTTAAATGAAGGAAAATTTTTTATTTGGCTGCCAAAAAGGAAAAGAAGTTTAAGTTTTTTCTTTGCTTTTATAAATTTATTTCATCAAGTTTTGTTAAAGTCTCATTTTGGTTCAATCACAATCAAGTCAAATTAATTATCTTTTGGAAAGGTTTGTTTCTTATTATCTTAAAGAAAAGTTATAATTTTAAATTTATTTATGTTGGTTTAAATTGGCGATGGCCAAAGTGTAACAATCCATATATTACAGTTGTTGTTCTTTGGTTGGTTTTTATATATTTTCTTATAACAATTAAAACGGTTAACAGTGATCGTAAATTCATAAAATTTGAATGCATAATGTGGTTTACCTGTATAATATTGCACACAAAATACAGTAAAATTTTATATGAAAATGAACTGAAGGAATTTTAATTTGTTAAACAGCAAAAAAAAAATAAAAAAGGAATAGCGAATCGGAATTAAATGCAATATTGAATTTTTATTAGTTCAAAGTGATTATAACAAAACAAAAGAGAGGAATTAATTTTTACCTGTTGCCACTTAATTTATAAGTGTTTGTTTGGCTACTGTGAATATTACGAATTTTAGTTTTTTTTTTTTTTTCGCAAAAAAAGTTTTGAACAAGAAAACAATACGCACAGTGAGAGAGTGTCAATCACTGTACAGAAAATTTTTAAAATTTATGTTTCTGGTTTACACTCAAATGGTGAATTGCATGCATATCGATAACATTTTGAATTAAAAAAAAAAACAAAATAACAACAACTAAGAGATTTGAAACGAGAGTCATAATAATTGCTCAGTTACTCAGTTTATCTGCTTATTTGCAAAAGTACAACCAATTGAATTTGTAATACAAAATCTCTTAATAATTTGAACATAATAACAGAGTCATATTGTGGGGACAGCCTTTAAAATAAAAAAATCACAATTTTTTTTTTTCGGTTGGATATAGAAAACCGCTGCTAAATCCAATGTGGATTTTCCTATGCAAACATTGAAAAAGAATTAATCGCACATTGAAAGAGAAAAACAAAACAGTAATAAGAAAATCTACTACTCATGTTTAATGTGTTTGCAAATTTACTTTACAATAGACAAAGTACACGACGTGTATGACCTAATAAAATAAAATATAGCATAATAATATGAAATGAATAGTGTTCATTGAAACTATCCACTAAAATAGAGAGAGAAACAATAATAAGAGACCATTACCAACGGAACTCAGAGAAGTTGTTGTTTTTTTGTTGTTTTATAGAAGTAATACATTTGAAATTGGCCATATTTTCAATACTTGTGCACACACAATATTAAACGTAATAGTTTCAATCAGTGTCAATTATTGCCAGGAGGGATTTTAAAATTTTTTGTGGCGGCAGTGTACCACCCTTTTATGTATGTGAGGATATTAATTGTACAGAGAGTCAAAATTGAAATAAACATAATAGAGAGACAATAATCATATAACAAAATAACGGAAAATAAATACATTGCATTTAATGTATATGGGGGCCAAATCAGCCGTCTGTCGCCCATGGACAATTTTTACAAAATAAAACAAAATTATAATCACCTATTGGTCAAATATCCAACACCGTATTGACAACTTATTATCCGGTATTCAATTGGTTTCACGTTTTATTCATTTGGAAGTACTGAAAATATAATTTGCAGTGGATCAAGGAATCAGCATCCACAACAATTGTGTGTATTAGTGTGTAAACAGAATCAAAACAATTAAATTATTATAAAACAATTGCATAATAATACCTGGATTAAGCCTGAAAGTTTTTCATATAACAAAATAAATTCATCACCTTCACTTCATAGTGTATACTGTTTGGTAGTGTTTCTAATTCATCCGTGCTTTTTTTGGGGGGTTTATTTTCAAAGAAGAAATTTGAATTCAACGAATTCATTCAATTGTAAATTTTCATTTTGGAATCATTTTCGGGTAAGGATTTTATTTTCAATTTAATTTTAAAAATTTTATTATTTAAGAAGTTACGAATTAAAATGAAAATCGTTAAGTTAAGAAATGAATGTCAGTTTTGGGATGACTTTTATTGGATTTTATAGTGATTTTATTGGAAAATTTATAAATTTAAGATGGTTAACTGTGAAGAATTCGACAATAAACCGTTTTGAATCGCTCATTAAAGAGAAATTATGAATTGTCTTAGAATAAATATTGCGAATTTTCTATTTAACCTACTAATTTAAATTCATTATCTCACTGAGTGGTTTAAATTTACCTCAACCATACGAAATGGATTTTGTTAAAATTAGAGACTTAAAGTGTATTTGATTCATATTCTGTAACTTGGGCGTCTTTTTCTTTCAATATTATGGTTTGGAGCATAACAGCCGTAATGAAATATGAAATAATGTGAATCTGTAATAGATGAATAAATGTAAAAGTCCAGTATACAATTAATATTGGTATTTTTGGGGGGCTACATAAGTAACGCATATATTTGCCAAATTATTGTGAGAGTTTTTAACCAGCTTGTAAAATAAATATTGGCTAATGTCCAAATATTCAATTCATCGCTCTCTCGCTCTGTACCACTCAACTTACATAGAAAGAAACTTCATTTACATTCATCTCATTTGAATTTTTGCGGTCCAACAACCCGAATGAGTAATTGTAATCTTTAATACAAAATCAAATTTTTATTAAAACAAAAAAATGATTCGTTAATCATCTTTTTCTTTTTTTTTTGAAATTACATTGACTATTGAAACTATAAATTATAATAATTTCACGAGATGAAAATCATCGATATTCATACATTTTCATGATATGATCATTCACACTTCTACTAACAAGATCCGATTATTCTGTTAGAAAATGAAAAAAAAAAAATTTCAACGTAAAACTCAAAGGAAAATCAAATAGTTCTTTTCTATAAATACATTAACCGGTGTAAATAAAATAGTGTTTTGTACCTTTTGTTGGTATCTCGTGTCAGTGCTTAAGTGTGGCAGAATAAAACTATCAACTGGTTAAATGGATGATTTAAAACTGGGTGCCACAAAATATACAACAACAAAAAAGACTGATTGTGTTCTCCTACGGATTCTTAAGAGGTGTTCACTCTTGTTCATCTGTTGTCTACCCGTATGGGGTAAATGCGTAAAAACTGGGTTTTATGTAACTTATGTTAGCCCAATATAAACTTCATCTCAAATGTATTTATAATAAAAGTAAAGACGCAACAATGTACTGCGATTCTCTATAACCAAGAAGATCAACAACAATTTTAATTTTTTGCAAACCAAATATCAGTGAACACTAACAAAATTCAGTTGGAAAGAATTTTGAAGTTCGTGGCATTTGTTTTTTTTTTTTTTTGTTTTTGAAAAAATGTTTTCATCTGTTAGCCTTTCATTATTGGAGCCCAACAGAAAAAAAACAAAAGTATGAGTTGATCTCGCCTACATCATCCACCATTGGGATGATGTGTTTTACAGTCTCTAAATGAATTTTACAAGTACTCTCTCGCTATAATATTGAATTCATGATGACCCGGTCACAATACAACAGAGATAACTGAATAGAGCAATATAGAGGCTCTTTCACTCTATGACTGCCCTATCAATTGACGGGGTAATCTCTTTTCCATATGCTTCACAGCTACAGCATTTTTCATCCAATGAGTTGTTATGTATGGTATGTGTCAAATGGCATTTTAGACAAATGTGTTTTCTGCTATGGAATAAAATAAGAAATAAAATGTACATTACAATTTGGGTTTACAATACGCAAATAATTCATACATAATCAAGGGAAAAATATGTATTACTTAGTTCCAACATATTTCTTTCGAATAAAATATTTCCCGTTGTTTCTCTTTTATACGGTTGAATAAAACCATTGAACAATATTTTGGTACAAGATGAACATAAGTTTATTTTTTTTTTTGGCAAATACAAAACGGTGAATGATGAAGTCAATTCATAATTTGTGATGGTCATTAGTTAAATGACGAATGGCCCTCTAATTACACTTTATCTTAAGTCATAAATCGTTGTAATGTAACTGAGTAATGGGTTAAAGGTCTCATAAAATACAGTTACTATTTTCTACTGTCTACAATCACGTATGAAACAAGTTAAAATACCACCGAAGGATTGTTAGTTGCTTAGGGAACTAAAACCAACTAGTTTTGTCTCTATTTTTAATTAAAATACTTGATTTAATAGAAAAAAAAATGTGTAAAAATTGAATGGTAATTGAAGTTGTTAAGAATCAGGTTGTCGAACCATTGATTGTGTCATCACCTGTTTGAAGGGTTTAATTATCATACATTTATTGGTTTGGAAACAAAACAAGATTGTTAAAATTAAATTACATTCATATACCAAAAATAAAAGCAACAGTCGTGTGCTGAGCTATTAAAGTAAAAGAAATGGAATTATCATTGCTGTTTCTTTTTTCGTTTTTTTTTTTTTTTAATTTGCTTTTCTCTCCTTCAAAGCTTTTTTGCTGTTGTTGTTGTTGTTAAATGTCATGACAATTATTAGTTATTGACTAGTAACACCGCTTCCATTTGTGATTACCGTTGATTTTCTATTGCCATATTTACGCTTAATCTATAACTAATTACTGATAAATTGGCCGTGGAAAATGAGATATTGTATAATTAAAATCTGATAATAAATTTTACCACATTTAATACCGTATTTGAATTATAAACAGCAAAAAAAAAATGGTGTATAGAACTGAGCCATACATTTTGATGAGGCGCAACATTTAAATGAAAAAATAAAGATTCATAGAAATAACCAGGGGTGTTTATTACTGAATGTTTTAATTAAATGAGGGACTCTTCTATAATAAATATGATGCAGTTTTGGTTGTTGTTGTTTTTCTTTTTTTACAACATGACGATATGAATGGGTGTTGCACATATTGTGAGACCAGAAGTTAAAATAAGCACAATAAAACCAGAAGCAGTCATCAAGAACAACCAATTATTTTATTATATTTATGTATTAGAACATTGTGCACTTCTGGAAGATTGAAAAATAGGAAAAAGAAACAAATTTACAAAACCAGAGGAATAGATATGTGTGTAATGTTACAAATTATTTATAGCAATAATTTAACCAATGCTAGCGGTACTCAAAGATTATGGTTAAAATTACGGGTTATTTCATCTCAATTTAATAAGAGAGAAATTAATAGTTTTTTATTTTAACTTAAGGAATCTTGGATATTTTAAATATAAACCGGCTATACTAATATTAAAAAGGTAATCAAATGTTATCATCGAAAGAGTGCACATACGGATTAGTTAATTTTTATATTAAAAATCATTTTGACGATTAATACAAAAACTACAGCATTTTTCCACACATTTGATTGAATTGAATTTGAGTGTGTTACGTTGAATATTTTTCGAATTTCTTTAGTTTTAATTGAGTTTTGTATTCAATTTGAAAACGGTTGCCATTTATACTTAGAACATGACAGTTGGTTAAGATGATTTTTCTTTTACCAACTGAATATTTAATGAACTTCTGGTTTTAATAACAAAAAATAAAATTCTTAATATGTTATATTAATCGTATGCAAATGAAATGTTTCTATTATAGAAGATTTCTTCTTCTAGTTAAATATCATTACAAAAGTTGATTACTGTTAAGTGAAAAGTACATTGATTTCATAACGTCTAATTTCTTATGTACTTTAAACGTTATCAATTGAGAGGAGGGGGACTTTTTCATTACATAAAATTCACACAGCGAATTTTGCACAACCGAATTTGTTTTTTTTTTTTTTCTGTCGTCAATTTTCTTTTGATTATTTTTGGTATAATCGCATTTAACGGAAAACGTGTAACTTTTATATTCATTGTATGATTATCTAACCGAACAAAATATTGTATGATTGTAAATGAAAATCAATAATTTATTAAATACCAAAAAAACAAATTTTCGCGATATAACGGAATTGAAGGAAAGTGTATGAAATTTTTGGGCTATCAAATTTGCCCAGCAACACGCTAGAGACCCTTAATGTAAACGAATTGAATTTTTATACCATAACATTGTGAGTCTTTACGGATCGTATTACAACCATTCAATGATATCTTAATTATTCAGTTTTTTTTTTTTCATATTTTCTTTTGTGTAATTAAGACTGGTGCTTGTACCAGATATTCAAGTTATCGAACTGAGGCTGTCGCTACCAAACAGTATTAATTTCTTTCAATCTTTTCTGGCTAACTACTTTAAAGTAAATAATGTTTTTTAGTCGTATACTTAGTTGAGTTTTATTTTTGGATAAATCCAGAAAGGAAAAAAGAATTAATATCATTTAATTCCTTTATTTCATGACATAAACATTCACAACATATCGAAGAGAATAATTGGATTCGATTTGAACTTGGAGAGAGAGAGAGGGAACAAAAATTGAAAGAATCAAGAATTATATTCTTTTTATTATTCTTAATCGCCATTTATTAAAACTTTAAGTAAACGCGATCAAGAGAAAAGGTGTATTGAATTTCTACCTTTTGGAAAGAATTACACACATTTTATTATCTGTAAATAAAAAATAAATTTATTGATACCGTGCATATGTGACAGCCTCTAAGAAAATTATCTGTGTTGGATAATTACGTTACACTTATTTTTCTGTTACACTCATAATTAATGGGTATGAATATTGCCGCGTGTACACCTTATATTCATGTTATACTTTATTCAAATATGTTGATAATTAATAACATTTTAATGTAGTTGGATGTACCTTTTGGTCACATGATAAATATCAGTTGATCGGTATCTGTATATTCAGAAGCTACACAATCATTGCTTAATTTATCTTCTAGGTATAAAATAAATGATTCCTTTATGCATTCAGGAAATCGTATTCACGTGCTACCTAAGAATTCAAATCAAAACGTATCAATACGATTTAAGTTTCTAATTAAATGTTTCCGTATCTTTATTGCAATATAATTTACATGTAAAAATCATTAGGTATTTGACTTCATTTATTTTACGAATTTTATGTGAAAATCCATTGTCGTTTTAATGACAATATTAACAAAATCGAATGATAAAATAATAACAAGTGAGATGAATCCGTAGGCTCTTAAAGTAATTGGAAGTTAATTTTCAACGTAACATATAAATGCAACACAATTGTTTCATGTTGTGTAATTATAGTACAGTGAGAGGGAGAGATATATAAAATAACGTGAATCGTTTAGCTGTAAATCGTAGTGTAATTATCCAAACGGCAATAATAATCGATTCTAAAATAGAATATTGGAATTAATGCTTAGGAATGAGCGAATTGAGAAAGAAGATAACAAACTAGTAAAACTTAGAAGTAACCAATTTATTTGATACCATATTAGATATTCGCTATTTTATTACAAAAAAATTATTCTGTAATCCGAAGACGCACACACACTGACTGTATGAATTTAAAAAGAAAAAAAGCTAAAGGTTTAACATTTGCGGTAACTATTCAGCTGTATCAATATGTAAATCTAATTGATTGTAGACTAGATTACATACCTACACACCAATTGATATATAGGGAATGATAATTGATGATAGAAACAAGGAAGAGGAGGTGACCAAATTCACCTGAGGTAAAACGGAATCGAATACCATTGTAATGAATTGAACTACAGAGATGAGAAGAGAAAAAAAAAAACAGAAATTGTAACTGTGGTTTTGCTACCATTATCAATTCGTTTCAGTTAGTTTTTCTATTACTCAATGATGCTCAGGATTTTATAAAACGTTTTGATGTTTAATTCCCTGGGCAAATATTTTCTTTCTCTTTATTGATAAAATCAATGGAACAAGGTTCTTTTAGTTTTCATATGTAGATGCGCTTATTACAACATTTAAACCCGTCCATCATCTAAAGTACAGTTCGTTTATTTCTTTTTTTTTTTTGTTGCTGTTGTGTTATCCTCTTACAGTTTCATATTGAATATTTCATAATATGAAATGGCCCTCAAACATAAAAACTGCACATTGGAATATACAAAATACCGAAGATTTAACCATTAGATTGAATTTAACTATGAATCTGGTTTTTCTTGCAATTTTTATTCCATACTCACTTTTTATTGTTTTATTTTTATTTTTTTTTTTGTGGTTTTGCATTAGGTTAACGATGATGGTTTTTGAAGTAACGTCTTGACCTTTAATACTGTTCAACGTAAATCACTGAAACTTAAGAAAAAAAAAATCATAAGTTGAAATTTGTAAACCCACAGTAAAGCTTTTAAGTTCCAAATGCATATGTGTGTGACTTTAAAACCTTTTGGCCTTCATGAAAGGAGAACCACACCACTTATTTCATTTTTTTTTTCTTGAGTTTGGTAAAAGCACAATCTTACCAAATATTCATTTATATAAACGATAATGGGACAACCACATATTTCATTGGTTTTGTTTTTGGGTAACAATTTTGAAACTGTCTATCAGTTATTATTCGTTTTACTGTATTCAATCATCCGGTATTTTGCATTAAAACAATTTAGCTAATCCGATTGCCAAAAATTTATATCTGAAGTTTTATTTTATGGTGAATTGTATATTTATGTTTGTTACCTTACACGAGCCTGTATGATGTACGAATCATCCACATTATAATATACTAAACTGATATAATGAAACAGAAATTAGCAAATGGCTCATTTCCATGTATAAAAAAAAACCTTTGGAATCTTTATCTACCTTCGCATAGCATTGGTTAAGTTGTTTCTCGGTTTTGGTATTTTTGTTGTATTTTAGTTTTTTACATAATTTAAATATAAAAAATACCATGAGCGAATAAAATGCAAAAAAAAAAGTATAAAATAAATGATTATATTTGACTTGTGAACATGCGAAAACTTAATGTTATTATACCTTCTTCAGTCTATGGTGTTTCTAGCCAAGTGGTGGATCCACATCATACGAGATATTTTGACAGTGTCTCCTAGTCTTAATCTATAGATTCCATAGAAGAATCAGTTGGTTATTGCTACTACTGTCTCTGTATGTGACTACCTTTAATGCAATAAATAAACGAAAAACCACAGTGGAAAAAAGTATTGAATTCTTGCAAAAATCGGATATCCAACTAGCAAAGAAAATAAATCGAGAATATGAATGATTCTTAAAGAGACTTCAACCTACACTTTATTTATGAATAAAACACAAAATTTTTCGGAATCTTATTTATTAAACATTGAACGTTCCTAAGCATCTCTATCTTGGGTATCTTCTCTGATACCATCATACTGAAAAAAAAAACCTAGAAGCCACACTTGGATGCTCTGTATAGTACAGAATAAACCTAAGTATAACTTCCATTCAACCACATCGATTTGACCCACACGTCAAGACAAAATACTAACAGAATAAAATTTAAATAAAGAAAAAAGAACGAAATTTACAATATTAATTCAGGCAATGACGAGTTTTTATTTCTTTTAACTTTAAAGTTAATTTATATTAAAATATAAAGTGAAGAGTAAGAAAAAAAAAAAAGCAACCAACCAAAGAGAATAGAGAAGTTTTATTTGAAAATGAAAAAAAAGAAAAAACATTTTTGGCAAATGTGTAATGGAATACATTGATATTCGCGAATATTTTCGCGAATTGGTTTATGAATTTCGCGGATTCCAGACCTTGAAAGGCACACATAAAACACGATTAGTGATGGTTACACTCTTAATTTTGTGTTTTTTTTTTTATTTGGTTGGTCGGATATGTAATATGAATTTTAGTGTTTTATGCCAACCGAACCATACGGCTTTTAATGTGGCACATAATAATTCATTGAATGAATACCGATTTTAGAGAGGTCTTTTGGTTGTGGTATTGTGGAGTTTTTGATTTCATATGGAACTGAACTTGAATGGGACACGACAATCAAAACCAAACGGATCCAACGGAAAATAACTAAACACATTTAGCCGTTTATTTGATTTCAAGTCGTTACATTTTTAGCCCATTATGAATTATTAGAATTAAAATAAAGTTTTGCCATTGTAGATTAAGATATGCGCAAATAATCAAATTCGCTACCAAGAGATGATGGTATCCATTGCCCAGTTTTGAAGGTCTATGATGATTTCGTGTTCTGAATTTTGGGTGGTTTCCATTATGGCCAATCTTTAAATTTTTTTTTTGTTTCTTTTATTTCGTTCATGTAAATGATTTCCATTTGGTGAATGAATTAAAAGAAACGAAAATCTGTTGAATTGAATCATTTTGATTCTTTTTTGATATGATCGTTCTTATTAACAGCGAATTGTTATTTGACCAACTGGACAGAAGATGCAGTATAATTAACCAGAAATTCACATGGAAAGTTACATTTTTTGGGAACTCGTCCTTCTCACCCACGCATTATCACAATTAAATTATTTTGCCAAATTCAAGAAGACACACAAGTTTTTGTTCTTTTTAATCCATTGGCTGATTAACGATTTAAAATGTCATCCGTTTATCTGTTTTGTTAAAGCAACAGAGAGAAAAAAAATACTCAACAAATATAGAACAACAGTACACAGGAGAATCAGAGAATAAGACTATATGACCTTAACTGCTCCAATGTAGGTTAGATGGAATCGCGATTTATTTCATTATTTTTTTTTTGTTCACAAAAATACTTCTACCTATTTACTTTGTAACCTGTATTTGATTATTTTTACTGTACTTGTATGCTTACGCCTTTATACCAACAATCAATTTTAGTTCGTTTATTTCGTACACTTCTTATACTTTTTTTTTGCTGTAAATTTTTTATTTATTGGTACACATGATTATGAAGGAGATACTCTAATACAGTGTAAAAGCATAGCACAAAATTATGTGTCTATTAAGGTCCGTTTGTATTAGACTATTAAAATAAAAAAATGAATTCGAGGTCATTCATAGGTACATATTAATTTGGCAAATTTCATCATACAGTAACCGAAGAGTTCGCATTACATCAGATATACGTTGAATGGTTTACATAATAACTTGCGATTCCATTATATTATGGCCCAGGCAATCCATTGTACATTAATGTTGTATAATATACATATTTCCCCTGCGCATTTATAAAAGTGATCACAAGAGTTTTTTTTTTTTTTATTTTACAAAACAACGAATTTAATACTTTGTTATACGCTAAAATATGCGATGATATGGTTTGTTGATAGATAAGTTTTAATTTTATTTTGTAAATTGAATTCAATTTAATTTTTGTTCAATGTGGAATGAATTTTATTTTTTTTTTTTGTTTTTCATAATACATTCAATATTTAACCGATGAAACGGCAAGGGCATAAAGCATCTGTATATTTGAGTTACACGTGCTATTCCAATTTTTATCTGTTCTGTTACCACAGATTGTCTACTTGTTACGTTTAACAATGTGTGAAAGAGAAAAAAAAATGATTAAAAAAAAAATTTGATTCTCATGTGCATGATTTAATTCAGGTATCGCGATTTCATTCGGTTAATTATAAAAAGATAACCATTTTTCTTATGTATTTGTAATTGTGACAACATAATTTCTGTTTCGTTGTAACAAATGATTATTTGTTTTAACTTAAGGTACCTGAATCAAATATAAAATTGTGAAAACAAATTAACGTCTCGCCATACATTTAATTGTATTTGATTAAATTCTAAATGCGATCAAACGATTTATTTAAATGTATTTGTATGACACTTACTTATACTTAAAAGGTCAACGATAAATGATAGAAAATAAAATGAAACTTTACAACTTGTTGCATGAATGTTCAACAACATTGCCAACAGGTTAATTAGAATAGCCTTCAAATTACTTACTAATAATATCATGTAAATTAATATTCTTTTAAATTTCATTTTAAATCACTTGAATAACATAAAGCTTAGAAGACAACACGAAAGCAGAAATTAACCAAATAATATGACAGCATAAATGTAGTTAAACCATAAAAATCTTTTAATATTTATTTGAGGAGATTAACTACAAAATAACGTTAATAACAAACATAATTCACTCAATTACACATTATGAAAAACCGTTAAATCCTATGATTGGTGAAGATTAAAATACCATCCCTCCAATCGTAATACATAAAAATACAAAAAACATAATGCAATGAATTCCACATTTAATATTGTCAATGCAATTTCTTTTGACATTTTGCACACCTTAAATCATCTTTTGATATGCACGCGACTCACATACTTCATAAATTAAAAACGAAATAAAAAACGATTTAAGAATGAATCTGGCCAATATTCTTATTCATTTATCCATCTCATTTTGTTATAGTTTAAGCGAGAACTAAGAAAAAAAAAACTACAAAATACTGAAAGTCATCTAATTGTGTGTTTTTCGCACGGGTATTTTCATTTTCTTTCCGATGTTTATGTTTGTTTATTTATTATTTTTGTTTTCTTACTAAGAGCTCCAACTAAAATTGCAGTAAATGCAATTAAAGTGAATGTTAAATATGCAACGTTGACGTTTATGATCAATTACTCATAATTATTTTTTTTTTCTTCTGTGTTTGTTATGTGTGTGTTTTTTTTTTAACTCGTTGTATGTTTAAGTACCCATGCGAACATTTTATTATGGATTATGCTATTGTTAGATATTTAAAGTATAATAAACCGGTGCATTTTTTTGCGGTATTTTATGAACATCATGTATTTAGTAGTTTGAAATCATAGAATGAAAAAAAAAAAATAAAATAAAACCAAATACCAACAACACATAATAGACGGTGTGCTATGTGATATCTTATTAACCAACCGCACTGTAATTAGTTAATATAATTCTTTTTTATTTGATTTTATTTAATTTTTTTTTTTTTATTTCAATATTTTCTTACTCTCTGTCGTGCAAATTCATAATTGCCAATTCGATTTTCCGCACTTTTTTTTTTTTTTAAATAAAATTTTAAATGCTTACCACATTAATGACCGATTAATGTGTTGAATTAATTTCTATGGTTGATGAGCAATTAGAATGCGATAGGAAAAGACAGTTTTCATTGTTTGTTGCTTAGCAAGTATAAATCCATTTCAATTAGAGATTACAGCATATCTGAACCAAAATAATATTAAATAAGAACACACCCGAATGAAATTACAAGTGTTGATTGAATCGTTTTTCTATTTTCTTTACTCTTGTGAAGAAAGGTTATAGGTATTTTGAATATTTTTACTGTTTTGGCATTTTAAAATTTGCTTCTTTCTGTTTGCTGATTTCTATAAGTCACTTTATGGGTGACTTTCTCAAGTATTTAAATATTAAAATTTTTCGTTGTAATAAGACAGTGTTTTATTCATTCTCCTTCAAATTAAATTTAATATCAATTTGAATAAAAAATAAAACGAAAAAAAAGCCATGAAAATATTTCATAATTTATTTGCAAATTAACGCAAAAACGACAAGTTAAAGAGGAAAACTAATAGAAAGATTATTGGTTGGTTTAAGTAATATAACGATAATTTTTAGTATTTCGGTAAAACTATAAAAGTAAATTTATTTATCCTAGACTATTGGTTGAACGTGTGTCATATAAAATTTCATCTTATTGTCACACCAGACTAAAATTGTTAAATAAATAAAACGAAAATTAAGAGACAAAAAAATCAAAAAGATGATGATCTTCCTTATGAACTTCAATTATTAATTAATATGGAACCTTTTACAACGAAATAAAATTCATGTCGTAATGCAGTCATCTTGTTGTACCCACACTCAGTCTATCATTGATGATTTAACATAAAACTTTTGTGTGCAAAGAATGGGTTTTTGATATTTAATATTTTTGTTGTTTTTTGAATTTTTATTAACGCATTACCTTTTTATTGGCCACGACACCCAAGTCAATGGTATGTGCCAAAATTGAAAAGAACTACAATGGCTGAGATGAAAATCTTTTTAAAAGAAAAATATTTATGTATGATGATGTAAAATTCGCAATCTTAAAATTTAATTTAATACTTCTCCTCTGGTTATTGAATTTAGTTTTTATATTTTTCTTATTTTGATTCGTGACTTCGTCTACAATTTAATATTTTCTGTCTTTTCAAATACCACACGAGATATGTAAATTAATTTCGATTAAATGGTTGGCAAAATGGGAAAACTTACACCATGATAGATCAGTTGTATTCCCTCGTAATTCTATAACTGATGCGGGGCCAAAGTATTAGTACGCTTTTTTTTTCGGGGGGCTACTATTATGTATGTTCCTAAACAAAAATTTATTTATTGTATCATTCTCTGGTTCATTTCATTAAACCTTTTCATTCTGTTATTCTATAACGAAAATTTGGTTTCAGTTAGACTGCGTTTTAATGTGGCCATTTTTAAGTACATACAACAGACAATTTTTATTATTCGCTTCACTTGTGTGCCATTTAGGTTAGAATTTATAAACTGTTGAATAGCAAATGGATAAAATAACCAGCGACTAAATGTATCTATAAAGACCTTCAAAATTGATACAATTCCCGTGTTCACAGTATTCGCCATGTAATAATTATTTTCGTGTTCCTATGACATTAAATTCGCACGGGTACACCACAACCAAAAAATGTTAAAGAGTTTCTCTCACCGTCATCATGTGGAATAAAATCATTCAACGTTCAAAATTAACATTTAAACTAATCTGTCCAAGAATGAATTTTCAGTGGAAGATTTTATTTGTATATTAATTAAATTGATGGGTAGCCCAAGACAACTCATTATCAGTCACCTAATACAACACACAAAAAACATCAAAACTTGCTCATTTTATTAATCTCTCTAAAATTATGCTTCAGTGTTATTCGGTTATACATAATTCATATGTAATTTAGTTTAAAAAAAAAAAAAATTCCATCGGATTTTGCAAAAATACAGTAATGATTGGACGCTACAGATTAAACAAAACTCAAGTTTCTCTACCATTTAGATTAAGATTAAATAATAAAAAAAAAAACAAAATGTAATAAGGGATTTAAAATTAGATAAGCATAATTTCTTAAAAACTGTAGAATGATCAAAAAACGAATTTTCATCAAAAAATACCGTGCAAGAAATTCGCGAAAAATTTCTATGGTCTGCTGAGTTCCAGTGTAATGAGAATTAGTACCATTAAAATTCACATCTTTATTAACGCTAGAAATAGCGTCAAATGACCGATATATTAGTGTAAGAAGGTTATTCTACAGTGAAAATTTATTTTTCAGTAATACAAATTAATGAGTTACTCCACTTTTGCAATTTAGTGTCGGCATAATGCCTATGAATTTTTGGTTGTCTATACCAAATTACGCTGTAGCGTACGGAGTCGGGTCTCTCAATTATAAACAAAGTATAGCCATTTAGACATACCAACAAGTGACGACAAAAAAAAACACTCGACTAATTATGTGTGCGATTAACTTAGAAGTTACACTTTTTAAATTAAATGTATTTGAATGTGTTTAAGTACACTATACGTTATACTTCATTCGTTGGTAACTAAAACGTTGAACTGACAACAGTTTCAATATTACACACATTTAGAGAACAAATTCATTTAACTAAACCACCATTGTATGGCAAGAGATCATATAAAATTTAATTCTCATTGTCTGAATAAACGTTTGAATCATTTGATAAGGAGGGTATAACCGTCGCCCAAATATTAAAAGAATATTGTTCGTTTCACTGTTTCACTTGACTGGTCCTCTTCATTTTCATAAAAAAATAGTTTGAAAATTTTTTATTTGATTAAAATGCAAATATGGAAGGTGACAAAAAATAGTAATTTTTATATTCCATCGTTGCCTGTAAACTAAATATTTGAACGCCATCAAATGCATATCTACCTATTCACTTATAAAAATTTTTATTTTTTAATAAATTTTCATTTATTTATACTTTTGTTTTTACAACGAAATTAGTATAGCAAATAAACGTGTGTGTATGTTATTACAACACATTCCTTTTTCGTATAATTCAATTGAATGAATAAAAAACTACAAAATGATTCAATTGTATAGTTCCAAAATTATCGACCAGAAAAAATATGATACATCGTATGTTATGTTGTCCTAAATTTTTGGCATTAAATTAAAAATAAAGGCATAACATAAACTACATATACATCATCCAAATTTAAAAAGTACATACACTTTGCAAATCCATGAATAGATTTTTCAAAGAGTAGTGAATCCATGAAATGTGTATTATTTGTATTGTTACGTTTGTGTAAATAGACATTGTCCGCGGAATGGATAACAAACCTCAGAATTGATGAAACCAATGTAATAAACGAAAAGTAAAAAATAAAAGCATTAAATTTGTATATAAAAATTCGCACATAAATTATTTTGGGTTTGGTTCAGTATACCATTTAGTTCGTTAGTAATTTGGAGGCACCACTACATTACATAGAATTGTCTCCCCCGAAGTTTATTAGTATGAGTGTTTTGTTAAGAGTATTAAAACAGTTTAATGGAACTTTTATTATGCCAAATATTACACACAATGTATACTATTTTAAAATGAACTATAAATGTTACTAACACTGCTATAAAATCCCCATGGAGATTGTAATAGAACTAGAGTGAGAGAGAAATAATACGAGAATACCGGGGGGACAGACGACTATCAGTTAAGAGTTCCTATGAGCCATTGAATATGAGATATTGCGAATTGTTTAACCTTCGCCAAAAAAAAAATCTTAACTTTTGATTGTGTGGCCAAACCATTTGATTGAAACAAAACTTGAATTTGTCCAAAAAGCATACAAAACGTCAGTTTTTTTTTCTGTTGATTTGCAATCTAATTTCCAAACGGGTGGCAGTAACTGAATTTAAAAAAGTCCATCCATATCAAAACCGAACGGTTGGAAACCTCGTGTTTAGTATTTTAATAAAAACAAAAAAGCCAAAGCTTTTAGCTTGCATTTTGATTGCGGATGGTAATTAGTATATGACTGGTTACCTTCGACTATTTTTTTTTTAATTATATTCCACCAGTGGTATAATCAAAATAGATTTTAACTAATTGCTATTGAATGTTGTACTCAACCTGTTGGACAATTTATTTGAAAAAAAAAAACTGAAAATGGATTTCGTGTGCTTTGCATGTGATCATCCTTGATTCGTTAGCATTGATAACAACTAAATTGTGATTAATGTTATTTAATTAATCACTCGATTGTTATCAAATGAAATTGAATATTAAAACAAAACAAAAAAAAACTCAATAAACTTCCTGACAACAACATTTTCAACTTTGATATAATGAAAGCATTTAATTGTTCATTTAGTTGCTGTATTCTTTATCATCAATGTTTATGTTTTTCTCCACTTAAGTCTTCGATGAAAGATTTGTTTTAATTAAAATTGGCAACATCAAGTGTGAGTCCACAAGTGAGATGAAAGAATTTGTCTTTTCATATAAAACTGTCTTGTTGTACTGTGTATTGGTGAGGATTAGTGAGAGATGCAGTTATTTCCTCGTATTCCCTCTCATTGTATTGTACAGATTTTCAAAGAGACTTCTGTTTTATTTTTTTTTTCGTCAATTTAATGGCTGATGAGATTTTCTGTACACCAACATCTCGAGTAGCTTTCATCTCATTGTTACATCCGAAAAATATTTTGAATGGCCAAAAATAATAATTTTTGCACATACCGTTGAATGTAATTCTCAATAGTGTTTAAGTAACTGCTCACCTTCTTCTTGTTTAAAGTATTTTTGGATCTGTACTAATTTACAAAAGAGAACCGTAACGAAGTTAAATTTTGTTCTTTTAAAACTAAGGTGTGTTTGTACCTTTGAACATCTTTGGTTGATTATTCAAATGGCATTTTTGATTTTTTTTTTTTTTTTGGGAACTTAATACGTAATTTACAATTTTAAAGTTAGCATGACTGATTGATTTTGAGTGCCGTGCGAAAGGTATACAGCAGAGACTAAAACTGTATGGTTTATTGAATAAAAAAAAAATTGTAAATTGTATTTAAAATGTAGCGCATACAATTAAAAATGTGTTAAATATGCTAACTGTTATTTCTAACTATCTATCTCTGTTCCACATATATAAAACTGGCCCAATCTAACACTGTTGATGGTAAACACTGTAAAAATTTAATTGTAATAGCGTAGCAATTGAATAACCATTTGATATTTAAAGCCAAAACATAATAGTTAAGGTTGTTTCTTATAAAATTTTCATGTTTTAATCTTGCGTTTCTTTTTTTTTCGTATTTAATCTGAAACACGTAATAAAAACCTTCGATTTGATTTCGTTAAGTTACATGATTTTGCCCATAGCATTGAATATTTATATTATTTGCATAAAATGTTTTACAGTAACAGAACTCTAGAGGAATTGAAAGATGATTGAACCTTTTATGATCATTTTTAATAGCGAATTGAATACAACGTTAATACGTTAATGGTGAGTGTGCCTTTGGATGCCAGTTGGTTGGTAATCAGCTACACATTTGTTGGGCCAAACATAGCGGATCTTACAACGTTATAATATTTCCTATTAGAGTCATGTTTAGAATCGAATTATTATCTCCCTAAATGATCTCTCTAGAGAGACCAGATGAAATAAGATTTTTCTTATATTTTGCGTAGAAAACTAGGCAATTAATACCTTTACAATTTAGGTAATCGTGTATAATCAAAACCGTTTTATTTTATAAAAAAAAAAAAACTACAAAATCCACCTATAACGATTGAACACTACATTCATTGTTGGATGCTGATGATTTCATTAATCTTAAGAAACAGCAAAAAGGTAAATAGATAAGGAAATACAGCTATTAACTGTTCACGTGTCGACTGTTAATAAAATGATATTCGATTTATCACTAGAGGGATTTGGTTCCAACACTAATTTGTACGAACTACACAGTTCATGAGTTTATTTTAAATGAGAACACTTTGTAAGTTTCAATTGATTTTGATTGTTGAACATCAAGGAAATTGGAAAATTCGTTTCAAATCCTTTTATAATGTGATTGCATCTTCGCTAAAAAAATATTCCATTGTAACGGAAATCTTAGGATATCCGATAGCTTAAAGTGTTTTTAATTTAAATATACCGTGCAAATAAAAATTGAATTAAAATAAAACTTAAAATAGCGGATGATGTCATAAAATGTCTTGTTACCGTCATCATGCAATAAGAAAAAAAAAAAGAATTGAATTTCTTGTTAACTATGCCATTTAGGTAGTTTGTTCAATTAGGTACCTCTTTTGCACTTAACTACATATGACAGTAACACCGTTACATTCATACCAACATTCAGTGAAAGACAATTTAATCATCGTTTTTAGTCATTCAAATTCAATTTTTGTTTTTTTTTTTCTTTCTTTGATTGAATATCTTTTATGTATACGAAAGGTAACAGGAGATTCGTGAAGGGCGTTCAAACACTAATTATCTAGATAAATTGAAGTTTTTTAATTCAAACATTTCGTTGGATTCTCTTATTCAATTGATTTTAAAAGATGAGATTATTACATAACCTTCAATGAACTGTTAAGTTGTAATTTGTTGTGTTTTACTTTTGTGCAAAACAACTACGATTCCCATACTTTGAGGTGAATACATGGAAATTTTAAAAAGAATTTTTACAAGTATGGACTTTAATAATGTTTTTATTACATTTAGATTTAATTTGTTTTATTGTACAATTAGTTGTTTTGTTATTTTGTTTGTTCTCTTACTCTGTCTTATTTTAAATGTTTTAGTAACAACAAGTTTTCTGTATATGCTTATGGCATGGCAATTAAGTGCTAGAAAGACAACTAGATCTAGAACTAGTTGAACGGCACACTATTCATATTGAATACTTAAGTAACAATTCAAATAGGAATAGAAAAACCTAAAAAAAAAAATCCCATAGTTGGAGTTTTATTTTGTTAGAATATCTGAGAAGTGGATACCACCAAGTGGACAGGCAGTCACATAAAATACTATTTATTTGAATTTTTTTTTTATTAGAAAAATCTAAAGCTGTTAACCTAAAACTATGAATTGATTAAATGTTGTTGTTGTTTCAATTTTATTCTGATGGAATTGAAAAATTAAAAAAAAAAAAAAAAAATCATTTAGTTATTATTATTGTATTGCAAAAAGGCATTAATGTATGTCTTAATGTAATACCATTTATTACAGTACCTGTATAAAGGTAAGGTGCTGGTTTTCGGTTTATTTTATAGAACTTGACTTAAAGGTAGGAGTTCTCTCCCCATTTGAAGGTTGATGGCATCACATTCTGTTATGTTGTTTTTGTTGTCTCCAATATGTTGTCTTAATATGGCAGGAACAAGTTAACGGAGTTACAAAACGAAGAAAAAACCTACAGAATTATAAATGAAAAAGATTCATTGCTGATGCCACCTTAAACCAAGATGATTGAAATCATCATCAATTTCAATGTTAACGAATACACACTCTACATATAAATCTTCAATGCATCTCTGATAACCATCGTATTTAAGCTAAACAACAACATAAGAATCATACCAACAAAGAAAATGCAATAACTATTAGTTCGCAAAAAGCAAAAAATAAAGAAAATGTTGAATTTTATTAATCCATTTCCGTATTACCAATTACTTAGTGTACTCTAAGGCAAATTTTTACACTTATCAATTTATCAAATAAATGCTAAAACTATACGAATCAACTACGTGGTAACAGAGACATAGAGTAAATCTATTTAATTGAAATAATAAAAATTATTAGTTATGCTGGCCTGTATGTTTTCTTATTATCTTATGCTCTGTGTCTTTGTGAAAAATTGTGCATATGAAATAAGATTTTTTAGTTTCTTATTTTTATTTTATTCAATTTCAAATCAAATGCTTGAAATTACAGTTAAAAGGCCATAATGTAATATGTACGCTAAGTGAACGGTTTTATTTTTATTTAATTGAATTTATGAAAATATAAAGAATATATAGAAATATAAAATATGGCTAATAAAAATAGAAACGGTATTGAAACCTGGACATATGCGATAGGGAATTCACGTTGACGATTAATATTGTATTGATAATAGTTAAGTTGGACTTATGATTGAAATGAATATAACGTGTTTCAATCGTTAACTGACATTTTATTAATTAATTAATCATATAATTAATGACATTTAACCGGTATGATTAAGTGACACCATGAATATGTTATTAATGTTGAATTATTCATTTATTTATAGACACTGCACTGACCAAGGCACCATGGACCAGCAATTTTGTTTACGCTGGAATAATCATCCAACTAATTTAAAGGATGTCCTAACTTCATTACTGGAACGTGAACTACTCTGTGATGTGACATTAGCTTGCGAGGGTGAAACAGTAAAGGTACAATCATATCATTTCAATGAAATTAAATGAATTGAATTCTAATTTTATTTTCAATTGGAATTTTTCAGGCACATCAAACTATTTTATCAGCATGCAGTCCTTATTTTGAAAGTATATTTATTAAAAATACTCATCCACATCCGATTATTTATCTAAAAGATGTTGGATACTCTGAAATGCGTTCACTATTGGATTTTATGTACAAGGGTGAAGTGAATGTAGGACAAAGTTCTTTGCCAATGTTCTTAAAAACAGCAGAAAGTTTACAAGTAAGTTTCTTATTGATTTCTATAAAATAAAATGTTTATTGTCGATGATTTAGTATGATAGTTGTGCCATCTGGTTGGCATAGAATTTAATGAAATCTACCGTGTAATAACGGTTGATACGAACGACATGCGTTGTTAATTTAAACATTTTCTTATTTGATATTTTTAGGTGCGTGGCTTAACAGATAATAATAATATTAATTACCGCTCAACGGACAGTGATAAGGATCGGGATTCAACAGATTCAACAAATGCTGTAAATCAACATTATAAATTGGATCGTGATCGTGATAACAGTAGAGAATATAGAGATGCACAGCATCGACGTGATAGCAGAGATAGAAGAAGTGGCCAATCTGATGGCCAACATACTGATTACAGAGATCAAGAACGTGACAGAGAAATGTCTACAACACCTGTTGATCATAATAATAAACGTAAACGGAAGAATTCATCGAACTGTGATAATTCTTTAATGTCGAACACTGTACAGGAGAGAAATTATTCTCAGGATTCTCAAGTAAATATTTCTTTAGTTTTTTTTTTTTGTTTTTTTCTTTTAATTCACAATTCGATTGAATCAATTAATCACAATTTAAATTCTAATAACATTCCTTCATTTTTTATTTCACTGTTTGAGATCAATCAGAAAAAAAAACAAAAATTGTTTGATTGCAAACCGACTGTCGATGTGTAGTAAAACTATGTATTTGAAGTATTACAAATAATATATAAATCAATTATCAGTTTTCTTTGTTAAATTTACAGGCATCATCGCTAAGTAGTTATAAATCAAGTCCGCTGCCAAAATTAAATGTACTCGATGGTGAAGATGCGCGAAGAAATTCACGGGCCAATACACCAGCCATAACGAATCAATCGGCTGTTAATATAAAACAGGAGATGATGGATGTTGGATTGCATCATAGTTTGCCACAATCAGAATTACTCCCGGTAAGTGAACCGTTCTTATTCTATTTTCTTTCTAAATTTCTACTTGTTTCGTTTATTATTTTTGTTCGATTCTATCGTAATTATAAAAGAGCAATGATATTTAGTAATTATATTGGATGACGATTCATTTTTTTTATTTATTAATCAATTGATCTTTAAGATGTTTTAAAGAAAATTTATTACAATAAAAAGCACAGTAACAATTTTTATTGAGAATTAAGACCAGAGAAGAAATTCAAAGGAAACAATTTACTTAATTTTTTTTTTTTCTTAGTGAGTTTTTTTTTTTTGTGAAGGTTTTTTCTTTGGACCGGTTCGATTGGTCAATTATTATCATTAAATCCATGTATTTTATTTATTCTTAAAAGTTTTTGTTGTTGTTGTTGTTATATAATTTATTTGAATATAATTAATTACATATGATAATTATTATCTTGATATTTTATTTAAATAAAGAAATTAAATATTTGTATTTAGTAATGAAGTGAGAAAGAGAAATGAAACGTCTTTTATGTTGATTAAAGTTAAAAGAAAAAAATATGAAATTCATATAATTAACTTGGGTTATTGGATATATTTTTTATATTAGATTATGTTTTAATATATCAAATTGTAATCTATAAATTTGTCATATTTGTAGTTTTCTAATTTTTTATTTTCTTTTAAATATTCATAATGAATTTAATTAAAAGAAAATAAAATGAAATAAAAAACAATTAAATGTACATAAAGAATATATCATAATGAAAGTTATACAACATAATTAAATACATCCTGTTGATGAGAAAGTATTGCTATACAAAGGAGATAAATGTGTGAATATTTGATGCTGCAATTTAAATGAATTGATGAAATTAAGAAAACTATGACAGCAATGTCTTTGAATACAAAATATAATTAATTGTAAGTGATGGACATTAGGAATTGATTGATCACTGTGACGATTTCAATTGCGGAAATGGAGTGAAGACTGGAAGGATTTTTGTTTAAGTGTTTTAATAAAACAAATACATTTTAATACTTAGAAGAAAGCGCACTCATCGACCGTGAAAAAGAAAAAATCTATTACAAAATAATGAATCTTAAGAAAAAAAAATAGTATTTTCTATAATTAAATTAACGAGTAATTCATTTTAGTAATTCGTTTTCAAACGATGAAAAAATTTTTAAATTGAATTTCACTAAAAATTTTAATCGAAAATGAATTGAAATTAATTGAATGATAGTGAACTACTGAACAGTAAGACAATAACCGAGTTATTTGAAGAAATTGCGCTTAACAAAATCCTTCCCTTCTTATTCTATCTTCCTGTAGAAGACGGTACATCTAGCACATCCAATGCAACTGTATGGCATTAATAGCCAACAACTATCAATGATGGGCTATCAAAATTCTGGCCGTTCTTATTCGAATGAGCCAAATACCTCATCGATTAGTGGTCACCATTCAACAACTGTTTCCAGTGGTAGATCATCAAGCATGAATCAAGAGCTTCAGCGTCCTGAAAGTGCATTACAACGATATTTAACAGCAACACATTCCACAAATCGTCCGTTTTTAAACAAAGACTTTTTCTCACAATTCAATCCTGAGCATATACGAACTGTTGAATTGAACAACAAACGAATGCAGAATACACCAAGTCCAATGTTATCAGGGAATCGTAATCATGATATGTTAAGCAGTGGTATCACATTAAGTCCAATTACACCATCAAACTCTCGTAAAGTGGGACGTTTTCGTGCCAATTGGTTAGATCAATTCAATTGGTTGCAATACGATGAAGAAAAATCATTAATGTTTTGTATTTATTGTCGTAAATGGTCAAATGAAATACCCGATATTCGTACCTCATTTGCTGACGGTAATTCAAATTTTCGATTAGAAATTGTTAATCATCATGACAAATGTAAGGCACATAAATTATGTCGGGAGCGTGAAATTCAAATGCAAACAATTTTATTGGATACAAAAACTGAAAAAGAGAATAACGATGGTACACGAGAAGATGCAACTTGAATAAATTTTATAAAATAATTTTAATATACACAATAACATATTTATATTCATATGTATACAGTGAGATTATGTTAACAATATGATCAAATTAATCATAAATGGATGGAAAATTACGTACGAAACAGAATTAAGTTAAAAAAAAAAAATAAAAACGTTATGAAAATCAACAGCTTCCAAAGTAAAACTTTTCCAAAAAAAAATAAAAAAAAAAGAATACCATAATAATATGATAATAATCCGTTGTAAATATTGGCACGTGTGATGCGTGATCATGAAATGCATAAATGAAAATAATTGCATTAAGTTGTTGCCATTAAATAAAATAATAATAATGTTGATAGATATCCAACCGGTATACATACAGATATCGATAAATCGTGTGCGCGTACACACAACATAACTGATGTGTAACCAACTGTATCATATTCTGAATATTATGAATTTAATTTGGAATTTTCTATTTTAAATAATCGCAAATTATGTAATGATGTGCATATTAAAGTAGAATTAAAATTTTATTTATTAAAATGTATACAGACGTAGCAAAACACTTACAGTGGCATGAAATTCTAAAATTACTGTAATCTTATCTGAATCCATCATTCACAAAATAAACCACTGATGTTGGTAGCTTGTTTTCCTTCTTTTTTGTTTTTTTTTTTTATTTTTTATTTTGATTGAACGTGGGGAAATGAATTGGTTCAATTATGAATTTGAATTGGAACCAAATTTATAGAACGTCAGACCATGAATAAATTTATAATTTTTTTTTTCTTGTTAATACATAAATTATGTGTATGTGTATTGAAATCACTTGTAGATTATCAGAATTAATCGAATACCGAGGATGTGACTAAATGAATTTTAAATGCATTTTATTTACATAAACTTTAAATGGCATAATAATGGTGTATTGCATGTAATTAGTGATAAATTTATTGTTTTTTTTTTTATATTTTCCAGTTAGAATTCATCGATTACTGTTTGTTGAATAATTTTTATTTTTTGCATTTTCTCTTTATGGATATGTATGTTGTATTCAAGGAAAACTATAGCATATAATATTTCAATAATTCAATGAGTATTTTATGGAATCTCTCACATGTTATGTGTGAAATGTAACTAATCCAACAAGTCAACGATATATCAATGGAATAAGAAAGAAAAATATACACAACAGAATGAAGTTAAAAAACAATAAACTGTTTTCCAGGTGTTGTTGTCTTTTTTTTTCCATAACGATTCTCTTATTGAATGAAATATTTTTGTTTTTGTATTATTTGCAATGAAATTCTATTTGATTGTTAATCAATTAAAATGCACGTATAAATTAATAATTATAAAGGTATGATGTTCCATTGATTCTCTTTTTTTTTTTTCATTTTTATTTGTTATGAAATTATAATTTATATGATAAATGGTTATAATTGCCTCTGGTTGGCATTGCATAAAAGTTTTTAAGTATCATAAGAATAATGGATTACATGTAATAATGTTTTTTGTTGTTTTTTTATTCTCTGTTCTGTTGTGTTCACCTTTACGTCACAATAATTTCATTGATTGTTCGTTATAATTGTAACGTTGTACACAGTTGGGAACACTGTTGTATGTTTGATTATTAACACCGTATAGATAGTGATTGATCTAAACCGATAGACCATACAGAAGGTATTTTGTATCATCTTGTGCATTTGTAATAAATCTAACTGAACGGAATAAATTGAAATTATTTTCCATTTTAAAAATAAAACAGAAATTGTTTAAACAAATAAGAAAAAGAAAATTATAATTGAAACATATTAAAATAAAACATGAACTAGAATTATTTGCTGTATAAGAGATAATTTCATAAATGAAAACATTTTAGTACTTCATGTTGAGGATAATAATTGCATCTGGTGAATCAAGGCTAGTGTTTTGCTATTTTATTGTTAGATACATAGAGACAGAAGATAATTTCATATTTTATTCTCAATATATCCAGTTTATGAGAGACATTTTATTAATTTTCTACTGTAAAATGTCTTTGATAGTAAAACAGTATAACAAAAAACAAAATAAAAAATTCAGAATGAGTTATAATTAAGATTAATGTAAAATGTTGTCCACAACATAACGTCTTGTATAGAAAAAAAGAAAAATCGAATAGATTAGTACTAAGATACATTTTTCAGGTGCACATTTCTTAGATTATAAACATAGTGTTTCTATCATATAAGATCATTTATTTTATCATGTATAAGATATCAAGATAAGAATTATTTAAAACAACAATGAAAAGGAGTTAAAGACGATGGATCATTAACAATTACACATTGAAATTTATATGTTACATACAATGATTGAATGATAATATGTTGGCGTCACAATAAACTTATGTTTTATTCTTTCAATTTATAAAAGTAAAAATCATCTTTTTATTTTTTATTTTTTTAAATTCCTTAAACCGTATCCAGTGATTAAACATTGTGGTTCATTGTGTATTACGTACATATATACATTGAACTGATTTATGGTTGATGCGAATAAAATTCATTAATCGGTTTTATATTACAGCCATTATCGTTGGGACTACAGGCTGAAGATATGTCATTGATACCGCCACATAATTTAGCTGCAGCTGCAGCCGCTGCTGCTGCGGTCACTGGGTCCACAAAAAATGAGAACAATGAGAATGATGTAAATCCCCCAATTATGGACCAAACGGATAATATTGATGGTGAGTGTTTAAACATTTTTCTTTATTCTTAGTTTAGTTTTTTTTTTTTTTTTTTTAATTTTGTAATATCACCTACCTTTATAAATATAAAAAAAGAAATTATCAAAATTATATCTCTATATCTACCTAATAATTTTCCATACCTTAGCATTTTAAAAAAGAAAAACATTTTTTTTTTTTTTTAAATTAAAAATCAGATAACTGAGTATATTAATTAAATTGATTTAAATGAACAATTTAAAAATATGTATCATATGGCAATATCATAGTATAAGCATATACCAAAAAACCTCTACGTATAATTAATTTTTTCTTTAGTTTTAAAAAATACCAAAATGATCATCTAAAATGGAAATTATAATTTTTAATTCTTAATTTCTTACTAATTTTATTTAAACCAAAAAAAGAAAAATCAAATAGTTTCTTATAAATTTTAATTAAAGAAAATTATTTAATTTTTTGTTTATGTAAATTTTTAAAAATTTTAATTTATCTGGTACGACGATTAACGGTGTATATAAAGCGGTTTACTGACTTGTATACTATGATTTTGTAAAGAGACTGAAATTAATAGAAAACAATTAATAGACGTTTAGGTATCGAACGAAAATAAAAACTAAAACAATGGAAATTATTATTTTGTTTATTAAAAATTAAATTTTAATTGAGGAACGGTTTCTTTGTACAGAATATGATATCAAAAATTTGGTTTAGGGAATTATGAACCAATAGTAAAAATGGGTGATTCAGGGTAGTTTTTAAATAAAACACAACAATAAATACTATTGAATTAGGAAACTTATTCGTGTACAAAAAACAAAATGAAAGAAAAAAAACCCAAAAAAAAACGGATTTTAAAATACAAGAAAATTAACAAACAAACAAAAATTCTAATACTTTGTCAGTTCAGAGGAATATAAAACTGCGTCTTCCCTTTTCCCCCATTTCAAAAACCAAAAAAAAAAAAAATAATAAAATCAATAATTATCGGATTTGATGAAAATAATAAAAATCGCGTCCTTGTTCATACCAAATCAATAAATCGAACATTTGACTGTTAATATTTTACGGATATTTGAAATGCTTATTTTTAGTTTGAATTTCTGCATTGCAATAATATACCAGTTCCACATAATACCAATCAATGTGCATCAACACGACGGGGTATTCTCAGATTTCAAATGCTATCACATTAATACCATCAGAGTAGTGATAGAGATTTAGATAATCCCTCAGAATCACCGTACACTAAAGAGATATGGAGATTGTAAAATCACGGCACATTTTGTACCATCAGAATGCTTAACCAGAAAATCCATTGCGATTTTTTTTATATTTTCAATTAATGTTCGGTAATTTAATCTTTGATCACTTCTCTCAGTTACTCATTTAGCCAATTGTAGGTTTGCATATAAACTCATAAAGAAAAAAAAATGCCAAACTCTCACATAAAACAAAAGCTATGGCTAGATAGTACCAGTGTAGATGAATGTTCATTCCATAAATAAGCAAATAATAATTTGATTTTCATATACCAAAAATGGTTATTCCAATCTTCTTTTTTTTTTTCGTTAAAATACGAGATTTTTGTGTTGCATTTATAATATGGCTATTCACTGTCTTTATAGTTATTATAGTTGCTTTGCTTTCTTAATCATTATTGAATATATTATTATGTCATTTTGAAATATTTATGAATTAGAGAAAATAGATATAGAGAAAAAGGGTTTAGGATTTGTTGTGATTGTTGTCATCGATTATTGTAATAAANTGTTGCATTTATAATATGGCTATTCACTGTCTTTATAG
>JXOR01000162.1:220-21481 GCA_001014335.1 Coboldia fuscipes
TCAATTTCAGTAGTTGTTAAAATTTCTAGACTTGATGCTCCACCATCTGAAGAGATATTGCTGTCAACTTCATTTCTTTCTTCTACATTTGATGGTGGTGTCAATGGTGATGATGTGGATTCAATACTTATATTGGTTATCGAATCAGTATGATTTTCTGATGACTCCGATTCAGGTGATCCTTGTGGTGTTGTAATGGTGTTAGGTACCTGTTCAATTTCGATAGTTGGTAAGTTATGGTTATCTTGATTTGATGCTGTAACATTCGAGGTGTTATTGCTATTATCGTTTGATGCAGGTGAATCTAGTGGTAATCCATTGTTTGGTTCAATAACCGAATTAGTATTGTTACTTGGTAATGATTCCGTAGTAGACGAATTATTTGATTTAATTTCTTCATTTTTTGGAGCTACACTAGTTGAGTCTGAACAATCTTTCGATTTTATTACATTATTAGAAATATCACCAACACCATTTACAAGAAACACATTTTCACCATACACAATATTACTTCCTCCGCTTCCTCCGAGACTCAAAAGTTGTTTAAGAATACAAATAATATTCTTACAACTATTGGAAGAATTTTCAACTGCTTGAACATTTTGTGTTTGTCTACTGTAACATGTCTAATCCAATTCAAAAAAATGAAAATTAATAATAGGTAAATCCAATTTATCACAGAATAATAAACTCACAAGGAAATTGATAGAGATTATAAATAAAACAGAACTTATTTTCATTTTATTACTATAAATCCAACATCCACAGAAATCCAATAAGAACTGTTAGAAATAGTGAATCGCATCTTATATATACCGTACATAAAATCAAGTTCAAATGCGGAAAATAACGTATTTTCTTTAATTGTTCCCCATTATCAGTAAATTAATATTGTACGTAAATTGTAAGAGTAATACATAGTAATTATTTTAGACATACGATTTCAATCACCTATGACCATTTAAAATATGAAAACAATTACCCATTATTAGTTGTCTGACGATTCGAGTTCACACGCCGTATAACTCGTTTAACTAAACGATTACGATTACGATTTCTATTTCGTCTTAATCTGGTTGGCCGCCTACGCACAACTCTTCGTCCCCTGATTGCAACTGTAGTTGTTTTTTGAGTTTGACGTCCTGTTCTAATTGCTACATTTGGTTGGATCGCTGATCTGGTATTATCATTGTAATCACTTGATGAATCGTTTTCGTTACTGTAAGCTGAATTGTAGGACTCATCAGAATATCCAGATGAATCAGAATCGTAGCCAAATAATGGTCTATCCCAAACAGTTTGATAATAATTGTAATCATTTGATGGAAGTACCACAGTATCACCGGTTGGTAGAAAGCCATTTCCATATTCGTAATCATTTATCGGGAGTGATGCTACCATTGGTCTAATAATTGGTACGTTATTTATTGTACTTTTCTTAGTAGTTCCATATCTTTTTGTAGTACGCACTGTTCCTTTACGAGTTGTTCCTTGACGTTTTGTTGTTCTTCTGGTAGTCTGTCCATCACAAATGTTCTAATTCAAAAAATGACTGAAATTAGACTGCCTTTCTTAAGGAAAATAAAATACGAACCGAAAGTAATAGTAACAATAAAGTTACAATTAGAAATATGTGGATCGGAAACATTTTGTTCGCTGAATGATACGAAATTAGTGAGAACTGTCGACTTATAAACAGTTAAATCAACTTTTTGTAACTGTTGGTATTTTGTAATATCCGCAATCGTTAAGTTATTATTTAATGAAGTAGAGTTTCAGTCTATTTAATTATCTAGTTATTTCTAATAAAAACAAAACAAAACATTGATCGCTTTTTAAATGATCGACGAATATATTCCAGATGTATTATACGTATTTAATCAAGGAAATAAATTGAGTATTGATGATCCCACATGATCTCACACAAGGACAATTCATAATTTCAATGATTACGTATTTTTAATGTTTTATTTAATCAGCGTTTTATTAGTTACAAAATCATTTCTGAGACAAAATTTTTATCCACGATTTTGATTATTTTGGCCGTTACCAACAACACGAATGACACGACGTACACCATTGCCATTATTATTGGTTCGAGTAACAACAACTCGTCTTCGAGTTGGTGTACCGCGTTTCCTTATGATGACTTTCTTAATTCTTCTAGTTGTAGCAGCAGGACGCCTTGTGGTCGTTCTAGCTGCTTGTCCTGATGACGGAGCTGGAGCTGGTCGAGGTGGTGGTGGTGGTGGTGGTGCAGGATAATCGTCATACACATACATTGGATAATTCTCCGGTCCAGATGGATTCCACTGATAATTGGTATTATAATCATTGTAGCTATTAGAATTCGAATCGTAATCCCACCAATTTGAACCAGATGATGTTGGGTAATAGGACGGAGATGACCAAGGATCATAGCTCGAATCGTAGTTGGGATCATAGGGGGGATAATAACTGGGTTCATAACTCGGATCATAATATGGATCATAATAAGGATCATAAGGGGGACTGTAATATGAATCATATGAATAGTCGGTGTCGTTAAAATCAAATGAAAATGGCATTGAACTATATGCTATTGGCATTGAATATGCTATTGGCATTGAATATGCTATTGGCGATGAATATGATATTGGAGATCCATATGTTCCAAGTGACGGGACGGGCATTGCATATGCATAAGGAGTATATGCCCATGTTGTTGTTCGTCTTGTCGTCGTAGTCATCCGTCTCGTTGTTGTTGCTACTCTTCTAGTTGTTGTCCCTGTTTTCTTTGTAGTTGCAGTTCGTTTAGTAGTGGCCACTAAATTACCAGTTTTCTTGGTAGTTCCTGTCTTTTTGGTTGTGGCAGTTCTTTTAGTAGTCGCTACTAAATTAGCTGTCTTTTTAGTTGTTGCAGTTCTCTTTGTAGTCGCCACTAAATTAGCTGTCTTTTTAGTTGTTGCAGTTCTTTTAGTAGTCGCAACTAAATTAGCTGTTTTTTTCGTAGTTGCTACTTTCCTAGTAGTGGCTCCCTTTCTTGTCGTCGTAGGTGTACGTTTGGTTGTTTGGCCATCGCTAACTTCCTAAAATTTTCCATTCGTAAACTTAATTTATATGAAAAATATTTATTCAAATTAAATCACGAACCACTAAAACAATTGTTGCCACACAAATCACTATAAATAGATGTGTTATCCGCATCTTGTCAAGTAGATGTATAATCCACTATTCACAAAGAAATGGTATTGATAGACAATAACACATTTGGTTTTATACTCTAAACTAAAACCATTGCCGATATCGTATACATGTCCGAGTCATTAATCATTAACTTATAACAAAAACAGAAAAAGTGAATTGTTAATAAATTGTATGATAGAATGGACCCTAATTGACATTGTTAAAAACAGATTTACATTAATATTCCATTGATTATTATGCTAAACATTACATTTTAATGTGATAGTTGCAAATAATTAACGTAATTCCGCATGAAACTAGAATATAGTTCAGGAAGTAAATTAGGGAATTAGGGTTTTATTGTAATTAAATATGAAACAATAAATAGATCCAGGAAGTTACAATATAAAGTATTTATTTGATAACAATTTGATATTTATTAGTGAACAATATAGAACATTTTATTACGTGACAAATAATTATAGATACCAATTAGTTTGATTCTGATAGCCTGTTTCATTGATCGGGGACGATACTATAACCGTAGCTTGAAATATTGTAGTATTCATGTTCAACCCACCTGGAGTAGTTTCACGTACAATGGAACTTGGGCTTAATGTTGTTATACGCATGTTTCTGGTAGTAAATGATATTTGTTGTTGTCTTGTCGTTGATCTCCTTAAGGAATTACTCGTAGTTGAAGGACGTCGAGAACTGGACTGGATGATTTGTCCACTTCTGGTTGCACTTCTTGGACGCCGAGTAGTATTTGGATATGGTGATAGCAGAGTTACTGTAGTTGATGAAAGGATAGCCATAGTATAATTTGACGGATAATCAATATTTGATTCCAATGAAGTATTAGTGATTGATTCTGTGGTATTTACTGAATTGATATCATTGAAAGATATTGGTTGTACGTTTGCTGTAGGAAGCCGATTAGTCGTTGATGTCCTTCTATTGGTAGTTGATCTTCTGAACGTTGTTCTGGTATTCACTGGTGATCTGGTTGATGTACTTGACCTTTGCGTTGAAGCAGTTCTACGAGTTGTTAATCTTGTTGCTAAAGATGATCTAATTGATGATCTTCTTGTCGTTAATATATTTCTTGTTGTTGAGCTTCTTATGGAAGTCGTGGGTCTATTCGTTGTACTTCTTGGACGCCGAGTAGTATTTAGATATGGTGTTAACAGCGTTACTGTAGTTGATGAAAGGATAGCCATTGTATAATTTGAAGGATAATCAATAGTTGCATTCAATGTTATATTCGATTCCAATGAAGAATCAGTGATTGATTCAGTCGTATTTAACGTCCTGATATCATTGAAAGATAATGGTTGTCCGTTTGTTGTAGGACGCCGATTAGTTGTTAATGTTCTTCCATTGGTAGTTGATCTTCTGAACGTTGTTCTAGTATTCACTGGTGATCTGGTTGATGTACCTGACCTTTGCGTTGAAGTAGTTCTACGAGTTGTTAATCTTGTAGCTAAAGACGATCTAATTGGTGATCTTCTAGTCGTTAATGTGTTTCTTGTTGTTGAGCTTCTTATGGAAGTCGTTGATCTATTCGTTGATGACGATCGTCTTGTGGTAGGAGTTCTAGGAGTCGAGAGCCTTCTAGTTGTTAACGGTCTAGTAGTGGACATAATTCTAGTTGTTAATGATCTAGTAGTGGATGAAGGAATTCTGTTAGTTGTACTAGTTCTTGTGGTTGATGAGCCTGTTGTAGTTGCAGCAATTGTTGGAGTAGTTCTTCCAATAGTTGAAGTGGTTCTAGCTGTTGTAATTCTAATAGTTGTACTGGATCTTATCGTTGAAGGTCTTGCTGTACTCAAATTTCGTGTCGTTGTTGGTCTTACAGTTGTCGATGATATTATCGGAATGATTGTTCCAGTAGTCGATGTAGTTCTTGGTGTAGTTGAAAATCTAGTACTTGTGCTCGTTCTAGTAGTTGAAGACAAACTACTACTTGTTGACGATCTCCTTGTAGTAGTAGAACTCCTTGACGGAGTCGGTCTTATTGTAGTAACAGCAGAATTGGTTGATGTTGACGTTGGAATCGTGCTGGTATTTTGTGATGATGTAGAAGATTCTTGTAAAGGCAATGTTGTAGATTCAATTATTGGATCATTTGAATTATCTGTCGTAGGTTCCTGTGTAGTTGAATTACTTATAGTAGAAGGTATTGTAGTCGACATTGTCATATTCAGAGTATCGACTGTTGTGGCCATTGAAGAATCTGTAGACGTTGTTATAGAAGATGACGTGGGTGAACTTATAAAGGTATCATTTTCAACTCCAATTGTAGTTGGAGTAATCATCGTAGTTGTAAATGTTAGAGAATTGGAAGTTGTTGTCGAATCAGATTCATGTGGTATAGTTAAAGTTGTAGAATGGGGAGTTGTGGTTGATAAATTGTTTGCATCCGACGTAGAATCATTAAGGTAATTTATTGTTGTCCCTAATATCATTGTTGTAGACTCATATTCATTTCCTATAGATGTAGTAATATGGCTAATTGAATCAACAGTAGTTGAGCTGATATTTTCACTGATGCCTAAAGCTTCAGTTGTGCTTTCAATTATAGGCTCTAGTACTTCTTCTGGGACACTTGGATCAGTAACTGTACCATCTGTTGTTATTGATGGATTTGAGGTAGTACTATTAAAGAAATCGATCTCCGTATCATTTGTACCATTTTCAGGAAAAAACGTTGTTTCATCTTCAGTACCAATGGTGGATGTTGATGCTGAGTTTACTGTTGTTGAAGACAGTCCACTGAATTCTGTTGAAGTTGATATAGAAGTAGCTGTAGTACTATCAATTGAAATAGGTCCATCAGACACAGTTGAAGTAGATACGGATGGTAATAGGGTAGTACTTATGGTCGAAACAGAATTTTGAGTAGAAGAACCCGGATTAAATGTCGTAACTTCTGTTTGGTTTAAAGTCACATTAACTGTAGTTGACTCAAGATCAGTCATTGTTGTGGAAAATTCTTCTTCACCAGAATTTCCAAAGCAATAATCAGTGTAATCGTAGTTATCTAAATCATCATCTACATTATTGAAATACCCCGTATCGACAACATCATCAGGTGATCCATTAGATTCATCTAAAGGGTATTGGTCCTTTGAAACAAAATATTCCCAATCGGATGGCTTATCACCCACATAATAATCATAGTTTTCCGTAGGGTCCCATCGATCCTCATCTGAAAGATTCTCTTCTGAATAGTCACCATCATAGTCATAATCATAGTCATAATCATAGTCATAGTCATAGTCATAATTATCATAATCATAATAATCATCCGATGAATAATACTCTGGTGAATCATAATTATAATAATAATTGTAATAATTCCATCCATATTGTCTATTACGCCATCCACGATTAGGTCGTCTTCGTCGTGATCTCCTTTGATCTTTTTGTGATCTACGATTCCATTTATTTGAAGAAGAAGTCTTATCTTTCTTCTTCTCATCTTGGCTCATTGCTCTTCCAAGAATAGAATCAAATAATGATTTAATAACTTCTGCCATACGAGAATCAACATTATTCGGTCTTCTTGTGGTTGTTGTCGTCGCTGTCGTGGTTGTTGCTGAATTCCGAGAGAATCCACGCCATTTATTCCATTGTCCTGAACTTTGATCCTAAAATAATAATTTCCCTTATCTTAGATGGCTTTTATCCAAATGCAAATTATAATTCCAATTTGTATATGTACCAGTAACACAATTAAAAGGATCACTATTATATACACTTTAACTGATTTCATTTTGATTGTTTCGACAGTAAATCATATTGTGAAATGAATTGTAATGATTTCCCTACTACTATTCATATCGGTTAACATTTGTTAGTTGATTACCGTTTTTTTATTATTATCGGAAGAGCGAAATAATTTCATGCAAATTATAAAACCGTTAAGGTAATTTGTTAATAATTAGCGAATCTCGTTTGAAAAATCCCCATTTCTTGTTTTTAATTAAATATTAGGAGCAATTGATATGACCACTTTGATATATTTATTATTCTGTAAAATGTTATTATAATTCATTGATTATTCAATAATAATGGTTGCTATAATAATTAATTAATTAATTGTTTCAATCCGATTTATGTTAGCCATTGATTCTAACAATTCGTGTTGATAGTGGAACTCTTCCAGCCGTAGGACGTCCCTGTATTATCTTCCGAATAATTCGAACAGGTCTTTTAGTAGTTCGTAGAATTCTCCTTGTAATCACTTGTCGTCGAGTTGGTGTTCTTCTTATTGGCATACGCGTAGTTGTCCTTAGTATTCGAATGATCGTCGTTCTTATAGCCGGTGCTGGACTAGTTCTAGTTACTGGCATTTGGATTGGAATTTTCGTTGTTATACTAGGTCTTACAGTGACTGGAGAAGCAGCTGTAGTGGTACTCAATCGAGTAGTTGATGAAACTAATGGTGTGAATGTTGTTGAATCCTCTTCTTGGTTATAGTTATAGTTTTCATTATCCAAATCTGTAACATCATTATTATCATAATTATTATTATACAAATCTGTGTCATCATTATAATAATTATCATTCGACTCTTCATTTGGATAATTATTATCATCATTAATTGAATTATAATCCATAGATTGATTATAATTTTCATGATCATACAATGGATTTTCGGGAAGTGTGTTCGACTGATAGTCATATATATCATCATCCGTATACGTTGTATTTAAATATATCGTCTCATACATATCATCGTCTCCATAATATTCGTCACTATAATACTCAGGTGATGCTGCTATCGGCTCCGGAATCGGTAGACCAAAGAAAAGAGGCATTAGTACTAGCTTCTTCGTAGTCGTCTTAAGCCTTTTTGTTGTTGTCTTCAAAATTCTTGTAGTCATTTGACGCGTTGTGGCAGGTTGTCGTGGCGTTGTCCTTACAGTAGTGGGTGTACGAGTTGTAGTTCGTGTTGTAGTTGCAACTAAATTTGCAACCTTCTTTGTAGTTGTCATTGGCGGTCTGGTAGTAGTCCTAGTTGTCGTCATTTGACGTGGCGTAGTCCTTTGGGTAGTAGGAATACGAGGTGTTGTAGCAACTCTTTTCGTGGTGGTAGCCACAATATTAGCTGTTTTCCTTGTAGTAGTTGCTAACCTTCTAGTTGTTGCCACTATATTCGCTAATTTCCTTGTAGTAGTTGCTAACCTTCTAGTTGTTGTTCCTAATTTTCTAGTTGTTGTTCCTAATTTTCTAGTTGTTGTTGCTAACTTCCTAGTTGTTGCCACTAGATTTGCTGTCCTCTTTGTTGTTGTTGCAATCCGTTTAGTTGTTGCAACTAGATTTGCCATCTTCTTAGTTGTAGCTAATCGTTTTGTTGTTGTGGCAGAGCGTTTCGTTGTTGTTTGGCCATCACACGTACACTAAATTATTAATAATAATCACATCAATAACACAAGGAGATCCCAATTAAATATAAATAATTCTAAAATTAATTCTAAAAGATCAAGGCAGGACACTAACCGTGAACAAAATGACCACCAAACAGTACAGTACCACGGACATCCATGTCAGTTTCATTATGATAAATGAAATTATTGACACTGCTATGTATCGTTTTTATAGGAACATTACACAAATTCGAATGAATGAAAATTCTACTAATTAATTTGATATTAATATCAATTGTATAGATGTTACAGGTCAACACCAATAACATTTGTTAGTGTACTAATTACAAATGGATCAGTACTATATAGTACACGAGATAAGTTCAAGGTATAATGGAACCAAACTATATTCGTGTAAGCGTAAGCACTACCAGAAGAATCCGAATGATGGGACAGTTGTATAATAACAATAAGTTTTTTTTATGCATAAACGTTTGAAATGATATCGTTTATGTAAAATTGTTTTTTTATAATTTTAATGAAATTTACTGTAGAGAAGAAAGTGTTTTTATATCAGTTTACGCTAATGAGCAATTAATCTTTCGGATTGTCCTCCGAATTTTTGATTTATAATACTGTACCTAAACGAGAAACGAATCAGTATTACTTCACAATGGTTTCACGAGTGTTTATTCTATCAACAGCTCTTGTAGCAATCGTGTTTCAGGTATAAATTACAATAGTACAATTGAAAATCATCAAATTACTAATCATTATTTATATATCAATTTAGGCAAACTTTAATCATACAAATGGACAAGGTATTTAATGATAAATTATTATAATGTCCATACGAGTGATTCTTTCAATTTTTAGATTATCCTGATTACCCTGATTATCCTGACTATCCTGACTATCCCGATTACCCGGATTATCCCGATTATCCGGACTATCCAGATTACCCAAACTATCCGGATACAACTGATGTAGTGTACTATTATGAATATTATGACTACGACACCAATAACAATTATTGGCCAAACAGAGTTTCTTATCTCAGTTGTTGGGATTGGTTGTGCGGTAAATTTAAATTTGGCTCAAATTTTGGTGGATACTATGGCAATGGATATTATGGTAATGGTAATTCAAATAGCGGTAACGGAAATAGTGGTACAACTAACGGTGGAACAAGTGTCGTACGACGTGTGAATAGAAATCGAAATGTAAATCGTGTCAGAAATAGAAATAGAAATCGGATCGCCAATAGACGACGGAATAGACGATTTGCTTCAAGAAAGAGTAAATTTTTATCTGTTAAAGGCAACAGGAGTATATTGATCTTATGTATTTAACTGTTTTTTTAGATCGAGTTTCAGTGCAAAGAAGAGCCACAACAAAATTGCCCGTTGAACTGTTATGGCAAAAACAAGCACCAAACCGTCCAAAGACCATTCGAAGAAGATCAGCATCGAGACGCACCACAAGACGTAATGGTCGAACAACTAGACGGAACAGACGCTCTACTACTAGACGAGGTAATCGAAGAACTACAAACAGACCAGCAAATAGGAATAGTAGGACTACAATGCGTAACATGCCACAAAACCAGAGAACTACACAGCGTATTATGCCACAAAATCAAAGGACTACACAGCGTGATATGCCACAAAACCAGAGAACTACACAACGTAACACGCCACAAAATCAAAGGACTACACAGCGAAATACGCCACAAAATCAAAGGACTACACAACGTAATACGCTACAAACTGGAAAGACTACACAACGAAGTCCACCACAGAACCGGAAACCTACACAACGCACTACACCACAGAACCGGATGACTACACAACGGATTTCACCACAGAATAGGACGACGACGAAACGAAATGCTCAGAATCAAAAAGTAACGACAACACGTAGAGCAACAACCACTCGTAGAAAGACCACTCTACGACGTCCCACTGAAAAGTACAATCGTTTTAATACGCCTAAGTAAATAGTTATTAATTATTCTTAATAATATTTAATATTTATTTAATACAATAAAATTCAAATTTCATTAAATCTAATTCACGCCTAACTGCTAATTGAATATCAGAAAATCGTCAGTTCTGTAATTGACAAAAACAAAAAAAAAACGTTAAATTCATTAAAAAAAACTGTAAACAAATTGTCAACCATTAAAAAGAACAACAATCGTAAAGACAAATAATTCAATTCATTTAATTTGATTTGATTGATAAAAGAGAGAATGATACTATGTTGCCTCGTGACAATTGTATTAATTATCAATTAGCAATTATATTACCATAATGTCAACAGAAAATCGATATTGCTATTTTTGATTTAAACTGAATTGCATATTACAACAAAAACCATTCAATCGAATAGTGAGAGAATAAAAAAAAATGGTCTAATAATTTACTGCGCAGGTTAACAACGCAACATCAAATGCAGTAAGTCGCTTAATGTTGGACAAAGAAGAAACTACTAAACACCGTGATTCAGGTTGAATCTCTATTTAACAACGGGAAAATTTCCAACCCCACTGGTTTATACCTAAATACGAGGTATCCGAACAAAACGAAAAAAAAAAATGTAAGAGAATAGCTTGATCTGGAGTTTCCCCTGTTAAGAGACTAATTCTGATTTAACCCTGCTAACTAACAGAAGGACTTGCATCATGATTATGCGCATTGTGTATTAAATTTAAACACGAATTCATACTCTCGTCGACTAACTCGGAAACTAATTCAATGAGTTTGGCTTTAGCACAAGTGACGTGCACAAGGTTTAGTGTATTGATTAATTTTGTTTTTCATAAATTTTTAAATCATTAGAATTAACATTAAAGTATAGTCCAACACTCAAAGAAATTATAATTGATTAGATAATAATTATAAAACGGCAAGAAATTAAAGAGAAAATTTAAAATTTTCATGTGATTTGTTAGTTTTCCGCGTTCAAAAGCAATTCGTTCGGCAAATAATTCTATTCAACAGTACATTCACCCACCGCAGAGTGTAGATTTTAAATCTAGTTACGATTCACCCATACCAAATTCAATTGAAGCGAGATTAAGGAAACTCTTATAAACGAGTGACGTCTACCAAATTTAAATACGAAAAAGGACCATCATTGGATAGTAAATAGAAATAAACGCAGCGTTCAAACAAAGTATGCCATGCGAATTGTTAATGAAAAAAAAAACATCAAAACCGAGTGATCTCTGTAAGAAAATGAAACTCAAAGTACGAAAATTAAACTAAGCATAGCGCAATTACATTTATAGATTGTGCGCAGAATTTTCACCACCTTCGAAGGCTTATTTATTCCATCAATGTGGCTATAGAATATCCCTGGGACACAATTAAAATTGTATACAATACAGCGTTAGGGTTTATTATAAAAATAAACCATCACTTTAAACGTACTCGATTAGAACAAGTGATCCAAAAAAATAAAAAATTTAGGCAACAACAACGAAACACTTCTCAGCCACGGTTGATGTTTTTTATTTTGTCGTTTTTAAAGTCACGCGTACTCAATCTATTTTATCCCTGTCGCGGGCACACTCGTCTAAACGAAAAGAGTTTAAGCTTACTCGAATTAGTTTTTATTTGCACCAAATTAGTTGAATTTGGCTGACATAGGATTTAGTGACTGAGTTACTAAACGCCATAATTAATCAGAAAATTTTAATTCCAATAAGAATTTTATTCGTTCAATTTGAATTAATTCATTAATATTCAATTTAAAACAGTTGAATTTTCCACCATCGGCTAAAGTTTTAAGCAAACGAATTGTTTTTATAAAACAAATATTTTTTTTTCCGCAACGTTTGAAAAAAGATTCCCGGTAATAATGAGACGAGTACAACGTCGAAAATGTGAGATGTGGGTGTCAACAAACAAGGTTTTAATTGGTGGTAATAAGAAACCTCATGCTCGTAATCCGAATTTTGAAACGGAAGAAACGAAACTCCTAATATCATTATGGGGCGATCCGAATGTACAAAAAACATTAATAACAACACATAAGAAGCATCCGGTGATTGCAAGATTGGCCGAGAAAATGAGAGAACATGGATATTATCGGTCACCGGAGGAGATTAACACACGCATTAAGAATCTCAAATGTTTTTATAATCGCATTAAAAAGGACTTAGAAACTGGCATTTTAATGGAAACTACTTGGAAACATTTCACAGCAATGGATGAAATTTTAACCCGACCAATATTTGGCCGTCCTTCGCAACAAAATCAATTGGGGAATTCAAATAAAGGGTCTAATGAAAATGGTGATAATTCAGAGGTATCTGATGATTTTGAACGCGATGAGAGCACTTCCAGAGATCTCCGACCAGAAGATTTACTTCGTGTTGAAGAAAAGAAATGCAGTTCACCGGGTTTAGATGCCAACGGTCAAAAATTGCTAGTTCCAAAAGAAGAACCTGTTGATCTTGATGAAGTTGAAGACGAGTAAGTACATTTTTCATTGTCTACAATTGTTAAATAAAATTATTAACTCATTTCTGATATTTTAGGGAGCAAGAGGAAGAAGATGTTAGTGATATATTCCCGAGATTGTCTGCATATCTTCAATTAGCAAGTAACAATAAAGGAGCACCAAAACCAGTGAAACAAAAAGAAATGAAAATTGAAACACGTTCAAAATCAAATATCCCGAACAATAATCCTACTTCAGTGCCAACGTCTACACCAAAAACAAGTCAAACACAACAACAGAGTTCGCAGAATAAGATTTCATTAGTGCCAACTAATTTCCTTTTAAAACAGCAACAGCAACAACAACAACAACAATCACCTCCAGCTCAACCGAAATTAAGTATTAAGCCACCGCAATTAATTAATATTGGAGCAGCAAAGGCTGCTGCTGCTGCGAACCAACAAGGACAGTCAGTTATTAATGCAAACAATGGCAAGGGAGTTCCAATGAAAGTACTCCTGGTGAATACACTTCAGAAAAGCACATCGTCATCGGTACCACCTCTGTGTACACCGACAACAGCCACAGCGCAACAATCAGTATTACCACAGAAGCTAAATACAGTATCGTTAACGGGCACACAACCAACACCATTGCCACAGAAACGATCACTGGAATATGATCTTCGTAGTGGACCTTCATTTAAGTATGCCAAAGGAGTGCCAGGTAATTTATTTAATATAGTGTTCATAATCAATTTGAATATGTAGCTAATGCTAAATCATCCTTTCAGTTCTAGGATTCCGTACATTATTGAATCAATTGGTGCAATTACAAACACAAAACTTGGAAATATCAAAACAACGGCTGGATCTGGATAGACAGAGATTAGAATTGGAACGAAATGTTGGCGGAAAACTGTTGGATATTTTAACAGAATTTGTTTCACGACCAAAAGAAGAGAAACACTAATTTAAATGATAATTAGAGAGTGAAGTTAAAGTGAAAATTTCTCATATTTTTCCATTAGAATTGAAATTATTTATGTTTTGGGATTTATGTGTCGATTGTTTAATAAATATTCGGAATAAAATTTGGAAATAGGATGTGGTATGCACTTACCTTAGGCAAATATTACTTGCATAATACGCCTATTGTGCTTGCAAGTACATAATCTCAATTGTATCCAATTTCAGACGCTCCTTAACAATCTCCCTAAAAATTGCTTCCCGGTGTCTGGGATTGCTTATGCCCATGCGAAGTAATGTTCCATCGGTTATTCGCAAGAGTGCTTTGCCGGTAATGTCATGCTAAAAAGACAATAATATTTTTGTTATCGTAGGTTAAGAATGTGAATCATGTTTCTAAGGAATTACGTTCAAGAAGAGTTCAGCATATTTTGAGTATTCGCCACAATGCCTCCGATACCAATTTTGCACGTCATTCTTGGTCCACAAGTAAAGAAATTTCGGTCGAGGCTGTAAAAGGATTGCAATTGAGGATAGGGAAGATTGTACTTATGCATTTGTTTGTAATTGATTGGTCACTCACTCGTGTGTTCAATAACACTGTCTTTGAGTCATTTTTGACCGAATTCTCGGTTGAATTAGTTTTTTCAATCATACCGTACCGTAATTACACACTTAGGAATTTAATTAAATTGCAACACTATTTTAACTTATTTTATTAAAACACTTGCTTCTTCGGAAGAATCAAAACAATCAATTTGATGTGAATTTATATCAGCTGGTTCATTATTTACGACCGGCACAAAATTCGTGTTCAAAGAAGGCTAAAAATGTTGCTTGTTCTATTAATTTATTAAACACATATACCAGATATATACCAAGATACCAGAGAATGAAATAGGTGTAAAGTATGCAGTGGAAATAATATAGCAGATATGATGTTTTAATAATAATAATATTATAATAACACTAAATAGAAACGACGACAGCCCATTCGATTTACGTTCGATTCCATTTAGTCAGCATGCCCGAATACCGGTCGAGAATATTGTCTCCTTTTGGCATTCACGGTACCAACGTCGATATTCATACGAAATGCCAAACGGTAAAAAGTTGGTATCAATCTGAATACAATTTCGCTAGATCGCATACACATTCACGAACATGCACCCATTGTACGGTTGATTTAAATTCAGAATAATTCAGACACATATGAGAAATATGCAATGAAGTGTTGGATAATATGGCTTCTATATGATTTATACCGATTTCTAACATTTTTATCAGTATAGATAATTAAATTGAGTTTACCGCTAAGCTAATTTGATTTTTTAGCATTTTTTCCTTTTGCTTTCGTTCAGTAAACAAAAACACTGTTTAAATACACCATTTTCTAACTTTCATTTATCTTTCCATATGATGCCGAAACTGTTCTAAAAAGTGTTATAAATTAGAAGAAACTAAGCTAAACTGTCCCTTGTTCTAAATTTAGTACCATTTCCGCCATTTGTAGAAAATTGCGTGATCCCGATTTCGGTCCGGTATTATTTGTGAAAATAATAATTTTAAAATCGTATTAATTCGTTTCAAAGTGCATAAAGGTGTAGTTAAATCATAATTATTCATGCAGATAATGGAGGTTTTATGAAAATCGTGTTATTTTAGTGAAAAAGTGTGTATAATATTTCCGGCAATTTGTTATTTTGAATTCAATTGATTGTGCAATATCATTATTTTTTAAGTGTTTCCCTGTGTTTAATACCTAATTATTATTGTATAAGTGTTAATATAGTGATCTAAAGTGTTTTTAATTAGTTTTGTGGATTTTTTTTATTAGTATTAAAAGTGTTAAAATGTTGTGTTTATTTTTAATTATTGGATTACCATGCAGCAGCGCCAAATAATAATTCGCGGAGAATAGGGTAAGTTTTCATAAAAATTCTAATCCGGTGGTGGCCTCCGCTTTATTTTCGATTTTTATCAATTTGGCGGGAAATAATTTGCAACAAAATCTCAAACCCTAAGTACTAGTTGACTGTTCCTTATTGTATATCGCATTTCACTGAGAATTTTAAATTAAGTGCCAAAATTTCTAAGGGTCCTAGTAACTGTTAGTAACACCAGATTCTGTGAGCTAGACTGGTTGGGTGCATGTTCGTCCATTCTGTATGAAATTGTATCAACTACAAGTTGACTGTTCCTTATTGTATATCGCAATCATAGGGAATTTATTTACGATGAATAACAAAATTCAGATTATAAATTCAATCGATAAGCCTTCAATACCTTCAATATCAAAGCAATGAATTTTATATGATGTGTTTCTTAGAATTATGAGATAAAATCAAATGCAAAATTCCCTTTTAAAGCAATTGCGGTATTTCAATTAACTATCGTCGACTTCAAATTCCATGGTGTTAAAATGTGTGGAATTTCATTAATTTCATATAAAATGCATTTGATAATCAATAAAACTTCATTAATAAAACAATTCAATTAGCCAGTGATTTAGTCCACGTTAAATGAACTGTGAGAATTGAATTACCCATTATTAATGTGGCACAGTTTTTAATTCCAAATCAAAATATTTTAAATTATGATGTTTAATTAACATGTCAAACTAAATACAATTGATGAATGGTTGTGGTGTTTTTGTGTGTTACCAAAAACATTTNGATTTAGTCCACGTTAAATGAACTGTGAGAATTGAATTACCCATTATTAATGTGGCACAGTTTTTAATTCCAAATCAAAATATTTTAAATTATGATGTTTAATTAACATGTCAAACTAAATACAATTGATGAATGGTTGTGGTGTTTTTGTGTGTTACCAAAAACATTTAGAATCAATAATTTTATTTAATTCTGTCATTGATTTATACCAATGTTGGTGGTTCATTCTCTTACATCAAAATGAAAATGTTTATTATTTATTTACGGGTGCAATTGGACTCACCAATTAATAATGAGCCGTTTTTATATAATCAAAAATCAATCAATTTTATTATGAAAATGCGTCCAATAGTGGGAAAGCCAACGATAACGTAATGTGCATATCAAACATTTTGATAGTTAATTATTTGTTGGTATTTGATTTTGACGAGTGGCGGTTTGATCATTTCATGTTGTCATTACTACCAATTCAATGGGTGTAGAATTAACTGGTAAATATCAATTTTCTAATTATATGTTCGATAAAATCGACAATCGGAAAAAATAATCAGTAATGTTTTCATTATAATTTGCCTGAAGTTCTCATATGAATTCGCATTGACTATTTGATATGCAGAACGATGGTTAAATCCGATCAATTTACGTGAATCTCAGTTGAGGATAAAATTAATAAAACCATTAAGAGCAAATGGATGGGTGGGAGTATGAAAACTCTTTATTACATTTAGTTGGAAATTAAAGTGAATTTGCATCTGAATCACGCATTTCACATGGCCAGAATGGTAACAATGTGGTACAACATTCTTTTACTGTTGGGATAGGTACTGTGGATTCGAGTGACTTCATTGAGCACCATCGACCAATTTAAAATGTGGTGTGCATTCTCGGATTTTTCGGTTTAATTTTCTTAACATATAAGACAGTTTATACCCCAAAACAACAAAGCGTCAATCTCTCTAGGGGTTGGATGGGTGAATAGAAACTTAAGGTGAAATTCAATTCGTGTTACTTTGTTGTTATTTTATTTTGTTTTTCTTATATTTTCATAAAATCTTGACTATATGTGGAATTGAAAATTGTATTCAACTTGAATATTTTTAAGCACATTAAATGTATAAATTTTGAATGTGATGTACCTTAAACTTTCCTCTTACGGTGTGGGTGAATGCTTTTTTTGTTCTTAATATCCAGTGAAGTGGTGTGAAATAAAACACTTCTACTAGACTGTTGATTGTTTCTTTTGGTAAATCGAACACATTTTCTATCCGCAAAAGTACTGTAACAAAAATATTTACTGAGATCCATATGGTCTTGATCCGGGGGAAAATAGTAATAGTTGTGAAACAAAACCGCATGTAAAAGAATGTAAAATAAAAATGGTATACAGAGTTAAACGATAAACAAAACTACTGTTGGTATGGTAGTGAAATCAACGTAAATTCAGTTGTCCTATAAATGTAAAATTGTATATTTTTTAAAACCACAGGAAGGAATTTATGCAATCCCATTCACATATCGTAAATATTGTAAATTAATAATGTGCATATCGTTTGATACAATTTCTTATTTACTGAATACATTTTTCTTTGGAAGTATTTTAATGTGGAGGTTGGGATGGAAGCAGTAAAGGTTGAAGGAAAAACGGAAATGATTAGAAGATGTTGTTCTAAGGAATCTATTGAAGTTGTGTGCCAAGGATGAGGTTTATCAGTTTGTGAAACAACAGTTTTGTAATCAAGAAACGTGATAATATTTGATTGTAAATATATGGCTGTTTCATTCGGATATGTAAGCAAAGATGTAAACGAATATTGTTCAGAATGTGATAACGTGCACAGCATGAAAGATATGGTGTGGTGTAATTTTAATGGATGGGTTGTTCAACATTTATGATATTAAACTTATTTCATAGCCACGATGAAATCAACTTATAACCAGCTGTTATTAAATCCAATTGCCATTTCGTATTATTTGTTTGGTTTCAGTTCATTTTTTTGTTCCTCCTTCAAGTTGATGCAACCCGTCGGGCGTTATTAGACTACCGTTCAGTTTTACTTTATTTTTATTCCGTTATATGCTGTATGCAATTTGGTTAGTTGGTATATGAAATGGAAACGTATTCGAATGATTTATAAGCATAACGAGGTAAATAATTTATCAGGTTGAATTTTCAATGAAATTGATAATAAATTTTTTAAGGAATATTTTCATTGTTTGTTGTATATTTTCCTGGTTGGTATTTCATGATAAATTTTTGATAATTAAATTTATTAATTTATTGGTAAATGAATTTATGAAATAAATTCATTGAATGCGGTTGAGTAAATGTTATAAAGACAAGGGTTTAGTATGATTAGATGAAAATATTATTGAATTTAATTAACTTGGAATAAAATATTGAATGTAAAGATGATTTTTGTATTTGATGAAAGTTTAATTGTTTAAATATGAAGTGTGCTTGCCAATTAAAAATAATATTTGTGCCATCGTTGAACATCTTCAGCTAGATGAACTGGGTGAAGATGATTTTGAAGTGTATTTCAAGTATTTCGTATGGTGAGAGTGTGGTAAAAGTTTGATATCGATTGCTATCTTTTACGATTCGACGGTTGGTTGACCATCACACAATGTAATGAGATAATTCATTTGGCAGTTTAAATTGGAATGTGAGGGCGGTGGGTTGATAGAATCACAAATATTTACTAATTTTATAACAAAATCCACAAACTGTTGGATTGAGACACAAATTGATTTGTATGCCAATCAATTTTATTTTATTGGTTTTCGTTGTTTTTCTTTTATTTGGAGTCATAAAACACTCGGTTTATTTGGTATGATATAATGGGGGTGGCGGTGGATCATAAAATTGTCGAACAATTGGCAATAGTGTAGACTAATGGCTGTCGCATGGTTGAATTTATTGTGCTTCATACTATCAGTTTATTATATGATGTTGTTCAATTTATTATCGGTTAGCTTCATTAATTATGTTTTAAGGAAATTTATTTACATTGTAATTGAATGAAAGGTATCATAATGATCAGAGATTGAATTTATAATTGGCAAATGGTTTTTGTTTTAATTTTTTCTGTTTAATTATGAATGGCAATCATGTTTATTTTTACAAAGTGACATCATTAAATGGGATATAATTACGATCCTAACTAATTCGAATAAAATACAAATTGAATGTATAAATGTAACTGATATCCCTTGAAATGTATAGATACGATAAGAGACAATTGTGTAGTATAATCTCCCTATGGTAAAGGTATTAAAAATGCTATCAATCCTCTGTAGTTTTTGATGTGTTCATATTGTAATATGATTGGAAAAGTTTTTGTCGGTTTTCATGGGAAATGTATATTGTCTGATTCATTTTATGAAAATCTATAAGTTCCTTTAAGCTTCTTTTATGTATGGTATAACAGTTTTTATCATATAAAATGATTTTCGTTGTCTATACATCAATATCGTAGAGTATAATATACAAATATATCAAATAGAACAGAAAACATAAAAAAAAATGACAAATATTTTTATTTGAAAATAGATAGATGGTGAATAACAAAGTTCCCAATGTTTTATGATTTATGTAATTTGAATATATGATTTCCGTGTTTAGATGTTGTTTCTATCATTTGATATTTGTTTTTTTTTTTTTTTGGTGAATTCGCGTTGTAATACAAATATGTTTTGGCAGGCGTTTTATTAAGTAAATTCATCCCCACAATTGTTGGTTTCTGAAGGAATAAAAAAACGGGAATTTTCATACTTTTTTTTTGATGTGGGGGTTGGAACTCACAGATATCTCATCAATCCTATCGGTTAAATAATTTATTTCTGTCATACTGAAGAGCGAAATGTTTTATAAAGCGTCTGTTTATTATAATTTTTTCCCCTCTATAGTTTCTTTTGCATATCAAATCGGTTTTCTTTTATTCCTGATTCTATTATTGATATTGTCTATATGTGGAGCAAATGGGACAAATGGAATATGGATAACAGAATACCACAAAAACTTGAGTGGATTGTTGAGAAAAACTAATGATGATATTGTGAATGAAACCAACGAGCCATATGAATTATAAAAATGATTTTCTGATATTCAATGAATTGTATTGCGAGAGCTTTTAGTTAACGGTTGACATAAAGTGACTGGTATCAAGGATGAATTCTTCGTTTTTTAATGTAAAAATCAAATCATAGTGTGATGAACGATTTTAAGCTTTATTAGACTGAATGATTGATTTCATAGCATTTCTGTGATACTTTTAAATTTATGAGATAACAAGGATTTAAAAAAAAATTAAAATCATATCATTCCATTAAACTTTTGAAATGACAATACATCTAACCGAATAAAAATAGGATTAATGATTTAAAGTATAATCTATTGAGTGGTACATTCTGTCTACAATACAACACTGAGACTGATGATAATGGTGTATACCAATTGAATGATGTGAAATATGTACGTTATAACAAGTTCACTGTGTTATATTTTCTTACTATATATTGACAATATACGAATGAATATAGATTCATGTGCACTGAAAAGAAGAGAAAAATTGAGAAAAGAACATATAAAAAAGTTTATTCACAATTGAGGCCGGAAACTTC
>JXOR01000163.1:0-14117 GCA_001014335.1 Coboldia fuscipes
TAACTTATGAATAAGTAAACGATGGGGTACTATATATATCGAATTTCGAATATCTATTCGAATATCTATTATAAATATATCGTACTAAATATATCGAATTTCTATTTTGTATGCACGCAAAAAGTAAAGACACCTTAAAACTTGGTTAAAACAGTGTTAATATAGAAAAGAAAGAAATTTAGTGTTAAATTTGTAATATTTAAATTAATTTATTATTCCGAATGAATTAAATCACTTGAACGTGTGGTAACAAGTAGATATCGAACAATATATTTGTAACTGAAGATAATATTATAGATTGGAATCAATAAAAATAAAAAATTCGATTGTTGAATCATTAAGATATTTATTTAGTGATTGTAATTTCATTCATTGAGACCCACCAGGCACAGTAATTTTGTTCTGTGCTGTTTGATTCTCTATATTCCAAAGTAAAACGGTCTGTTCAACAGATCTACTAGCCAAGACATGTAAACGAAAACTACTTTTCGTTTCGTTTTCTATGTGTTAGCTACTCCGTAACGATAGTTGAAGTACCAAGGTGTGCAAAGCGCTCATCGAGGTAGTTTTGTTATTTTTTATCACCCAACATAGTAAAATGTCCACAAGAGAACACAAAATTACTAACTATTATAATAATTTTTACACAACATGGATAACTCGAAATTCTATCGATTAGTGTCAATTTTTGATGTATGTTTATCAGATTAATAAAAAATTACAGAATAATAATTGTAAGTATATATTTTTCAAGTTTAAAGAGTCCGTAACAAACAAGGAGAATAATATGGATCAATTATTAATTGAAAATGAACAGTGATGGTTTTCTGGTATCAGGGAATATACAACGCTAAATTGGTCATTAAGTAGAGTGGCGATTTCAATTATTCACCACAGAATTTCGGTGGTCTAGAAATATAAAAAACTCGTTTTTTTTATTTCATATTTCGAAAGCATAGTATATCAAAAATATAATGTGAAAATTTGATCACGATACCTGCAGTATTTCATTTTGTAAAACATATTTAGAAGGTCAGCGCCAAGTGAAAAAAATTAAATAATAATAAGTAAAAAAAAATTTAATTTTCGGACTAGAAATTTCATGAACGCAATTCAATTATAATTTTATTCTAGTTCCAGCGATAGGTCTGCCGTACAACGAAAGAATGGTATAAGTGCACACTTATTAAAAAAACTCATTCTATATTCTATCTGATCTAGCAGTAAATTTTGATTAGTAAAAATTAAGAATAAAAATTTTATAGAATGGTACAAGTGCACACAAAAACCGAAAATACACAATAAAAATGCTATTATCTCGAAACGAGAGCCGTGTCACTTATACTATTAAAAATCCGTTTTGTTTTTTTTATTTCAGACCCTGAGAATTGTTAAATCCACCTGCACCGTCCGTGTTTGTTTTTTTGAGGGGACTGATTTCAACACCATTTGTAAGATAGTTAACATATTTGTTTTCTTTTGTAATAATAGTTTTTGTATACTTAAATAGTAATAGAACAATCCTTGAAAATTATAAAAGTTTTGGTTATTATTTTGATATAAGAAAAGGATTATAAAAACTCTTGTAATTCTAAACTTCTAGAACATCGATTTAATATTTTCAAAATGGAAAAAAATTAATAAAGCGAAGAATGAAATCCATTCTCGTTAGGTGCTAAAAAATTATTTACGTGTTTCATGCGTTTGTCCTTTAGGGTATTTTAATCACAGACTATACGAAATTACACAACGAAAGGAAAGTAACGGCAATAGTTATATTCCTCATGACGTACATGTTTCTCAGGTAAGATTGTTGACTCTGTAAACCACGGATGTTAAACTCATAGATACACTTGGGCCAAACAAACAAGGTTTAACTTTAAGCGACCCGCAAAAAAAAGGAAAAAAAGTTGCTTCTCTTCTCTCAATCCCTCGTAATCGTTATATTTTCTCTGGTGTTGTTCGAAATGACGTTTAATATTACATATATAACTTTAGTACATTAATAGTATTTATTCACAATTTAGGGGAAATAATTCGGCATTTTCCTACATTTTAAGTGAACGCTAAAATCACTTTCCTCCACTGATCTTACTAACTTTCCAAACAAATATAATCGCAAAGAGGCGGAGTAGTGGTACAAAATTGTTAATTACAACAATGCTACCAACAGAACCATCCGACAATACACGATATAAATTTATTCGTCATATAAACGTTGAAGCTCACATAGGCTGAAGCGTAGCTTGTTAAATATTTCCCCTCCAATTGGGAATCAAATGATGACTCATAGTTGCCATGTATAGCTCCATTTCGTGGTTTAACTAAACTCACTAAAGCTCATTGTAGTTACGTTTCCACTCAATGAAGCTAGCTTGCATTGGCAGCTATGAGTAATATACTATTTTACATATCAAACAGATTATTTTATCTGTTATTTCACAGCAAAAAAAAATCTAATTACCATTTTACATGGAATATTCTATGTTCGTCAGCGATTTTTCGTTCAACAATAAATTATTGTTAATTACTTTTCCTATCTCTAAACATTCAAATTCCCTTCTTGTAATTGGAGATGTGCTGGTGATCACGACAACTAGGCAAAATTTTATATGAAACTTATAAACTTGCAGCTCATTACGCATGCGTTACGTTCATTACGTATGCGCTACGTTCAATGCGTATTTGTTATCAATATTAAATTTTTAATGTTTATCGATAGAAAAATTATTGTGCATATTCGTTGAATTTTGCCATAAAACGGGAAAAACTGTCAATTGCAGTAATTCGCCTACGGCTCATTCCACAAGAAACACTTATTTCCGTCGACTTCGTCTCGATCACAAGATGACGTTTTTCCCTATGGCAAAATTCAACGAATATGCAATATAATATAGCAGTTGAACATTTCATTTTTTTCTTCGTCGATTTGTTATTTTATTATATAACTATTATTATTTGCCGATATATTGGCCGGGCCGCAAAAATGTTTAATGCGAGCCTCGAGTTTAACATCCCTATTGTAAACGATGGAAATCGCAACTAATTAGTTAGATTCTTTTACCGAAATATTGGAATCAAAATTCAAATTACACCTGTTTTTAAATTTTCATCTTCCTCTTAGGACCTGCAAAATGCGTTTTTTGCCATTTTTTTGAAACACACTCATATAATTTGATAGTTTAAGTACCAAGGTTAATATTCACCTCATTTCTCAAACCTCTCTTTCACCTAAAAAGGGAAGTACTAACAGAGGAACTTATGTTATTTTTTTAGCACCCAACATAGTAAAATGTTCACAAGAAAACACAAAGTTACTTATTATTTTCACAATTTTTTCACAAATTTTTTGTTCACACATTTGTTATGATAGCAATAATAGATAATTCGAAAATTTAAGCAAAACGATTATTTCCTCATGCCAATAGAATCGATTAGTGCCAATAGTATATTATCAAAGGAAACATTGATTTATAATAAATTTTTAATCGATCGGTGTCAATTTTTGATGTGTTATTTTTCAATTTTTGTTTCAAATTTATTTTTAATTTCAAAATACAAAATCTCAAACGGCTCAAACAAATATTTTTAATAATTGTGTTTTCAACATATACAATTAGTTTATGTAAATTAATTAAATGTCATTTAAACTTTAACTTTAAATTTTCAATATTTTAAATACACATAAAATCATTAATATTCAGTTAATATTATGGGGGTGCTAAACAATCATAATTTAATTCCTAACGGAAATACCGATAAATATATGACACAAAATATTTGGTATTTTAATACCAATTTCAATAATTAAAAAATTTATTAAATTTCAATATTCAATATTCCGAATCTTGGTATATCGATTTGATTTAGGATTATTGATTTAAGGTATATCGATATAATGTAATATAATATCTTCATGTCTTGTGTCATTGGTTGAAGAATGTACAAATCCAAGATGTCTACTTTACTAATCCTTTTTTCCAAGATGTTTACTTTACTAACTACTTCTGTTGTCAAATATCAAAAATGGCTACTTTGCTTTCGGAATACTAAAAAAATTGGCTTTCGATTCTAAACCGATACACATAAAGTGTCATTTTACTATGTTGAATGCTAAAATAGTACATTACTCATAACTGGCTATGGTGACGCTAGGTTCATTGAATGTGGGTTAAACCACGAAATGAAGCTAAACCTGGCCAGTTAGAGTCAACATTTTATTCCCAATTGAGGACGAAAATTCTAATGCGCTACACTTCGACTTATGTGAGCTTCAAATTTGTTTTATATCTGGAATTAACATTGAAATATATATGAAAAATTTTTTGGTCCCAGCAAGGAGCAGAGAACCCGCGACATCCCAATCATATCGCATCGCATATTAAATCGTACTGCTATAATCCGTTTACCAACAGCATCATGCAATTATATACAAGATACATATAATTGCAAGATAATTTTTTCATATATATTTCAGCTGATTTCACTAATAAGAAACATCTTCTAAAGAAATCACCCGGTTAAATGAATCTATTTTCAAATCTCCGAATCCAAAACTATGAAATTACGTAGTTTCTTTAATAAAAGCCAGACCCGCTTATATGAGTTAAATTTGTTGGTCCCCCAATGGTTCTCACAAGTACAATGAATTCACTGAATTTCTTAGTCCAACTGCTTTGGCGCACTTTGGAACACTGCTATTGTAATTTGTATGGAATGTTAGTTAATTCAGTGGAGGAACGTGATTTTAGCATTCACCGAAAATGTATGAAAACGCCGAAGTTTTCGGCCTCAATTGTGAATAAATAAATTTAATGTAGGCAAGCTGACTAAAAAGAACGTCTTTGTAAGATACATCCTTTTTGCAATAAACTATAGAGCTAATATATTATAGTATTCGACTTTCGACATTTGATTTCTTACTAAAATGAGGTAAATTTGTTTAAAAAAATTCAAATGCTCCGCCCATTGTTACCATTGAGATGTATGATTTGCTATTGTCATTATAATTTGCCACTTGTTTGAATCTCCGCCTAAATTGCATTTAAGAAACTGCTATTGATGTTTTTGTTTATTTGATGTTTGGCTTAATGTTTTTGATTCGTTTTAGGAGTTCAAACTATGATTGAATTTTGATTGGATAAATATAAACATAATTAAATTCATATTTCAAAATAACTAAATACGCGCATTCATTATTCAACGGTTAAGAAAGAAATTTTTAGCATGGTAATAGAGAGTTACATTTGATATTTCGTCATCGTTTTCATAAGTATCTGTTTTGTTCATGTTTTTAGCTTCAATGGTAAATTATATAATAATTTTCTGTTCAGTTATTTGATTTAGACTTTTAAAACAAACCGTAGACATTCAACAGGATCGCAATTACAATAGTTTTACAAAGTGTGTTAATTTAAAAAAAAAGTTATTAATATTAATTTTTTACATAAGAATAATGTTTTACGTGGTGAATGATATAAAGTTAACTTTACCTAGGTCTGCGCATTTCCGAATATAATACATCAAACTTAATAAATAAAAATTCTCCGCCCTTAAACACTATCTTTAATTTTAAATTACCAAAATCAGACATAAAACAGTTATAAATGAACAGTGATAGTATTGAGAGCTATTAAAATATATCATACTTTCTGGTACCGTATTAAAAAATTATACATATTAATGTAAATAATCTTAATTAGTGTATATTTTTCGTGTCAGGTATTATCGAGACTAGAAGTGATTCGATTGATTTTTAAAAATGCCATCAAATGGGTTTCTTCCATTGGATCAATACCGACTCCAGCTCTACAATTTCGCTTTAGTTGAGCAAATTCGACAGCAGCAGCAGCAAAGTAGTTCAATTAATAATATTCACAATCACAATCATGAACAGATCTCTTCCGGATCTAACATATCTGATCTATTAGTATCTGCACCATCGACTCCATCGTCAGCTGTAACGAACATTTCAATATCTGTGCCTGGTTCATCAGCATTAAATAGAGTTCCTCTTATATCATCTCCAACTCCATATAACCAAAGATTGGCGCTCCAAATGAGTTTGCTACATAATCATCTTTTTCATCATGACGATCCTAAACCACAATACAGCTATATAGGTTTAATTGCAATGGCAATTCTTAGTGTACCCGAACAAAAGCTTGTACTAAGCGATATTTACCAATATATACTGGATAATTATCCATACTTCAGATCACGTGGTCCTGGTTGGCGTAACTCGATTCGTCATAATTTATCATTAAACGACTGTTTTATAAAGACTGGGCGTAGTGCCAATGGCAAAGGTCATTATTGGAGCATTCATCCAGCAAATGTAAATGACTTCCGCAAAGGTGATTTTCGACGTCGAAAAGCCCAACGTAAAGTAAGACGTCATATGGGATTAATTGTTGATGATGATGGTATAGATTCACCAAGTCCACCCCCGCTTAGTCCACCACCTCATATTCTCCCAGCTGCCTTAAGTTCAGTTATTGTGACACCATCAATTACTAGTAGTGGAATTGGAACAAATAGCGGAAATATATTCTATCCATTTGTATATTGTTACCCACCAAATGGAAATGTGTTATATCAATCGCCGACGGCACCTGCATTTCAGATGTCACAACAAATTTCAACGATATGTATCCCGGAACAATTACGTAAATCAAGTAATCAACAAACAGCTGTCAAAAGCTCAAGAAAACGGCAATTCGATGTTGCTTCTTTACTTGCACCTGATAATATATTATGTTCCAATAGCAATGATTCTACAAATCTGCAAAATTTTTGTGATGAAATATGATGATAATAAAAAAACAATGGTATATTTTCAATTTAAAAAAGGTACATAAACACATCAAAACCTTTGGATTGAATGATATGTAATTTATAAAAATTTAAAAGTTTATATAATATAAAGCCGTTACAATTACATTCAATAAGTCATTATTATTATTTAGATTTAGTATTGTAAATAATTTATCGGATTTAAACTAAAGTAACATCATAATCAATAAATGAAACATCATTATCCAATTGAATGATTCTGAATAGGTATAACAAAATCAGCCACCTCCCGGTGGTTGCAATTATTTCTTCCATCATATATTGAAAATATATACACTTCAACTACCTGCGGCGCTCTCATTATTGTAATCACACCATTGAATGGAATCAATCAAATAAAAATTACTGTTCAAATTAGATTTGCTATTTAAGTTTATATTACTATTAAACATACTGTATAAATATATTTATGACATATATTGAGGGACAAAATATTTATAAAGGGATGTAACTAATTATAATCAGAGTAAAAGAGAAAAACAACAGCATCTATTACTAGAAGCTGCTGGTAATGGGGCGTGTGCGATTTTGAAATGCTCTCAAACGGAATGATACGCATTTTATTTCCATTATTTATTTAACTTTGTTAGTATTATCAATTTGTTTAATGAATATGTTCAAATGTGTAATGATAGGAACATGACATGATTCTGTTAATATAAACCCATTACACTAATTCATACTCTATTATAATGGAAAACGTGTTGGTTAGGAAGAGCAAGGGACTTTGATTGCTTTTGATAACATAATATAAAAAAATATATAAGAGTGTTGCAATGTACATCAATCTATGTTGTAATTGTAAAATGTTTAAAATATTTATCCAAGAGTTTCAGTTATAAAATGTTAGCAAAAATTTAAAAATTCAGCAAAAAAGAATCAAATTTTAAAAACATCATAAGTGCGGTATAATTTCATATACAGATACGCTATTTTAAAATATATTTACTTTCTCAAATTTGAGGTTCTTTCTCCAACCCTTCCAGTATACCAAACCAAAAGAAATTATAATAAATGGTAAAGAACGGCCATATGAACAACGTATTAAAATTTAAAAAAAAAAATGGAGTCACCGTTTGGGAGGTATTTTGAAAATGAGCTTTCTACACTTCTGAAGCTGCGCTTAATTTTTTCTCGAGGATATCTAAACTTAACGGTTATAATGAACCCTAGATGAAATATCATCTGTCAAGTTTGATTAAATTTGGATAACTTATATCCTCTATATAATGTGAAATATCGGCGGACACCGGACAGGGAATACCGAACAATGGACAGCTGCGCCGCTTTTGCTAATAATGCATATTCTATTCGTTTCAAGACATTTACAATCCGAAAAACACAGTCAGTAAAAATTGATATTTTATGGGAGTTAGCAATATACATTCTACAGTGATGTACAAAAATAATTTATTATTTTTGACATCCCACGACAAGTAGTTAAAAGGAGATAAATAAAGAACATATTAAAATTAAAATACGCAAATTAAATGCATCGTTTCGGCTATCTAATTTTTGTTCAAGGAAAACCAACCTATATAGTATTTCAGATGATCTATTATCTGTCTAAATCTGGTTCAATTTGGATTAACTGTGTCTCAAATAAAATGTTAAATATTCGGCTACACTGGTCAACCAACAGGGGATAGATTTCCCATATCGTCGCTTGAGTAATAAATTCTTGTATGGTAACTATACAAAAGTTTACGATTCTAGGATTTGAAATAGCCAAGGACATCCTTTACATCTCTGTCTAGGAATGGTTCAAATCAGTTTATAACGCGTTGACCACTTGCATACCTTACTAATTCATTTAAAAAAAGATTTGTTTTTATACCAGTTAATTAATATATTACATATGATTTTAATGAAGTTTCTCTTCTCACCATGACAGAAACTTTAAATGCGATTGTCTCATAAATCAATTTTCTCAAATAGATTTTCTATTCTTTTTCGATATATTACAATATACAATACTCATAGAGCGATGTTTAAAATCAAATTCAATTGGTTGTTCATTTGATGTCGCCGTTGAATTTTCGATGAATTCAATTTTATTTACAATATCTAAACTATATGTATGTATATACAGATATACCTCTCATAGAAATAACGCAACGGTTAATAAATAAAAATTGAATATTCACATGTGTTAATTCATAAGAAACTTTATAGTGGTTGAAAGATACTAATTTTTTAGCAAAAATTTAAGGTTTATCAAAGTAAATTATGTTGATACTAAAAGTTGTAAAACAATCAATTTGCTGTTATTCGTAAAGAAGGATTATTAAATCTGTAAAATTTTTAAAAATTAATTTATTCCAAATAACTAAGGAATGATTTTTGATACTGAAGATCTAAATAATTAATCAGTTGATGAAATAACATTGACAATACAAATTTTATGTATATTAAAACGATGTAAAATCAGGATCAATATTTCGATCGTTTGAAATTGCTCAAATCAATCCACTGATCGATTGTAGAAAAAAATATAAGAGTGCAACAGAATAGTATCCACAACGTACATGACTCTCTGTTAAAGCTACAAAATGTTAGCAAAAAATAAAAAATTGGCAAAAAAATATCAAATTTTAAAAATCTCATAAGCGCAGTATATATTTATATGCACACACACTATTTTAAAAATATATTTTAATTTATAGGCACCGTTTGGGAGATTATTATTATTTTTTAAATATAACCCAACCCAAAAAACGCAATAATTCACAAATTAATTACCACAAAGTAGATCACACATAAACACACAGTCATAAATATGGCGTCTGGTGTTTAATAATCGAACGACAGCAACATTCGTACGTCGCGGGGGTAAGTCGCGCGGATCACGCCAATTAAAATGACGAAGACAATAGCGAATAAATCTACGTTGGATATATTCAATTTTGAGCGATCCAAATTCCGTGTAGGGAGACCACACCACGCTCGCATATTCGACCAATGGTCTAACAATTGAGCAGTACACCGATTTCAAGATATAAGGGTCAGTTATATCCTTGCATATTCTGCAGATATAACTAAGATATCGCCTTGTTCATGGAATTGGTAATGTGTTGATCGAAATTAAGATAAGTGTCAAAACTGACACCTAGATCCATAAATGTATCAAGAGTGACACCATTAACCAATGGAAAAATATTACGTAATTCAAAAAGTTAATATAAGCCAGATTGAAAGAAAAATTGGTCACAGGCACTCGTGACAACAGAGAATACTTTCAGGTAATCATCATAAGACAGTACCTTTGCATGTGATATGCAAGAAGGCAGGTCGTTAATAAATAAGTTGAATAAAATTGGTCTAAGTTGTGAGCCCTGAGGTATACCAGATGGTGTAATAAATTGAAAGATTTAACAACCTCAATGTTGACATATTGAAACCAACCGTGCTAATATGATCGGATCCAGCTCAATAATGATCCATGTATATCATACATAGCTATCGTCTGCAAAAGAATGCTATGGGATACAAAATGGAAGGCTTTACTAAAGTCAGTGTAGATGACCAGTCTCGATGGAATTATTGAATTAGTTGGTAAAAGAAATTAAATTCGACACAGTGGATTTGCCTTTCATGAAGCCATGTTGAATGGGGTAAATGAAACCAGTACATTGAGTGTATAAAGGATCCGCGATGAGATTCTCAAATAGATTGGGGATCACACTTAAAATGGTAATTCCTCTATAATTCGAAACAATTTCCTCAGATTTATGGAAATTAAGTTTCAACACTTCTGGAGCTACCCTTATTTTTTTGCGCTAGGATATCTAAACTTAAGGGTTATAATGTACTACTTATTAGTGCAATCATAGATATGTGTAACTCGAGTTAGTAGGTTTTTTGTTCTTTTGATTTAATTAAGTCAACTTTGAAATACAAGAAATTAGAAATTTAAGAAATCAGTATTTTACCAAAAAAATACTATTTTGATAGTAAAAATACTGTCAACAAAACTATAAGCATTTTATAAACATTCAAATAATTATGAAATTATTTTTAATTCAGTACAATCCAATGCATTTTGATTGCAAATTAATTTCTAATACAAATAGACGTAATTACAGAGGAAAATAGGAATCGTTATAATAATAATAAAAATTTTATTAAGTCTTACAAAAAATTTTTTTTTATAGATTCGCTGCGGTTTCAATATAAATTTTAAAACTGAAAATACACACTCCACACTAACTTGTGTTGTTGGTACTGCTAGTAGTAACTGTGCAGCATCTAATAACAAGGGATATTTATGTGAGTTGTACTTCGGTCAATTTAGGATATCTGTCACTTGAATTTAACTTACTGTTATTAAATAATTTCGTAATAATCACTGAACAATCAAATTAATACAACTGAATTCACAAGCAACTTTATCGTTTTATAAAATAAAGGTTTAAAAAATTTATTGACATTAATTGTAGCAAGGTATTGCTTTGCGACGATTAAATTTGGTCGATTTTAAATGCACAGGATTTCTAAACAAATCAAGTTAGCCGCTTAGATTTCATTTATTTATTTACTCAATTATTACTCTTTCACCAATTAAAAATGTTATTGTGTCGGAATAAAATTACATATGTTATTTAAAATGGAGCTTGATATAAGAAAAATTTGCACAAAATTCCTTGAAAATTGGAATATGTGACATTTGATTATAGAAAAAATGTTGGTAACCAAAAGAGTGATACCGTCCAAAATGAATATCATAATTTATGAAGACTCAAACTGTGGTCAAGATCCAAGAATCGGTGCTAAAACACGACAAAGGGATAATGTTTTAAAACAAAAAGTGTTATGTTCCATAAAAAACAACCGCAGAATGACTTCCACAAATCGAGGCAACGGGTTCGGAATATCGCGTGGAACCGTGGATAACATAGTAAAACACTCTAGTAAGAAGTCATATAAAGCTGTTAAAATTCCTAATTCCTAAACTTGTGCCGGAATTTGTACGACAACGATCTGACCAATGGTTAGAATTGCATTCTGATGGATGACGAAACGTGTGTTAAAACTGATCCAATTATAAAATAATTATAAAATGATAGTTATGATAATGTTTTTCGTTTATATGTATATGTATTATGTATTGTGTTACAGCTCATCCAAATATCAAGCGTGTTAGTACGGTGCAGCTAGTAAAATAAGAATTCATCAAAGCATTAGATGAATCTTATTACGCAACCATACATCTTTTAATGGAGAAAAAACTGAAAGCTAGTTTGGATGATCTCGTTCAAAAAAATATTACTGATTATTTTTAATATCTATAAATAATACTTATTCTATATGTAATTTATTTTAATATATGAATTCTGTTTCGTAAATTTTCCTGTAATGAATTACATATATATATGTACAATATTTGTATTACCGTAGACATAGTTCTGTATAAATATATGCACATACTTTAATAAATTTGAATTACCAATAAATTTAAAACAAAACATTAAATATTAACTTTTTATTGAGAGCCTCTTTATGGTGGCACCTCTCTATGGTAACCAAAATATTTCCTCCCTTTGGGTGCAATCGTAGAGAGTAGTTGCTATATTTCATTAGTATTGTTGGAGATCAGTATATACACTCATACATCGCTATACGGACGCTATTTTTATGGCATTTTACTATAGTGACTCTCAATTAAAACACGTTTTCGATTTACAGCCTAAAATCTAGGCTATAACGAAAATATTTTTTTTTTCGATGTCCATATATCTATATGTTGCCAATCTTGCGCATTAGAATAACTAATTCCTTATACGGCTTTTCGCTATGCGTCCAAGATTCGTGGAACTTATACAAGTCGTAAAGCGACGTATAGTTGTATTTGATTTTCTTTTCTTTGCTTACTTTCGCTCTAGATTTCCTCATTGTTAGTCTTGCTTTGTTGTTAGGAATATTGAACTTTTGTAGTGCCATCAAGATACAATCTCTATCTACAGAGTCAAATGTTTTTTTAAAGTCAATAAAACAGTGAATATCTCAGTTTTGTTCCTGATATTTGGCAATGGCCAAGACAAAAATCTGATGGATTGTGAATTTTACTGATCTAAAGCCTCTCTGATAGTCACCTATATTTTTGTCTATTTCATCTTTTAAATATTTGTATAATAGACCAGAGAAGATTTTATATATCACGCTCAGTAGCATAATACCTCTGTAATTGTCACAAACTGCTTTGTCACCTTTCTTCAGAAGTGGATTTATTGTACCCATTGTCGAGTCCTGTGGTATATATTCATCTATCCAGCACTTTCTTATGAATTCACATAGAAATCTTGTGTTATCTTCGTCGAGTGGTTTTGTGTTATACCATCAGGACCCGCCGCTTTATTTGATTTAAGACCTTTTATTTGCAGCATGATTTCATGTATATTTGGCACTAACGAATTAGAAGAAACACGTGAGCAATCCAAGCTATAAGAGCATCCAGCGGAAAAGGTATTGTCGGGACATAAGACTTTACTGAAATATTCTCTCACCTACTTTTCTTCTACTGTTTTTAGACTCGAAACAATGTTTAGCCATTCGTCCTCTGTTGAGCTACAATGAATACTCCAGTATTTGCCTAGTCTATAGTTAGTTGTTCTGTTAATCGTTTGGTAGAAACTATTTTTTACTTCATTCCTTTTATCTTCTGTTGATGCGTATGCATATACTATTATATTACCGTGTTGTAAAAATGTCCCTTCAGAATTATCATGCATATTCTATCGCATACTGAGTAGAAGGCTCTGACATTATTTTTATGCTGTTATGCACAGAAATTGCGACTCCGTTCATTCCTGTGTCAGCTGTATCACTATGTTATAAGGTGTAGTCAGATTTTGCAATAATCTCTTTACCAGCCTATCTTGTCTCTTGCAAACATGCAATATCTATTAAGTTGACAACGAAGTTTTGTCGTCTTTTTACTCGAATTTTAAAGTTTTGTAAATTTTTCCTTTTTATTGATTATATATTGTCTGCCGCTTTCAACAACTCTCTGCCAACGATCCACAAGTTTCATTATGTCCGATTTGTAAAAGATCCTGTCCTTTGAGGCAAGAAAGATAGACATTGCTATTTTGACATCATGAGGATTATTGGATTTATTGCCATCAAGAAAATTTTGCAAGGAGAGGAATAGATGGTAATCAGATGGTGCCAGGTCTGGTGAATAAGGTGGATGAGGAAGAATTTAATATTGAAGCTCCTGGAGTTTTTGTTTGGTCCTTAAAGCTGTATGTGGTCATGGTGGA
>JXOR01000170.1:0-248144 GCA_001014335.1 Coboldia fuscipes
GGAATTTAAATTTTTTTACCGTTTTTGCCACTCACCCTGTATATGTGGAATTCCAACTGTTGGAATAATTATATTTTAATTTTAATTTTTCAGCAAAATCGTGAATATTGAACTGCTCCAATAAGTCTCACCAAAAGATTGGAATTTTAACAAGAATATTTTTAATGTCAACAACTTTCTCTATTATGATTCTGATGTCTTCCAGAACTTAACAGACACTAGGTCCCAATCTATCGAGGTCCAACTGACATGCACCCGATTTTTGCAGCTGCTATGCCAAGATCTCAGGGACCGGATAGATTGGGATAATCCAAGCATTCAAATAATTCAGTATTTTACGCCAAATTTCATATGCGGATATGAAGACATCATTTTTTCCGAATTGCTCAACTTATTCGGAAGTACTGAGAATCTGGACATATTAAATTCTGAATTTTTATTGCTGCGAATTTCTGAATTAGCAATGTAATATTTAGATAATAACAATTTGGACGAATTTTGGTGCGATATGGCGCAGAGAACATATACTGATGGCACAAAAAATTCGAAAATTTATCAAGAGTTGCATTGGGTATACTCACCGTGCCGCATTTCACCGCGAGCGTTGAGTGAGTATTTAGCAACAATAACAGGAACATCACGAAGTTCCGATCCAGTCTGAGAGTTGAAACGTGCAGCAATATTCTCTTATTTAGAGATTTGACACGGCATCGAAATGGGTTCCATCTGAAGATTTTTTTTAAGAAAAATTTGTCAGTTACTATATTTTTAATGATTTTAAAAAGTATAATACCATATTATAATATAAATTAAACTCATGTATGTTTAAACAATCATAACAACATTAAGAAATAACTATGTATCTACCGTAACATTCGTTTTAGCAGTTCAATGTTAGAGAAATCAGTTATTTTTGGAAATTTTGGTGTGCATACAAAAAATATTATTGAAACTTAGTGCCTTTCATGGTCAGAAATTAAATTAAAATTCCTTCATATAGAAGCGAATATAACGAAGAACAGTATAACTTCTTCTAGCGAAGAAGTCGTTAGGAAAACCAGTATCAACAGAGTTGAGAATGAGAATGAAATACTATTTTCAATGAAAGGATAAATCATAATATTATCAAATAGGTACGTAATATTTGGACGACCAGTGCTGCCGTACAACGAAAAAATGGTTTAAGTGACATGGCTCTCGGTTTAGATGATTATAACTTCAAAGCTATTCAATATTTTTTAATAATGTTAATTGTAATGTGTTAATCCCATTTATTGAAAGTATTGACACCAAGTTTTTATTACTATTTCATCTATTTAGTGGTTTCAATTTCATCTATTTAGTGGCCTTTATACCATTTTATCATACTATTTATGTCCACAAAAAGAAAAATATAAATTTCAGAAATGGTGTAAGTGGCAGTGAGAATTGAATAAAAATATTATTATACGAGATTTAATTCAAATTTATTTCAGTTGATTATTATTAATTTTTCACGACAAACTCAGTAATATTTATTGTCTTAAAAATCTGTTGCGTATTATATTTTTATGTTGTCGAAATCAATTCTAATCATGATACAAATATTTGATACATTAAATTTTTATACCATGAATTTCTAATATCACACTACGATTTCAGATGCACCGATTTCTCAATTATACCCAAATTTGTTTTTGTGATCATAAATAAAGAATTTATAATCTAGTAGACTTTGTACCATTCCTTGCAATGATTTGTTTTTTAATAACTCGCCACAATGCTCATGAAAAATGGTGCAAGTGATAATAAAAACAACTTGTCAAAGGAATCAAGCGCCAAAATATAAATAATCCTTGAATAAAATGGTATAAATGCACTGGTACCATTTCATAAAATTTATAATCTTAATTTTTACTAATTAAAATTAATCGTATATATTTGATACTAGATCAGATAGTTAGAATAATAAATGAGTTTTTTGAATATAATAATAAGTCATATAGTCGTAAGTGTGCACTTATACCATTCTTTCGTTGTACGGCAGATTGTATACTATCCGAATCGGAAATATTTGGCATCACTGTAAATTACAGAGAGTGTGAAGTGGCGAAGTGTTTGTGCAGCATTATTTTTCGTGCTCATATTTCTCTTTTTTCTCGATCATTTAGACCGCATTTATTGTTAAAATTAGTATTAAAACAATCAAGAACACTAGTGGCACCGATTTAAGTGGTAAGATAATGAATTTCGAGGGAAATAGTGTCTAAATGAGCGTGTGCTAAAGTGGCTTCCTCAAGGTTCATTCGACGAATGGCCAGCCAGCCACCACAGTCTTGTGGAATTTCGCAATATAATAAATATGCACTTGAGAAAATCGGAAACACTATCAATAATATAAATCTGCTTTGAAATTAATCTCAGATTTGTGCCGACTCTAATGAATTTACCCAAATACACTTTAATATAACACAATACTGTAGGTTGAAATGAGTGATAAATAAACTGCGTTTCTATTTCCAGAGTAATTTCACTCTAGATATCGGGACATTGGCTTAGTGCCTTTTCAGTGAATTCCCGGCTGTCTGCGTTCTAAAAATTTAGCATAATGGCAACAACCGACTCTAAAGCACCTCTACGTACCGTCAAGCGGGTGCAGTTTGGTATTCTAGCTCCAGACGAAATCGTAATTAATTTACTTTCTAATATTGGTAATGCGTCACCTAATGAAATTCATTTTTAGCGTCGTATGAGTGTCACAGATGGCGGAATACAATATCCCGAAACAATGGAAGGCGGTCGTCCTAAAGTTGGTGGTCTTATGGATCCACGACAAGGTGTAATCGATCGGAATAGTCGATGTCAGACATGTGCAGGAAATATGACCGAATGTCCTGGTCATTTCGGTCACATCGATTTGGCAAAACCCGTATTTCATATTGGATTCTTCACAAAAACCATGAAGATATTACGCTGTGTGTGTTTTTACTGTTCGAAACTGTTGGTGACACCGACAAATCCAAAAATAAAAGAAATCGTTATGAAAACTAAGGGACAGCCAAGGAAACGATTAGCCAGTGTTTATGATTTGTGCAAAGGCAAGCGTGTGTGTGAAGGTGGTGAAGATATGGATTTAGGAAAGGATTCCAACGGACAATTGGATATGTCAAAGAAACAAGGCCATGGCGGTTGTGGTAATTATCAGCCGAGTATAAAGCGAAATGGATTGGAGCTGGTAGCAGAATGGAAGCTAGTAAATGATGATACACAGGAAAGGAAAATAACTATCACGGCGGAGAAAATTTGGGAGATATTCAAACATATATCCGACGAAGAATGTTTTATATTGGGAATGGATCCGAAATTTGCCCGTCCAGATTGGATGATAGTTACAGTTTTACCAGTGCCCCCATTAGCTGTGCGGCCTGCTGTTGTTATGTTCGGTGCTGCAAAGAATCAAGATGATTTAACGCACAAATTGGCAGATATTATAAAAGCCAACAACGAATTAAAAAAGAATGAGGCTAGCGGTGCAGCTGCCCATGTTATAGCTGAGAATATAAAAATGTTACAATTCCATGTGGCCACATTTGTTGACAATGATATACCAGGAATGCCACGTGCAATGCAGAAATCTGGTAAACCATTGAAAGCACTAAAGGCTCGTCTTAAAGGAAAGGAAGGACGTATTCGTGGTAATTTGATGGGTAAACGTGTTGATTTTAGTGCTCGTACTGTAATTACACCTGATCCAAATTTGCGGATTGATCAAGTCGGTGTGCCACGTAGTATTGCTCAGAATTTAACATTTCCCGAATTGGTGACACCATTTAATATTGACCGTATGCAAGAACTTGTACGGCGTGGTAACAGCCAATATCCTGGCGCCAAATATATTGTACGTGACAATGGTGAACGTATTGATTTACGTTTCCATCCAAAAAGTAGCGATCTTCATTTACAATGGGGATATAAAGTAGAACGTCATTTACGTGATGGCGATCTGGTTGTGTTCAATCGGCAGCCAACGTTACATAAGATGAGTATGATGGGCCATCGTGTCAAAGTACTTCCCTGGTCCACATTTCGAATGAATTTATCATGTACATCACCATACAATGCTGATTTTGATGGTGATGAAATGAACTTACACGTACCTCAATCTATGGAGACGCGTGCTGAAATTGAAAATATTCATATAACGCCACGTCAAATTATCACACCACAAGCTAATAAACCAGTCATGGGTATTGTACAGGACACATTAACGGCTGTTAGAAAAATGACAAAACGTGATGTGTTTATCGATAAAGAACAGATGATGAATCTTTTAATGTTCTTACCGACATGGGATGGTAAAATGCCGCAACCATGCATATTGAAACCTCGTCCATTATGGACTGGTAAACAATTATTCTCATTGATTATTCCGGGTAATGTAAATATGATTCGTACACATTCGACGCATCCCGATGAAGAAGATGATGGACCATATAAATGGATATCTCCTGGTGACACAAAAGTAATGGTAGAACATGGTGATTTAATAATGGGAATTTTATGTAAAAAGACTTTGGGAACATCAGCTGGCAGTTTGTTGCATATTTGTTTCCTTGAATTGGGTCATGAGAAAACGGGTCGATTTTATGGTAATATTCAGACCGTTGTTAACAATTGGCTGCTATATGAAGGCCACAGTATTGGTATTGGAGACACAATTGCCGATCCGCAAACATATCATGAAATTCAGCAAGCAATTCTAAAGGCAAAAGAAGATGTCATAGGAGTAATCCAAAAGGCACATAATATGGAATTGGAACCGACACCGGGTAACACATTGCGACAAACCTTCGAGAATAAAGTGAACCGAATTTTGAACGATGCCAGAGATAAGACTGGTGGCAGTGCCAAGAAATCATTAACAGAATATAATAATTTAAAGGCTATGGTCGTTTCGGGTTCAAAAGGTTCGAATATTAATATTTCTCAGGTTATTGCTTGTGTCGGACAACAGAACGTAGAAGGTAAACGTATCCCGTTCGGTTTCCGTAAAAGAACACTACCACATTTCATCAAAGACGATTATGGTCCTGAATCAAGAGGTTTCGTTGAGAACTCGTACTTGGCCGGCTTAACACCTTCCGAATTTTATTTCCATGCTATGGGAGGCAGAGAAGGTCTTATTGATACTGCTGTAAAGACAGCTGAAACCGGTTATATCCAGCGACGTTTGATAAAGGCTATGGAGTCTGTGATGGTACATTATGACGGCACTATAAGAAATTCAGTAGGTCAACTGATTCAGTTACGGTATGGTGAAGACGGTTTGTGCGGTGAATTAGTAGAATTCCAAACGTTGCCTACAATTAAGCTAAGCAATAGAGCATTTGAAAAAAGATTTAAATTTGACGCATCTAATGAACGGTATTTACGTCGGATATTTGTTGAAGATGTTGTCAAAGAGCTAACAGAATCAGGTTACGTAATTGGAGAATTAGAAGCTGAGTGGGATCAATTGAGTCGTGATCGTGAGGTACTACGACAAATTTTCCCTAGTGGTGAATCGAAGGTAGGAATTTTGCTATTTTTATATTAGAAAGATTTATTAATTGTTTTTGAATTTATTTTAGGTTGTATTGCCATGTAATTTGCAGCGTATGATTTGGAATGTGCAAAAGATTTTCCATATCAATAAGCGATTACCAACAGATTTATCACCGATAAAAGTGATTAATGGGGTGAAAGAATTATTACAAAAGTGTGTTATAGTGGCAGGTAGTGATAGGCTTTCCCGACAGGCTAATGAAAACGCTACACTGTTGTTCCAATGTTTAATAAGATCGACATTGTGTACCAAATATGTGGCTGAAGAATTCCGTTTGTCAAATGAAGCATTTGATTGGTTGATTGGAGAAATCGAAACTCGATTCCAACAGGCACAAGTGTCACCTGGTGAAATGGTGGGAGCATTAGCAGCTCAATCGCTTGGAGAACCGGCCACTCAGATGACACTGAACACTTTCCATTTTGCTGGTGTCAGTTCAAAGAACGTAACACTTGGTGTACCTCGGTTAAAGGAAATTATTAATATTTCTAAACGACCAAAAGCTCCATCTCTGACAGTGTTCTTAACCGGAGGAGCAGCTCGTGATGCCGAAAAGGCAAAGAATGTTTTGTGTCGATTGGAGCACACCACATTACGTAAGGTGACAGCAAACACAGCAATTTATTATGATCCAGATCCACAACGTACTGTAATTGTGGAGGATCAAGAGTTTGTTAATGTTTATTATGAAATGCCTGATTTTGATCCAACAAGAATATCCCCTTGGTTGTTACGTATTGAATTGGATCGTAAACGTATGACTGATAAGAAATTGACTATGGAACAAATCGCTGAAAAAATAAACGCTGGTTTTGGTGATGATTTAAACTGTATATTTAATGATGACAACGCCGATAAATTAGTGCTACGTATTCGTATTATGAATAGTGAAGAAAATAAATTCCAAGATAATGAAGACGATCAAGTGAATAAAATGGAGGATGACATGTTCCTTCGTTGTATTGAAGCCAACATGTTGAGTGATATGACATTGCAAGGTATTGAAGCAATTGGAAAAGTGTACATGCATTTACCACAGAATGATTGTAAAAAGAGAATTGTTATAACGGAAACGGGTGAATTCAAAGCCATTGGTGAGTGGTTATTGGAAACAGATGGTACTAGCATGATGAAGGTATTAAGTGAACGGGACGTTGATCCAGTTAGAACTTACAGTAACGATATCTGTGAGATATTCCAGGTAATTTAGTAATTAATATTACGATAATGAACCAATGTTGACTAAAATATCTGTTCTTTTAGGTATTGGGTATTGAAGCTGTCAGAAAGAGTGTAGAAAAAGAAATGAATGCTGTTCTTCAATTCTACGGATTATACGTAAATTATCGTCATTTGGCTTTATTGTGCGATGTAATGACAGCTAAAGGTCATTTGATGGCCATCACTCGTCACGGCATCAACAGACAAGATACCGGTGCTATGATGAGATGTTCCTTCGAAGAAACAGTTGATGTGTTGATGGACGCTGCTAGTCATGCTGAAAATGATCCAATGAGAGGTGTTTCAGAAAATATTATTATGGGTCAGTTACCTAAAATGGGTACTGGTTGCTTCGATTTACTATTGGACGATGAGAAGTGTAAATTAGGTATTGAGATTCCAAGCACTTTGGGACCATCTATGATGGCTGGAGGTCCAATGTTCTTTGAGGCTGGAGCTACGCCAACAATGAGCCCAAATCGTACACCATGGCCGACATCATTAGCGACACCGAACTATGGTGCGCAATGTTCACCATTCGAACCAGGTACTATAGTAGAATTTAAATCAAATGTTCTTTTAATTAATAATCGGTATGATTTTAGAGAGTGGTATGACACCAGGTGGACCAGGATTTTCACCATCCGGTGCATCAGACGCTGCAGGAATGTCACCCAATTGGGATTCACCAAATTCTCCATCGTCTTTCATGTCGATTTATGCAGGACAATCGCCATCAGCGTCTCCGTCATATTCACCATCATCACCATCGTATCCTGGTCCTGGTTCAGCGTCACCGTCTTATTCACCGACGTCTCCACACTACTCGCCAACATCTCCAATGTATTCGTCGTCGTCGCCAAGTTACTCTCCATCGTCACTGAACTATTTACCGACGTCTCCACATTATTCACCAACGTCACCGTATACCAACTATTCACCAAGTTCGCAAGTTTATTCACATGGTGGCTATCAACCTGGATCTCCGGCCTATCCACAATCAACGAATTCAGCGTCACCAAATAGATCGTATTCACCGAATTCACCAAACTATTCTCCGATGTCGGCTTCATATTCACCCACATCGCCATCCTACTCGCCAACTTCACCCTCTTATTCGCCAACATCTCCTTCCTATTCACCGACGTCACCGTCATATTCGCCTACTTCACCAAACTATACACCAGCAACACCGTCATATTCGCCTAGTTCACCGACCTATTCTTCAAATTCTCCTCATTATTCTCCTACATCACCGTCATATTCACCCTCGTCGCCGAAATATTCGCCGACTTCACCATCATATTCCCCTGCTTCACCCTCGTATGGTGGCAGCCCACAATACACACCGAGCTCACCACAATATTCTCCGACATCATCCAAATATTCACCGACATCGCCGACTTATTCACCGTCTTCACCTCAGCATACACCAAGCGGCAGTACGCATTATTCGCCAAGTGGATCAACGAATTATTCACTGTCGCCACGGTATTCGTCAAATGTATCAAATTATTCGCCAAGCAGTACAAAGTACTCGCCAGCTTCACCAACTTATACGCCGACGTCGCCGAATTATTCACCGAATTCTCCATCATATTCACCAACAGCGACACAAGCATATTCTCCGACGTCTCCAACATATTCGCCAACGTCTCCTTCGTATGGTGGTTCCCACCCACCAGGTTCAGATCCAAATAATGGCAACGATTCAGATGAGTCGTCTTAAGTTTCTACAGACAAACAGAAACAAAGGAAAAGTTTTTTCGTTTCTATTTTTCTAACTTTGTTTCAACGTAATATTATTAGTGTTAGTTGAATAGATATTATTTTATAGAATAATTAAGTGGCGTCTATGGTGACTCCTTCATAAATTTGTTAAGAAGAGGAACATTATTTAAAACAAGCAAAAAAAAAATATTAATTATTAAATGTTTTTCCATTGAAGAATAATCCATATTCTAAATAGATTGAATTACAGCATAATGAAATATTTAGTTATTAATGATTGAATTTAAATTTTAATACACAAAAAAAAATATAAAAGAAATAAATAATAAAAATCATTATAGAAAAATTGAATTTACATTATTTTGTTAAAACATAATATAATGGATGTTGAAGTTTAGCCAGTTAACGAATGTGACACAACTGTAACATGTTAACGTAAATATCTACTGATGCTGATTTCGATTATGATTTTATGTTGCGTATTCTAATACTAAAAATTTACATATTTTATGGGCAAACAACTATAATCTAGTTGAACTAAAGGTCTCGTCAGTGTGTAAGATGTTGATTATTTACTGGGGTGTGGCTGTCATGTCCTTGTTGTCCCCCCAAACATGATTTTAATTGATTGAACATATGTAACGGGGTGTCTAAATCACGATTCCCATATCCATCCAAATACCATCGTATTGAAATTGAAAGCAGCCAGCCACTAACTAAAATTTCAATTCCATGGTAACCCCAAAACGGGTTTCCCACTTCTCTTCAATGAAGTCAACTAAATGTTGAATATGAAAAAGGCGGTGTCGCAAAGAACCCTCAATTATTGGTTCAGCAATATTTTTTTATTTTTATTTTCATGTTTTATTTGTATGTGTACGTTTCATTTGTAACAGTCGTCCTGAAAAGGACTCTTTCAAAACGGCTACACAACACGGTTACATGTATTGTTCCAGCGGCTAACTATGTGGCCCGGTATACGTTAGGATATCGTTGATGAAACAGCATCCGTATTGGGATGAAAGCCATTGGAAATCCATGGCCAACGAATATCATTGGAATAAAAAAGAAAAATAAACAGAACTTTTTGGTATCAAATGATAACGCCCATTGCGTTCTACGGCGTCATACACTCAATTCATGTATGTATTTTATGTGTAGACAATGTTTGTCTGGGATTAATAATTTTTGTTATGCATTCATTTTTTCCATCTCACTTCGTTTGGTGGCCGATCGAGCGTACCGATAGTTCTGTTCCGGCCTTCTTGCGGTTCGTTGCATTTCCATATTAATCTCGCATTGATGCACAACGTGCTCCAAAAAGATCAGTTTTCCTTAAATATCTGGGGATGCTCTACACGCTGAACACTTTTTTCCGCCGTTTTAAAAATTCAACCGATTAGTCTATAGAATTCAGTGATAAAGCACAACGTTATTAACATCAGAAATTCTATTTTATTTTCTAAATAAAAAAAAAGAAACAAATTTAAAATCGTGAAATTAATTGAAAGTAATCAAATATCGGTGGTGAGATAAATTTAATTTTTTTTTTAAATAGAGATTATCACCAATACGACGGGATAATAATTCATCAATTCAGGTTGTTACTTAAAAGTGATAGTGAAATGTTTTATTATTAAACTGGATCAATTAATAAAAAACCATAGATGTGAAAACAACAAATGATTTTGGTTTTATAGGTCAAATGTGGTATTTAGAATTTATTTAAACTGAATATTTTAATCATTTAATTCACCGGTCCGTGTTATTTCTAAGTTCAATTTTACGATTAAATTATAAATAATTAACCAAACAAATTGCACAAAAAATATAAGAATTAAAATATTCTAGTGATTTTAAATCAATTGTTGTGATAGATAAATTAGCAGTGTATTCATATGCAAATTAATGTTATAGTAACACAGATTAGTGCTCAATGAACTACTTCATTATCAGATCAAAACAAAAAAGGATTAAGTAGGAGTTTCAATCAAGCCATAATTACAGTTCACAAAGTCTTATCATAGAGACACATTTATTCAAAGGATACAAATAAACATAAAGTTTCTTCTATATGTGATGAACAATTAATTGCACAAATTGAATTACAATAAAATATTCGAGTGATAAAACCGTTTCTTTTTGGGATACATTTATAAAGACGGTTTTTATTGTTACATCTCATTGCTATCAAACGCATTGAAAATAAATTTGATTGAAATTTATAATATCGCAGAGCAGCTGAAATTGCATTATCGTAAGTAAAAACTACAGTGAGTGTGTGATATTTAAGAGAGAATATTCTTCAATTATAACCGTAATTGATGTTGTTCAATTGGTTGGGTCACGTGCCAATATCGTTGTAATGAAATTGATGTAATTAATCTTCTGATCCAGTGTTGTAGAGAGGGTGTTGTTAGCTTGTATTGCTTTTGTTCATTAAACTAAACGGTCAATTGGTGTATTTTATTTGCATTATACATGTCCTCAAGTGTGCATAACGAGTGGTATGATTTTAGGAAAAAAAAAACGAAGAATTCATACCAAAAGAAAATTATATCAATCATATTAACCGTTTCTTCTTTGTATTCATTTTGTTTCCATATCATTAAGAATCGTATACAAAAATGAATTCAATGAGTCTTCATTTATTTATTCATTTTCATTGGGTATGTTGTCTTTTAAATACACTTTGGTTGCGGTCACATATATCAAACATAATGTAAATCTAATTGCACTGAACACCAGTCAACATACTTTTAATAGAAATGAATATAAAAAGAAAAACATATTTTATCAAAGGTACATGAACTTATGCCAATTTGTATTATATAAATAAATTGAAAGAAAAATTTAAAATGAAACAGAAATAAATAAAAAAAAATTGGAAGGAAAATTGAAGTGAATTTTCCTTTTGATGTTACAACTCTTAACGGATCTTAATAATGAAACAGAATCCTTTTAACTTTATGCAATTCGCATTGTGTGTATGAGTTTGTCCTTTAACCGGTAAAGCGATTTCAATTTACAATTCACATTTAATAAAATACAACATTTCTTTTTTGACTTGAAGCATTTATTCTTGTTGTTTTCATTTGTGGCAGTCGTATATGGTTTTCATTTTTTTTGCTAATGTTATGTTTACCTCAATAGAAGCAGAAATAAATTTCATTTATGAAAACTCAGGACAGCATAAAAATCATGGTGTACACAAAAATATCACAGAAAAATAAAGAAAATAAAACATTTTGCTAAAAGAAAAAAAAAGGGAAAACAGAAATGGAAATAAAACAAACTCTTTTTATATTCTTATTCTAAGTGTAACTATAAAACAGCCCCATTTCTCTTAGTTTAATTAAATTTATATACGACGGCAAGTATGACGGTGATATGATTTCGAATAATAACTTCAATCCAAGATAAATGCTTGAAGGCTTTTTTATATGGAATAAAAATGGTTAGATGTTTGTGTTCACTATGAAAATATAAAATGGAAAATTTTTCCATCCATCTCAGAATGGTTTTTCCATTCCCCACATTTAGTATTGTTGGAATCCATCGTACTGAAATTGCCTATACCCATTGGTACTGAATGTACCATAACGTATACCGTTACTGAATGATGGATTCACCAGTTGTTGTGTTACCATTCGATGTTGAATAAAGGAGAGAAATGGTACACACTGAATGAAGAAAAAAAAAGGAAAAACTACATAGAAATGGCGATGATTTACAATCCCAAAATCAAAATTGGAGAATGTATTTTATGAGTTTTCGGTCTGGTAGTATGAGATGAATTTTCCTTTATATTTTATGATGAAATACGGAAAATTCTTTCTCCTGGTTCTCTGTGTGTATATTTTTTTTTATTTGCGTTCATCCAACCAAAAGGCGTTTTTCCGTTTTTTATTTTAAAAATTTTTTTTTATTTTGATTCTTTTGGCTATATACAAACAGTTTTTCCTTTGCTGTTTAATCATCATGCATATTTTGATGAATAAAAAAAAAAAATAAATTATAACATTTTAGCTTTTCACTATACCATTACAGTTGTATTTTCTCTGTTTTTTTTTTGTATGTTGAAATTACCCAATGGTTTTCAATTGCAATGATGGTTGAATCATTTTTATTTTATTCAAATTCTATGAAATGATACTTATTCTGTGAATAGTAATCTTTTTTTTTTAACTCTCATTTATTCAGGATTTATATGTATTTTTAATTTTAAAAATTACTTTACTTTGTTCTATTGAAATATTAATAAAAAAAAACAAATTGTATAAATGAAAAACATTGAAATAAAAAATGGGCATTAAATATGATGAATGAATCGTTTATCATTTCATGCGTAATATTTCGTGTACTTTGTGTTCCGGTTAATTAAAAGAAATAAAATATTATTGATTTTATGTTATGGTTTTTGGTATAAGAGTTTTGTAATTGTAATAATGAATCTTTGTCTTTGATATTTTTTTAATATAATTTTTCATTTCAATTATTTATGAATGTTATGCCAATGATGATGGGTACCATCCATTTTATTTTTTCTGATTATGAAATAAAAGAAAAACATTGGCTAAAGTAAATGTTTGATTAAATAAATGAAATTTACATAAAGTAACCATAATACACCATGTTTGTGTTATTTGAACCAATGAAAACCGCACAATTTGTCTTACGGCTTTTAAAATATCAATTTAATATACCCAACACTAGAATTGTATTCTTTCTATTCAGATATGCTTTTTTTTTTTTGATTTTAATAAAATTTATGCTAAACCTCCTGCCTTAAACATGAAGTCTAAACAGGATAGCAGAAAGACTTCCCAAAAATGAAAAAAAAAATGAAAAAATTATTTTAAATAAAAACCGGTGATCATCTAGTACCCCCAAGTAGTGATAGTGATGTAACTGAAAGGTGAAAACAATCTTGCATTCATGTTGCGTTTTATTAAGGGTAAAATAAGGTCTATTCAATACTCATTGTCATGAATTTGGATGAATAAAATCTATTTAACAATGAACAATTGAAGGTTGTAGGCAAAATAGTAACCGCATAAAAATGCACATAAGCCACAGACAGACAATGTAACATTAAACATGGTTCAACTATTCAGCCACCTCTCTTTCTATTTCACTATTCATATTGTATCGTTACATTTTTATTCCATTTACCTTTTTTGTATTAAGATCATGTACGTGTTTGTATCCTTAAAATTGAAAACTATTGCGATTTAACAACGGATACAGATTTAAACAATTCAAAAAATTGTATCTATTTTAAGCTCATCCCTATTGATTATAAAATAAGTTTTTTTTTTATTTCTAGTTGCCATTAATTCTATCATCTCCATATTTCTTTAAATCCATTGGTTCACTATTTATGAAATAATAACGGTGAGCTCTCGACCAAAAAAGTGGATGGATGAATAAGACACTAGAAGGCAATAGAAGAACTTGAGTTTTAAGTGTTCTGAGATTTCATTTTTTTTTCTGTTTTCTTCAGCATTATGATTATCAATGAGTTTATATTCGTTTTCTTTCATCATATTTTTTTCAATACAAAATTCGGAATTTCATTATTCGATACTTTGGTGTTGAAATGAGCCCAAGAGGTTATTATAGAAATGCAATTTTCCTATGGGCTCTCTCTCTCTCAATACATCAGTTATAACAGTTCAATGATTGTGTGTATAGTAGCACATTGGACCAAAGAGACAAAGTACTGATGAATCAAATATAGAGCCTTCACATAGGGGGATTGAAAACTCATTTCTATAGGATTGTCTATTATTAATCCCTTATTATCTCTTCTCAATATAATTCGGTTTTTATATAAACCATCGTATCACAGAAGCATTGAATACTTCATACCCAATGGAAGTTTTAGTTCCATAGCATTTTACTTTTATTTCTTATTTTTAATTCGAGACCGTGAATTTTAAGTCGTTGAATGGGGGACACCCATCATCATCATCATCATCATCATAAGTGTAATACATTCATTTTTATTTCGGTTATTTATAAGACCATAAAATATAATTCATTTGTGGTATTAAGGATATTTTAAAACCGTCGGAATTCTTCTTGAATATGATGATGGTTAATGGAGGACAAATAAGTGTCTCATGGGATGGAATCAACTGATTATGATGGTCAAATGTACAGCCATTGGTTGATTTACAAAATGATACAATCCATTGTATTATCATTACTTTGTTTTCATCACAATCGTATCAACAATGTGCTGGGAAAACAGTGATTCATGAAACCCCAATTGTTGGGCGCGAAAAACATTGGAATTTTCATTAAAAATATTTCATCACGATCAATCAATGTTTGAAATTCCTTACCAGATTTTCTATAAATATTTTCAATAGTTTCAATGTCTTTAACCGTATCAATTTCTCTGTTATCTTTTCTATAAGAAAATATAGAAAAGAAATAATATTGACGATGAATAAACTAAACCATATTAAAGAATATCGTAAAGCCGTCTTAAGACAACCAAAGATATAGACAATGTATACTCCAATCATAGAATATCTTTGCCGACTTTGTAATATTTAAGCTGATCCCATTCTATATTAGATGAGAATCGATCGAAAGATTTTGAATTTTGTTAAGTTAAAACCACTTCTAATTTTCTATTTCTTATTCTTTTTGGTCTTATTTTAACAATTTATTGAATTCAATACACCCAATCTTTATAATATTTGTTAGGGTTTTTCTATTGTTTTCCATTGGTCTTAAGTCTTAAGTGAAGATGTTTTTAACGAAACGCTACTGTCTAACAGTTTATTTTCCTATTTTGATTTTTTATTTTCTTCATTTAAAAAGATTGAAACACGATAGACATGGAAAAAAAAATAATTATTTGTGCCACTGGATATTGATATCCTAATCCTCTGTCGGCCAAAATGAAGGTATTGAAGAAGAGTAATCGGCATCAGTACCTTATGCCGGTGGTAACAATTAGCCAGATCTCATTCATTCATCGAAATGTTAAAAGAGATCTTTGGGTGATCATAGATCTAGTTTTTTCTTCTCTTCAAACACTCTGAATTAAGTCGGCGGTCGGCTCTTCTGTTATTCTTTATGGATGGGTAATGAAAAAATTTAATTCCAGATTAGTCTTAAAAAAAGATTCTTTTAAGTGCAAAATTTCTTACCGCAATTGTATATGATGAAGAATGTAGTAAAAAGGATTTTTGAAACCTTTGGTAATACTTATGCAATACTGTAAATCCTTTTTATGTAGCACTTCGGCATATAGTCTTACATGTCCTGGAGCACTGTATCCTTTGATCTGAAACATTAAATTCGGTTAAAATCAAACACTCCGCTACAATGCAGACACAATACTAATCGGTATTACTTTGAGGCCAAGATCACATCTCTGTTTCATTCTAAGCCCAAGAATCAATTAAAATTGATCCATTGTTAATCCACTAGGCGCATCAATATGATATTCACCTACGCATCATCACTGATATTTGGTATGTCTCTATCGTTCTCCATGCCACATCAAATTAACTACATAATGTCAACTAATTAAAATGGATCAACCGTGATGTCATTTAAATATAAAAATAATAATCAAACTATAACGAAGACAAAGGAAAAGCATAATATTTTCAGTTGATTTTTCCGTCGAAAGTTCATCATTATTTTATATTTTTTTGTGTTTTCTTAACGTCCACATAAAGGGACAGGACAGATATCAAAAGTTCCATAACATGATTGTCATTTGAACCTTTTCGTCTGATACAAAGTTTTTAATAATTTTTTAACACGATGTTTCTGTAGAAACCATGACGTTCAGATGTTCAACGTCATATATATCTGGTTGCATATGAAATATAAAGGGAATGCTGTCCACAACTAGATGATCACCCAAAATGTCTAAAAGATGTCAGACTTGGGCCATAAGGAAAAACAAATATTATTATGTGGCGATAATAAGAGAGAACAGAAGCAAAATCGTCTTCTTCTTAAATTACCTTTATGATCATTGCGGGATATTTTGTGTTGATCCGTATATCCCTATTAAAAACAAATTTGACTTGACCGTATATACACGGTGAGTCCAATGTCTTGTTACCTATAAGATTGGCCCTTTGTTTTTATCTTTCTCTCTTGGTTTTCACCGGTGACTGTTGAATCAAAATTTCTGTTTTTAATTCAAAAGATATTAAGTTGCACTCAATTCACATATCAATTTTTTTTTTAATGTTACCATCAGAAATAGTCAGCTAATATGAAATTTGAGATCAAGATGTTTATCCATCAGATACATGCAAATGTGCCTCAATTAGAAATTGACTAAGAGATACAATTCATATTTTTTCTGTTTCATAATACTTGTGATATGCTCACGATGAAGAGAAGTTTATAAAAAAAACCTAGAGAATTCCTTTAAATTTTCTGTTACCATCCTACGATATGGCAGGTATGAAATGATCGAAATCTTGTCTGTATTCTGTTGTTATATTTAAAGCCCTCCCGCCGTTATATTTTGATTGGGGACTTTACTCTCTTTACCCAAAGTTAAGAAACTTAAAAATAACGACAACAACAACAAATTTCAACTTTTTTTTTTTCAATGTTCATTCAATTTTATCTGTAATGGCCCATCTTAGTTGATTGTGTTACGTAGCTGAACTTATGCCATGAACTTCTTTCTGTCACATTTAATTAAATCTCAATCGATCGCTTCAATGCACCCATTTTTCAGTTGAATAAGGCATTAATGCTGTACAAATTGTGGTAAACAAGAAGGTTACTTTTATGTATGAAAATAAAAAAAAAATTAGTTTGTTTTAAATGCAATGCGGTTGTCTGTCGTCTTTTCTGTATTCATGATAATAATAAAAAATAAAAAAATTGATACAAAAATAACTGGCACACATGAAACACATAAGACTCACATACCTGGTATTCGTATATCGTCAGAGGATACTTTATTGATATGACATCTTCTCCAATTGTCCATTTTATACATTGGCGGGCTAATTAGAATTCCACTGTTCCTGTCATTCCGACGGCATCAACTGTGATACATATTTATGGTATCTCATTTCATATGAGAATCAAATTCATGTTTTTTTGGTATAAATTTTATTAAAGAATTAATATGAAATATCTTGAAATAAGAATAATAATATAATTTTTAATTTTCTTTTACAGTTTCGTGTGTCATTGACTGGACTCTCAACGGTTTAGTTTTTTGGGGGCGAGTGATTAGGTGATAAGGTCAAGTGAAAACCAAGTGAACTTATATCTAAGTTAATTGTGTTAAGAGGTCCACAATCAGGATACAAATCCAAGCTGATACGTACGGCCGGTTTACGACTCCCGTTATTGCGGGATGTGCCACCGGGTCGTCAACACATGGTTGTGCCACTGTGACATCCGATGGTTTTTGGAAAATGCCTCATGCTGGTGAGTGATCATCCATTTGGATTTAGTGAAGAAAAATCGCTAAAAAATATCCCCCGTGCGCGTTTAGTGAAAATCTAAATCAATTTATCATTCCATATTCATTTCTATTTTTACTGTTGTCATGTCCATTGGTATACGGTGACATTACAAAGCGAATACTTGATGATGTGCAATCATCATTTGTCGCATAAAACGCATGAAATTCCATTTAGATCCTTTTGGTTATCGAATTGGTTTTTCTTTTTTTTCGGTTTTGTTTCAATGGCGATGAGCTAAAGTTAAATTCCTTGAATAAATTGAAGTTGAATTTTGAGGAATGTATTGCGTAGGGTGTACGAAATCTCTTTTTTTTTAACATTTGGAAATAAAAGAATCCAAAGTATTTGCTATTGAATAAAAAGAAATGTTACCATGGGGTGGTAAACCGCACCCACGAAGTGCTGATGTGTGATTATTAGCACACACAGTTTAATAGGATTCAGTTAAATTCAATGTTAGATTCGTACAATTTTTTCGTCTATTTTCATCAAAATCATTCTTTTCGTCAGCAATAGAAGCTTTAGAGACCCACTTGATGTAAATCTCCCACCTAATGCGTTTCTATAAATAAGCGAAAGTGTAATGTTAAGAGGCTTTTTTTCCTTTCTCGTGTTACTAGGAAAATTTAAAAACCGTTGATGGAAACATGAAGATTATTTGTTTGTTGTGTGTGTGTGTGTTGAAAAATCCCTCAGTATACTTTGGCACTCAAAAAATCTAAGGTAAGCTTATGTGGAAAATTCAATACGAAATTCGTGTTAAATTCAATTTTCCTATTGATTGTAAAATAACTCGTTGAATTGAACTCTCTTAAAGATTTTTCAACTTGAGTTTGTAATTGTTAAGGCGAGTGATTTTGAAACACACTGTCGGCATATCCATCAGGCCCCACAATAATAAAACATAATCGCTTTTAACAACTTTTCAGAAAGTTTTTTTTAGCATTATGGGTGCCTTCAATCACTCAAGTATTTTTATTCTTTTCATTTACTTGAGAATTAAATCAGCCGTTTTGTTGTGTGCATTGAAATCGATCATATCCGATTGCATTATCATCAAAAAAGCTATAGTCCGGAGATTGTCTCTTACCGCGAATTGCTTCTATGCCGGAAACTTGACCAGTTATCGTTCCTTTATTGAATTGGACAATGGCCACAATAAGTAGGCTTGACTATTGATTTCCTTTACGTGGCCACAACATGACAGCCTACCATCTCAGATTCTGTCATTTTTATTCTAAATGCCTTTGTCTTTTTTGTTGGTTACGCGCTTTATTGGAATATTCTATTTCGTTATGTCGCATTGTCGAACCAACCGAAAAAAAAAAAATGAAATACAAGAAGGAAGAAAAAAAGGAAAAACTCCATTGTATGAATTCATGCGGAAAACGCGTAGATGAAAATTTTCCGTATATTCAACATTTATCATCAGAAAATGCGCGAGGATACACAGCTAAACTGGGTGTATTCGGATGATTGTCGTTAAAGTTTTCGGTTTTCTTTCTTTATTTTTTTTTTTTATTTCGCATTCATTTTCATTCATTTCCCATTTATTTTTCCTTAACAGTCCACCGTTGTTGATTGGTATGAATCGTGGTGGTCTATATGAATCCCAGTCAAAAGGAATTATGTATATTCTGGATTCAGCCAACCGGGAAAATTTTCACCCTCTTCTGTATTATTTTCATTTTTTTTTTGGTATTTGGTTGCTTCAATCCAGAAAATTTAATACAAAACACATCAGAAAATAACAAACATATAAAAAAGTGTACTGAAAATCCACCCATTTCATTTGGTAACGTTGACTGTCTTCCGTTTATTACCATGTTATTCGTCTTCAACTGGGATACGCATCGTTAGGTGTTTAAATATATGGAACTCTCATTGTGTCTCTGGCTGTTCCCAATCATAATCACCCTTTTTTCCAAAGTTTCATTTCCACACATCATCTCCCATTCATTATGGTTGGGTCGATTCACTGATGCAACGACTAAGAATAAATTGATCCGTTGAAATCCGTAAACTTGATTTTAATGAAACTTAAAAATACTAAACGCATGTATATCAAAATAGGATTAATTATTTTAGATATAGGACTTTAACAATACTTTTATTGTGTTTAATTCAAAGATGATTTTATGTATTATTCAGATCGCCTAATGCACAGTCATACAAGTCCGGTGACCAGTTTAAATTCACACCTGAGTGTCCATCAAAATGCATTGTTTGGATGCTCAACAGCCGGTCATAGTGGAATTAATCAATTGGGTGGCGTTTATGTGAATGGACGTCCATTGCCCGATTCAACACGACAAAAGATTGTTGAATTGGCTCACAATGGTGCCCGGCCATGTGACATTTCTCGTATTCTACAGGTTTCAAATGGATGTGTTAGTAAGATTTTAGGACGGTAAGTGTTTTCGTATATCATTTTCAACTGAATTTTTATTTGAATGTTTAAAACACTTTATAGAATCAATGATTGTATTGTTTATTTAAAGTGTTTTGAACGTGTGCTTACTATTATGATTACCAATTTTAATTCATTTGTTTTATTTCAGTTATTATGAAACGGGTTCAATTAAACCAAGAGCAATTGGTGGCAGTAAACCCCGTGTCGCAACAACACCAGTCGTCCAAAAGATTGCTGATTATAAACGCGAATGTCCCAGTATTTTTGCATGGGAAATACGTGATCGATTATTAACTGAGGCTGTATGCAATAGTGATAATATTCCAAGTGTAAGTATTCCATTACCTTTCTTTAATTCTATTTGTACGTCATCGTGTTTCTTTATAACGAATTAGAAAATTTTAAGTCGACTTTGATGGCCAAATGATAAACATTTTAAAGAAAGTGAAAATACCTAATTTTTTTGTTTGGTGGTTTTCTCGGTTCAAAGGTCTGAAGATTAAAATCCGTACAGAAGAAAATAGAAAAGAACTTAAAATTCTTGGATTTTTTTTTTAAAAGAAAAATCAATAAATTCGTTTGCGTCTTGACGGGAATAAAAAGATAGATTTTTTTTTTAACACGCAGATTGGTCTATTGTTGGTAACCAATCAAGTGGAAGAATGGTACATTCTTAACATGTCAGGTTACACAGCTAAATGTAAGCGGAGGGTTGGTTTTATATGTCGACCCGCAGTATGTATGAACGGTGCTTTTAATCATTACAAACAGTATCGAAGGGCAAGCTAAAATATAAGAGAAAAATATAGAAACCCCTCTTGTTTATATTGGCCCATGTAATTGCTCATAATCACTTTCACTTGGGCTCTAATAAGTTTTGTTTTCTTTTATTTTGTTTAACATGAGACCTTGTTTTTATTTTTTCGTTGTGCTTTCCGTTCAACCAACCCGGCGGTTTGACGTTTTACATTTAGAAAAACAGAAACCCTAATTTTTCTTAAAAGAAATTGGAATTTTCCTTGAATTTTTGCATAGAATTGTATTGCCCTAGATGTGAATTGATGTATTTAAACCGCCGCCACTCGTCTAAATTTAGCAAATTGAATAGAATGAAAATCTGTTTGACCAAAATAGTATTACTATATGATACAATTTGTATGTTATGTTCATTATCAATTGAATGAACATGAACAATAGACGGTATGACGATTTTAATACATTGATCCTGTTTTATTTTATTCTTATTTTTATTTCTGCACCCCATTATTTCATTTTATAATATGGAATTATAGATTTTTATATTCAATGTTTTATATTTTCACTTCTTTTTGGCGTTGCACGTTAAATAAAAAAGAAGGAAATCTGTATAACATTTCTCTATTGCTACGAACACAATTCAATTAATGACAATTGCATAAACTGAAAGAACAATAGATGGATTTTCATCTCGTTTGCTATCCTGTTCATATGAAATTTTCGAGCATACTTTTACTGTTTGTGAAAAATTTTATTATTTAAATTGGATTTATGAGTCTCAACAATAGCGGCATAAATTGTTCACTACTTTTTTTGTCGGGTGCGTATCAACAGGATTTGGTAAATTCAATTAGAGATCTATATCGAATTAATTCGATCGGAATTTATTTTTTTTTTCTTTTGATTCCAGTTATTGTTGAGTTAATACTTTGCCTTTGGCTTGTGTCTTATGGGCGATGTGCTTGTTATCGCATTGAAACATTATTATGTAATTGTTATTAACTTTTATTGACCAACCCAACGATAATAACAATTATACTCTGATTGAGTTCTTGCTGTTTTTGCTGCTAATAACACCGCGGTTTTTTTACAATTTGAAAGAATCACTGCAGATTTCCATTATTGAATAATGAGACACAATGGTATTACGTTATCAATACCCAAAATCAATTGATCTATTACGAGAAAACTGTTTGATAATAATAAAAAATCTATGGAAATCAGTTAGTCATAAATCGATTCTATTTAATGTAATTATTTATGTACAACCCCAGATAATAATAATAAAAATCAATGAGATTTTGACGCAATATTTGGAAACAAAGGACATTTGAATTTCATGGAAATGAAATTGAAAATCATTATTGGTCGTAATCATTAAGGAGGGAGTTATTGGTCTCGTTAATTTCTTTTGTGGTTTTAAACTTGATTAGGTTTCTACGTTATCTTAATAATACCGTTGAGATTGTATGATATGCAAACGTGAAGGAAACGCACTGTAATGAATTGGACGAAAGGGAATATTAAATCGCAGTCAAATGTTTTACCCGGAAAAGATGAATTGCGCATATGTCAGATTCAGGCTCATTCGATCGGTAAATTGATTTTATTTTTTTTTTGTGTTCTGTGTTCCTTGCCATGACTCTGGTGGCTTTTCTTTTCAACCGTATGCAGAGATTTCCTTCACAGTTCTTTGTAATATTCAGTCCAAAATAGTAGATCCCTTTAAATGAATTCCAATTGAACATGTAATTCTCATGTATGGAACAATTAAAACGATATAAAACTCTATTGAATATTGAGGCAATCATTTAAATGAATTTGTGAAAATATATGACTTGTATGTTCACTTTCATTGGTAACGTTACATCAACATCTAAAATACATGAAAAAAAAAGAAGAAAGATGTATAACGGAGGCATATTAAATCCACCATATGAAAAATATGGGGTTGCGCAAAAATAATTTCCGGTATTTTGCACAGCCGGAAATCGAAGGCTCAGGAATATCCTGTAAAGCCAACAGGAAAATTTCGTTTATGCCATCGACACCGGATACATAGTTATGATTGAACACTTTTTCACTATCCTCTTTTGCCATACGTTGGTCCAATACCAACAACAACAAAATGAATATTTTAATGAACCGTTTTTCTCATTCAGATCTTCCGTTTTCCTTGTGAAATCACAGACCAGCCAACAGATGAGAACTGATAGGCATATCAACTGAATTTAGTTGCTTTCGCTATGAATCTATTTTTTTTTATTGCATCCAATTGATGATGATGGTCGGTCACGTGTCATCGCTTTATTCGTGTATTTTAGAACGCAGTCATTCACGTCCTTATTACCATGTGCAACATGACATTCTATTATTTAATGGTAGTTAAGGATTTTCCTCTTCACTGGTTGCTTCCTTACCAGTTAAAATTAAAAAATATTTTTTTGCTTATGATGTACATTCTCAACGCAAATCAGTTTGGTGTATTGCCTAAAAAAATAACCCACTAACAACTTAATTTCACTATTATATGCGATTAGATGAGGCGCCTATCAACACTGTTCGGTTTGATGTCTTAATGCGTTATTGGCATCAATGTAGTCGCGTGTCCATGATCTAGGTTCTCTATGTATTTGAATTGGTATTCCACAGTTAGTTAAATAGATGAAAAAATGAATGAAAAGAATGGTTAATTGAACTATCACGATCAATACCAACAACTGAACACTCATTGGCATTGTGGAATTTTAGTAATAAATCTGTGATACTAACAATAGGGTGTTTGATGTATTTGGTCCATATAACGAAATTATGACTCCTCGAAACGAGATTCTTAGCCACGTGACTTACTTTGATCCGCCAACTCTTTTCGTATACCATCTTCAACTGCTGCCTTTTTTGAAGGTTTAAATGTCCTTGTATAATAATTTCCTCATTCTATGGGTGTTATAATGTGGGTGAAAATCAAATTTTAATGAAAATGGTACAACTTATACGTAAATCGGTACTTTTTATTATTAATACGACACGAGAACTTTACACGCTCCTTGACGCCATTTATGTAGAAAAAACATTTTTGCTTTTAATGTTGAGTTTTCTGTCTGTAAAAGTGCCAATATGAAATGAGAGTGACTTGTGTGTTAAAAGACTTCTGGAGGGAAGTTATTAATATGAAACGATGATCGTCTGGGGCCAATGAATGTAAATTTAAGTGGCAATTTTGTCTGAACTTTTTTTTTTCTTTTTGGAGAGAAGAGATTACTTTGATCTCCTGTTGAGTGTGTCTCTGTTGAATAATTATAAATTTTATGTTGGTTAACTCATGTATTCTATTTATTTGGTTTTAGGTGTCGTCAATAAATCGAGTTTTGCGTAATTTGGCCAGCCAGAAGGAACAACAAGTGCAACAGCAACACCATCAGCAACACGGTAGCAGTCAAACGAGTGGATTTCATCATGTTCATCATTCATCGAGCCATGGACTTGGTCATAGTGGCGGTGTACCAAATGCATCATCGGCAGCAGCCGCTGCTGTAGCTGCTGCAGCTGTTGCTGCTGGTGCTGAACCAAGTGTTTATGATAAATTACGAATGTTTAGTCCGGGTCAAACACCTGGTTGGGCCTGGTATCCAAGCAGCGGTTGTAATCCATCTGCCGGGACACCCAATGGCAATAATGTTCACTCAGCAAGTGGTAAGTAACATGAGCACTTATACAATTTTAGTATTTTCAAAAGTCAATGAATTATTTAAATATTTAACTAAAACATAATTTCTTTATCAAATACATGGAATTCAATTATGATTATGATGCAATAATGAACCCCTTTCAATGGTTTCATATTTTTTTGTTGCGATTGTCGAGTGTCATAACGATACATTATATTTCGGTTCTAATAATACATTTTAGTTGGAGGGTGTATAAATAATATCCCTTTCGTTTTCTTATTCATTGTAATGTCATTGTATTATGATCCTTATAAACGATTTGTTCCGGCATTTATTTATTGTAATAGTTTTTATCGTTCGTTACTTATTCTGTGTTCACATCACACGAACTAAAAATCTCCATCCCTTCTGATACTGCGATACAATTTGAAACAGTTACATTGAATCTTTACTTGATATTTTTTTATTATTGTGTTTGATGGTGAGTTAGTGACATCGCAGTAAGGAGACGATGAATGGGAGTCTGTATTACCGTCGGTCGTTTATGTGAAACATTATTGATGTGTACATTGAAATTGTTTCTATATTATGATGAAGGGCAATAAAAGAATTAAATACAATAATTGTATTGTTGAATGTTGCGCGCACCCTCTTTGTCAATTGAATTTAATAAAAATATATCTTTCTCTCGGCGCTTTTTTTTATTTTTGGTTGGGAATGTTGCATGGAAAACATAAAAATCTTGTTGTTGTTCAGTTTTTCAAATATTTTCGGGGGTATGAAATAACAAAAAATCTCCCTTCTAAGTATAAAACTGATGGAAGAAAATTACTGTAGGCTGATCTCGTGGATTAGTTTTCAATTGATTACGATAGAGAATGAAAAACTTACAAAACGACATAACAGTAATGTGATATGAGTAATTATGAATTTACCTTTGAATGGGCTGTGAAAGGGAAGAATAATTCTTAATCGGTGGTGACGATGATGGTGAAGGTGATGTTTATGATGAAACCATGTGGAATGGAAACGCGAAAGGAAAAAAATAAATAAATAAGTGAACAACAGAATCAGCATGATTTTTATCGTGGTGCACAGGTGCCCACGTTCCTATAGAGATTGATCTGCTGAGTGACTTTAATGAATACCAATCCACACCCTCTCCTTTCAATCCTTATGAATTGTTCGTATGGGAATACCCAATTCATTCAATCTGAATTGTTTTGATCTTTCACAGTATAATTCTTTTACTACTCCTATTTTATTCTTTTTATTATTATTTCTTTTCTATTCGGTAACTCCACAGTGTATTTCTTTTATTTGGTGGTACGGTGGAATAGAAAATAAGGGAATTCTCCAATAAAGTTTATCAGAATGAGAGTGAAATTGCCAATTAATTAATTGGCCTTTTTAGGATGTTGTTACCCATTATACGCCACAATGAACTGATATGGGCTGTTTATGTCATTTTCGACAATATTTTTAGTTTAAGAGGGCATTTTTAATACAATTGACTCTATTGAATATGGTTTTTTTGGTAGAGAACAGATGATCTAAGGGTTAGATAACGTAATGCAATTGCATATTAAATCCTAATCTCATCATATGGAATTAATTTGTTCCTATGTATTCGATTGATTAAAATTTGTTCTCTCGCTCTCTTTAGTTTAAAAGAAAATTACGTTTTGTCATTAGAACTGAAAAGAAGAGAAATTTTTTGATTTCAAGTGAATAAATTCATCTGTTGTTTAAATATCAAAATTTATAATGGTGAGTTAAAGCCAATTGACAAAAGAAAATATTTGCATGTTAATCATATTATGGTGAAGTACCCAGAATGATATGCTGAATAAAAATCTATCAGATAGAACAAATTGATTTCACTATGCTCAAGTGTAAATTGTTGAAAATTTCCTAATATTCTTGAATGGAAATTGAACAAAAAATCCATAACGAATTTAATAAACACCCTTTCATTGTACAATGCGGTGAGTTGATTAGCGTTGCACTTGGTCTTCGAGGTTTACGGTCATGGAACTTCATATAAAAAGCAACACCCAACATTACAGTAACATTGAAACTTTTATAAAACTTTTTAGTTCTGGCTATCAATCCAAATTTAACAGAGTTTTATTGTATTACATTGTTACCCTTTTGGGGTTTGTAAAACACTAATAGTTTTTATTTTTCACAAATGCAATAACATTATTAGCCGTTGATGTTCAACCCCAATATTTGGTTTTTTACAAATGACTTTGTCTGCGATCAGTTATATTTTATTGTAGCAAAACTAACACCCAAATGAGGGCGAATATTATTCCAACTAACATGAAAATGCGTTACCAAACATAATAATAACGAACTCTTGAACAACAAAATAAATATTTAAGTTTAATAATCGAGTGTAATGACATATATTTTAAGGACCCATGAAATATAGATGGTGAATTGCATTCAGTAGCAATGGTACATTATGAGTGTAGTATGAGAGAGAAATAGTAATAGCAACATCATCAATATCAATGTTGTCGTCAGTTGAATTGTCCAATGTGAAATTCGCATATTACAACGTACCGACGTCAATGATGAGCATATAACTCAAGTCATCCCTTTCATTTGATTCTTTTTTTTTATTGTTTGTTCAACGATTATTATTTATAATAATATTTTCAAAATTTTATGATATCTCATCTTCATTCGATACGATTCGATGAACAAATATGGTGATGTTGAAGTGGTACAGCATAATGTTTAATACCATTCATTTTAAGAGTTTATTATTATTGTTTGTTCTATCTTACGTTTAGTATATCCAATGGTAAATATATTTCGGATACACTATATGGGGTTGGGTTAATAAATCTTGAAAACGTAAATTATATGAATTTGAAGTACCACTGTTATAGCTCAATTGACTAATGAGATCATCCAATATTTTTTTTGACTCTAAAATTTGATTTTATATTTTAAAGTTTTTTCCATCTTAATTTTCTTCGACGCTCACACTCATCAATGCAATGAATTATTGTTGAGAATAGAAAATATAAAACCATTAAACGACAAGTTTGTTAACAAAACAGATTTCAATTGTTTTTTCTAGTCAAGTGCAAAGACAAGTTTTTATTCATCGATAATTATTGAAGGCAATAAATAGTGAAAAAAGGGGTGAATTACGTTACGAATTTTTCTGATTTTTCGATTAAGGAATCGTATGGCGGCGCAACATAATCAAATCATAAATTTATTCAATCAATTTAAATTCAATTATCGTACAAGATTGGTGAATGAAGTATCTGTACTCGTAACTTGAATTTCTTGCATATTCGCCAAGTGTGCTACGGGTTGTCTGTATGTTATATCAGTTATGTGTGTCTTTTAACCATATCTGTGGATCCATAGTACTCCCGGAGTACTTAGACTAGATAAATAGCTTTTTATTGATTTTCTTCATACAAAAAATTGAAATTCAATTTTAACATTTTATTTTTTCATTTTTCTATTCAATTTTATTTTGCAAATAGATTTGCTCTCCGGCAGTTCAGTACCAGACTTAAGTAGTGGAAGTGCCAGCGGTTTACATCAACACCAGCAGCATCATCATACAAGTAATGCACATTTATATCAAGGTACGAATGGTTTATCACATCATCATCAAGTCACAGCGCTACAACATCAATCACAATCACGTCTTGGTACAATTGGTACACCGTTAACAACAACCGCCAGCCATGAAAGTAATTCAGATGGTGGATGTTCTGATGAGCATGTATCATCTGGTGATGAAGATTCACAAATGAGATTACGTTTAAAAAGAAAATTACAAAGGAATCGTACATCGTTTACAAATGATCAAATCGATAGTTTGGAAAAAGGTAATTCAGAGAAAATTACCTCAATTAGTTCCAGTTTTTAAATGATTTTCGTTTTTAATTTTTAATTTTCAGAATTTGAACGCACACATTATCCAGATGTATTCGCTAGAGAAAGATTGGCAGATAAGATAGGCCTACCAGAAGCTCGAATTCAGGTGAGTTAATAACTTTTGATATATTTCCACCTACGTATTTGATCAAAAGACTCGATTGATGAAAAGTGATTTAATTACCTCGAAATGGAGTCCGTCATTAATGTTTAAAATCATTTTAAAGAAAAACCCCTCCAATTTGATTTCCTTTTTTTTTTTGAATTGTAGGTGTGGTTCTCAAATCGCCGTGCTAAATGGCGACGTGAGGAGAAATTGCGCACACAACGACAGCGCACCGGTTCATCATCATCCCTTGCCATGGAGCAGTTACCAGGAAACGGAAATAGCAGTGCCGGTGGTGGAAATGGTAACGGTAATGGTGGATTTGGCAGTGGCACATCAAATGGTACAAATGATTTAATAAAAAGTGGACCACCATCAGATGGTGCTACTAGTATTGGCAGCACCAAAGGTACAACTACCGGTTGTGGCATTAATACCGCAAATATAAGTCCACCATTACTGGCCAGTGTACCACGATTACCATTAAATTCTGGTTTCAATTCAATGTATCCATCAATACCGCAACCAATTGCTACAATGGCTACCGATAGCTACCGTTATGGGTATGATATTAAATTTTTAATCCAAAATTAATTTGATTTTTGCTCATATCGTCATACGTGCTTGTTTAATTTACAGTTCAATGGCATCATCATGTCTACAGCAACGTGATGCCTATCCGTATATGTTTCATGATCCACTCTCATTAAGTGGAGCTTATGGTTCACCGCATCATGATCGTAATAGTGTTGGCCAAGTGGCAGCAGCAGCTGTAGCGGCAGCTGTGGCCGCCCAACACCATCATCAGCAACAACAGGACAACCGAGATACAATGAATAGTGTGAATGAAAGTGGAAGCAATGGTATTGATGAGCCAATTAGTTCATTGAATTTACACGAGGCGAATGGACCTGTTGCAGGTAAGCGAGTATGGAACTAAAACATTTTTATCATAAATGAATGAAAAAAGTATTCACGGAATTTTCCATTTTCTAAACTTCCGTATTTTAGGTATCTCACTGTAGGTCCTATTACGACAAATATTTCAGTGCCAGTACAAATGAATTCAATATGAGATGAATCATAATTTATGTGGTCTAGCAATAAGTGGTGAAAGTGACTCTATAGAAAAGTTGACTATTTTACAAGAGAACAATTCTTGTTAACAGTTTTGGATACCAATAAATAATCGAAGCATCACAAAATATTCACACAAAGAACGTACATTGCAAAATAGCACAAGAAAAAAATATTCAACGAAATACAACAACCAAGTAAAAGTGAACACAAATTATGATGAATGATAATGAAAAATTTATAGAAAATAAAAGTATTTAATAATTATGTATATGAATTGTACAATCGATTCTTTAGATTGCAATTTTTTCAAGAATAAAATAAAAGAAAAAATTTAATTTTAATGAAAAAATAAGAAATGATTTAAGCTAAAGGAAAATTTTTTTGATGTTCATATAGTATATGTATGGCCTGAAAATGAGATGTTATTAAGAGACAGTAACTTAAAGATATAAAACAAAGAAAATAAGAATTTCTGATTGAAAAGAACAAAAGAAAACACAAACAGACACACACATTTTTAGCATATTTAAGTAATGCTATAGCATTAAAATTAGATTTAAAAAAAAAAAAACACAAAATATTTCTTTCTGTAATTAATTGATATTAAAAAAAAAAGTATATAAAAACTGAGAAGAAAATGATGAAACAAAACCCAGTTGATGATGGCAAATTGTGAGAGATAGAGACATTCAATAGAATTAAATATTCAAATTAAAATTGCATTAATTGAATATGGAATAAATTATGAAATGAAATTAATATAGTTGTACATTGATTGTAAAGACAGTCAGTTTATGATGTATGACCCATAAACTTCTGAATCATACAATATCTGCGAAAAATATGTTTTCAATGTTGATTGAAGTATTTTCATTTTTCATAATTATGCTGATGTTATGTTAAAGACATTTAAATGTAAATGTTTTAAACGAATCACTTTTCCGTTCATTTTCATTTTTCTTGGAAAGAATTTTATGAATATTTCAATAATAATTTTATATACATTCTACAGTATTCCATAGCAATACATGCAATCCTCCTTTGTTTTTTTAGAGAATATTTTATTATTTTAATTTAATTGGATTTATTGGAAATTTAAAAAAAAAAAAAAACTATGAAATGGAAAAAAGAATTTTGATTGAATCCATCAGAACCATTCATAAGATACTGAGAAATGTAATATGAAAGTTAAATAAAATTGAATACATAATAGAACCGTATTAAAGAGTAACACAGATAAATTAATAATTTGAAGTTATAAGTGAAATTTTTTTGTATTGGAAATAGTTTAAATATAATTTATCTAATTAAGGAATAATAAATTTACAATCTATGAAATCACAATTAATATGTATGTATGTATTATAAATAAGTAATAAATTGATCAGATACGAATGCATCTAATTAAACGGTGTGTTATCATTATTACTACGCCCCCAAAATAATAAATGATTATCATCATCATCATTGAATCGATATGAACATTGTTAACCGTATGTAATTATGAATATGAATATGAATATGATTAGTGTATTTGGCAGTGGGATGATATGATTACATTAAAATTATTATCTTTTGAATGTGGAATATCATTATTGCCTTACTCGTTTATTATGATTTTTCATTATTTTACACAATTTACATAATTAAATTTGAACAATAATACGATTAGGATATTATCTAATATAGTGTTACTTAATTTCGATTTTTTAATTTCTCCATTTTTTGTTGTTTTTCCCTTTTAGATTTTCTGTTATTTGATAATGGAACAATTTGAAAATTTTCAATTTGACTCGCTATCTACCAACCAACCATCATTCTTTAAAAATCTATGTTTTGCACCATAAATAAAATTTTGTTTTAAAAACTAAACCATGTAGAGTTCCAGTATCCCAACATAACTTTGACTTTATGAATCCTGAATGTAATTTTATGTACGAAACTCAATTCAGCCAATTCTGCTGTCGGCCTGACAAAATGTTTTATTTTTGCTCTTCTCGTTCTGTTTATTCCATATTGATGATTATAATGCTGTCGCATATAAAACGAGATATGTTAAAATATGTTCAACGATGTCATATAAAAATCAATTGGAACTATATATCGTTAAGAGTAATCAGTATAAGACATATGCTATGTTATGTTGATAAACCGTTTCATGATGATATTTATATAAAAAAACAGTTGAATTATATGTAGATATTTTCATTTCAATTTTTTTTTGCATTTACCTTCTATCAACATTCAACAATATTCAAATGGAATTATTTCTCAAATTGGTTATATGGAAAAGAAATTGAATTGAAACCGAAATCAATAAACTGTTCATCATATCGTAATTTGACAATTTTCAAAGAATTACATTTAAATTAATACAAAATATTTCTCTTTATCATACTGCTAATATATAAAAAAAACGAATAAATTATTTACAAAATGGAATTATTATTATATTAACAACAAATTTATATTTTTTATCTAACTATTCATGTAATTTCAATATGAAACATTTAATATTATCTAACCATATTAATAATTTCCCATTTTGTTAATGTCATTTAAATTTAATTTCTCATCAATGGGTATCTTATACTTATAAATGTAAATGTCATTATGAACAATATTCCATTGTAACATTAAATGATTCTATTATCATTTTAGTATTTCGGTTTCATTGTTTCTGATTATTTCGTCCACCTCCACATATAGTTCACAACGAAATTGGTTTCACAGTTCATTAAAATTGTGTCACTTCATTTTCTATTTTGATTTCTTTTAATGTTACCATTTTGATAATTTTATATGTACGTGATTTAAGTCATTTATATTACAAAGTATTATTCATTTAGTATACGCCTGTTCACTTAGACTATTTCACAAAGCAACACCATTCATCATTAGTACCATTAACTGTTGAAAGAAACAAATCAGTTGTCTAATCGTGTGACATTTTGAAGCCAACCACTATGGTTTCCTTTGTTCCATTTTCATAGAATAGTGTACTTGCACCATAATCCCAATTGTAATACATTTTATTTCGTTTCATTTGGTAAAATAACTTTATACGATTATTAGTTCGCATACAGAAAATATAAAGAGACTAGAAACGATCAAGAACAGTTCAGCCAATGGTGCCCATCTACTGCTGTTGGCACGCTGCATTGCTGCTGGATTTTCACCTACAAAAAAAAACAAAGAAAAAATAAAAAATTATTTGCAATGCACTTTGAAAGATTTAATTTCAATTCTCTACTAAATGAAATGAATATTTTCTAGTATTTGTTCCATATGTCCTTGTTCCGAAAAACAACAGGAAAATTCAAAAGAATTTATAAAATTTAATCAAATTGTAAAATGTATGGAAAATTGTTCAATTGTATTTGGTATTGTTAATCGGAATTGTTGCATATGTACATTTCTCTAACAAGATACATATTGTTTAAATGTAGTAACAAAGAGTTTGATAATACTAACCATTTAGAACATGTACGGTAACATTTGTTATTACCGTGTCACCCAATGAACAGGTGTACACCCCCGAATCATAGTAATTTGCATTCGCTATGTACAATCGACTGAGTGCCCGATCAGTTAACAAGTCAGTTTTAACACTGTGAATTATAAGGTGGTAACCGGTTATTCGTTTTTAAAATTGTATATTGGATGTAATTTTGTTATTTAGAAAAATGCAAAACAAGGAATAAGTAAAACAACAACATGAAATGCATTTGAAAGAAAATGTGAACGGAAAAACAATCAAATGAAGAGAACTAAATAACTGAAAAATAGATATAAAAGAAACTACCAACCGAGAAAAATAAAATTTTTGAACTGTAAAAGCAATCAACCATGCAATTGATTGCAATGTGTAACAGCTGAACAATTGAATAAAAAACAAACGAAAATGTAAAAGAATTTTAAATGTGATAAGGATGAATGGATGGTAAATGTATTGTGTTCTTTTTCAGTGCGAATCGTTAAACGATCTTCAACTCCCACTTTTGTTTTATGTGGTTTTCATTGCACCGTTGCAAAAGAACTATCGGTACTCACCTAATACCACCACGGCTGATGTCATAGTTTAGCATTTTATTTCCATGTTTCCAGGTAACATAGTTTGGACGTTTTGGAATTTTTTCAATTATACATTTTAGTTCAATCGTGCTGCCTTCTTTATAAAATTTTTCCGGTGTTGTTAATCCACGTTCATCTTCAATCAATATTTGAGGCACTACATAAACAGAAGAAAATGCAAAGAGAACACAAATTAAATGGTGAATTATTATTATTGGAAATTGGTACATATGGAAATGAAATGGTATGGCAAAATAAAAAATGGTAAATGACTAAACAGATGGAAAAACCTCTACTCTCGAATCTCATTCTCCTTCAGTTTAATTCTCTCCTATATTGGTTTTGTTGTTATAAATTATTTATAAATTTTTCTTTATCATTTTTCATTCTATTAATATTTTTCTTCTTTAGACTTTTCCAATTCGATTTTGTGTTTATTTTCTTCTTATTTTAAATTTCATACACAATTGGGAACAATAAATCATAGCGGAATTTTCTAATAAACTCCCACCTCCATACTATAGAAATAAAAAAGGAATTTACTTGATATGAATGCGGTTATATACGTACCAACAACATCTAAATACACAACAAGCACCAGGGGAGGATGTGAAGACACTTGACACTCATATACTCCATCATCTCGTTCATTGGCATATTGGATCAATAGTTGCCAATCATTTGGTTCCTTATACTCAAGTGAATATCTTGAGTCACTGCTGTATGTCGTCTTGTCAAATGTTATAAGATTTAGCTCCTCTTCATGACGTCGCACCCATGAGACCTAGATAAATCCACAATTTATTCGATTCGATCTTAGTGAGTCCAAAATATAAAAGTTTCTATTTTTTGTTTTTTATTCGTTTTTATTTTATGCACGAAAAAATAAAATGATTTTCTTCTATTATACTCGCATTTTCGTTTTAATAGAAAAAGGATCACCCATGCGATTAAGTAGAATGAAGAATGATATTGCCTTCATTGAAATTTTATTCAATTTCACTTACTCATTTAGTTACTCTCTTGTATTTTAGTTTGTTCATTTATTCCTTATTTTTTTTTGATATTTTTTTTTTGCTCGTAGTTATGTATTATTCTGCTTTATTATTATTCAACTATTCATGCATCTACTGGGAGTTTTCATCTTATATTTTTGTTATATTGTTGGGTGGATATATCTATTTAGAAATGGTATTTTAATAACTCACCGTTTTTCCGTTTAGTTCATGTACACGGCAATGCAGATAAACGCTGGTACCAAGGTGTGCTGTTACATTTATTACATTATCAATCTCGTCAAAAAATGGATATGTTTCATGTTGTGTTGTTTCTTCAACAGATTCAAGTTTATTATTACTTGGCGGATCCGTAAATGGTGATGAAAACTCTTGCCAAAAGTTCTTTGGAAATGTATCAAATGGATCACCGTCTCGTGGCTTCATCACTAATGGGGTTTTTTTTTATTTGATTTTTTTAGATGTTACAAAAGCCACCCCCCCGAATAGTAAGACCAAAAATAAAAACAGAAGAGAATGGATTATAAATACTAAGTACTGGATATATATAGAGAAAGAAAGACAAATGAGTTTCCATTCAATGTGGAATGTTTAAAGACAAGAGTTAAACGCGAATCAACCAAAGAACAACAACAACTAAAATGCCAAACAGAAAACTTTTCGTAATTCACTGTGTTGGTGTGTTTTTTTTAAAAGGAAGCGCTACATAATAATAAATGAATGTGATACAGAAAACATTTTTGTCTAATCAGATAAAAAACATTGCATTAACATTAAAACGTCTTTTGCATCAGCCATGACTTAGTTAACAACAAAGTGTAACGATAATATAGCGAACAAAAAATAAATGGATGAAAAACAGTCAAAATAGATCAACATAAAATAAACGGTAAGTAGGGAAAATGGTGATGAAATCAGAATCAACTGAAGAATCAAAAAAAAAAGAAAGAAAAGAAAGTAAAGAAAACGGAGAAAAAAAAACTAAGAGAGAAAAGAAATACTTAACTGAAGAAAAGGAATTTTACGTTTATGAGAAAAACCTGTAAATGGATGCTCATCATTCGGAATATTATTATGCAAATTAAGTAAATACTTTAAGTTAGTCAGTGTCTTGAAGTATAGAATACACTTCATATTGGTTCGATTAGCAAGTCGTCTCTTACTCCTTAACGGGTGATTTGCTATCGAAGGGTGTTTATGCATGTGATAATACAAAACACCCAAAAAGTAGCAAAAGGGAAAATCAACCAACAACAACAACAAAGGAAATTCATGAAATGATCATAAGATTTCTATACTTACACGGTGATGTTGAACTTTTCACATTATGTTGAATGGTACAAAAGACTAATATAATCCATGCTATTTGCCTCTTCATCCTGGCCATTATCCGGTTTAATCGCATTCAAACCATATACATAAATATATAAAATAGTGATGAGACTCTATAGGCTCTCCCCACAAATACAACGATCGGCCTGTTACCGTTCCCAAAATATATAAATTACATTCATTCACAATGTAATTTTGTTGCGGTACCAGAAACCTTGCCAATGGCACATTTTTATGGTGGTTAAACGATTTCTTCTTACGAATTTTTCTTCTTTTATTTTTCTTGTCGTTTTCCTTACAATATACACCCTTGTATACGATGGCAGAGCTGTATATCAATGTGTAGTGAAAGTCCTTAATAAGCTTCTAAGCACCAAATGGTGTACATTTAGTTTGATCCATAAAAATTATTGATGACATTCTATGAGGCCAAAAGAAAAAAAAAAGAGACGAGAATTCCAACTGAAACATTAAATTCCAATCCTGAAAGCATCAAAACATGCTTTCACCCCCCACTATAAAATACTAAAATACAACAAAACACTTCACCAATTCACAATAAATGTGCCAATATATTCGAATAATATGAAATCCATACGGTTATGTTGAAGCCGTTTTTCTGTTTTTATTCTTTTATATTTTTTTTTTTATTTTGGCTCAATGTAATTATATTGTTTTTGTTGTTAAATCAATCCTTTCGAACATAGTACGCAATCAAATGGAAATATAAAAAGCGTGACTCTTCAATGGTGTAGTCGAAAAAGCACAACCATATAAATGTACCCAAGTTAAAATGGTACCATATAAAATGGATAAAAAAAGAAATAATTTAAATTCACATAAAATCCACTATAAATTCCATTCAATTTTCTTTATAATGTTGTCTTGTGATCCCCCACCTATAATTGTAATACATCTATGGCATCTATGGCATATTAACGTCACAATATGTTTGTTAAAAATCACACCGTACCACTTCTACACTTTATGAATATATTTGTTATTTGGCCAACAGTAAAATATAAAAGACAACAGAAATAATTAAATTTTCCAATTTTTCCACTTTTATTCACAGCGTGTCCGGTTACACCCAAATTACAATCTCACGTTTCAGTTTTTTTAATTCTCATTCCATCCAAATTGAACTAAAAATTTTCTTTTTTTTTTCCATTTAAAAGAAAATTGTAGAGAATTTTCATCCCAATTAACTACGTGGGATATCTTATGAGATACAGTGGCCCAAATGGTTACCAAATCGAATAGTACCAATCTTTTGTATCCATACACAACCAATGAATTCAATTGTTTGAACGATTAATGACACCACAGAACTAATTTGGTTTTTATATTGTTAGCAAATTGTCTAACAAAATCCTTTTCTTAGTACAATTTTTTGTTTGATTGTTCAAAAATTCACATGTCATCACCACAATTCAATTAGCAACGCCAACATTTAAATGGGGTAGAAACAATGAACTATCACTATAAATGTGAAACAATTAAACATTGTCCATATTTTCTGTTTTATGTCCTCAAATGATTTCAATTCTTTTATTTTTATATTCTTTTTTTGTCACTTTATGGATTTTATGTTTTATAATTTTTCTATGTTAACTTTTGTTTCATTTTTATGTGTGTGGTGTGATACAACACTAAATAGATACAGCGAGTGTAGATGAGTAAGGAACACTCAATGTTGGAATCATAACTAAACGCCCATGTTCCAATTTAACTTTTCATTTTCGTAAAAGAACAATTGACTGTGCTCGGCAGATAATCTGGAAAATTTGAAAAAAACAGCAAAAAACAAAAAAAGAACAAGACACACACGAAAGAATATTAGATTGTATAATACACATATACAGAAGAGATGCTCACTTATCACACTATATCCTTTTATATTGCACCATATTTGGATTATGAACAATACCACAGTGATATCACATGCAGCGCATCTAACATACTAACGTCCTTTAATTGGATTTCATCCGTTTTACTGTTATTTTTGATATTGAGTGGTTGGGGTTGCGACGTTCCGTTTTCGCTACCCCAAATAAACGAGGTGCTAGAGCAAGAGAGAGAGAAATTGAGAGCTTTTTTTTTTTATTTAAAATTACACCAACAAATGTACACACTGACAATATCAAAACTTCGAATTTGAGGAATCAACATAAGAAAAATCATCCAATATATATTCGTTTTCCTGTTGATTATTTCACATCGAATGTACACGATGCTAAAAGTTAGACTGTCGTATAACACCGCAACAAATCGTATGAGAAGGGCTCAATAAAATTTTCATCATCCCCCCAAATAATAAAATACAACAGACCAGCAAAAAGAAAATATTATATTTTTAGAGACACACGATGAATTTCTATTAAATCTTACATATGTTTTGTTATCACCATTGTATTTTGCTAGGAACGGAAAAAATACTGATGATGGAATCAACGCAAAACCAGTTAAATCAACTCGCCTGATAATGAATGAAGACGGGCACGCTGAAAGTGGAAAAATATTTTGTGTTTTATAAGGAAAACCGAGAAGAAAATCGCATAAAGTTTTTCTCATCGGTTACAATAAAGGAATGCGAACAATTGATACAAGTGTATGCGCACAAGTTAATTTAATGAGAAAGAGAGTAAATCGTGGTAAATGTGCGCTATGAAAAATGAAAAATTGTAATAAAACCAGCATTCAAACATTCCATCTGCAGCATCGCTTACGGCTAAACAACGGTTTTGTCAAATATCCGCTTTCCGACTAATAATCAACGTGGCCCAAGCCATTGAAATTGCCAACGATAAGCTTCTTTGTATTCAACGTCAATGCTCTGTTTACGAAAAAGCTGAGATATTAAATTGTCGGTTTGAAGAAAAACGAAAATTTTCGAGGAAAATTCTTATTTCAAGGGCAACAATTTTATGCTGGCGGTAAATACAATTTCATATTATCTGAGCGGTTTTGACAGTGAGAAAGAAAACAAAAAAGTTAAAACCAAAAACGGAATTGTTAAATTTTCATTTTCAGTGGTAGAATATTTTCATCATCATTCGTTCACGTTTTTCCTATTACGAACACATGCTACTGATTATGATTATATGTATTTTATTTGTGGAAAACCAGAGAATTTTATACCAGTGGAAGCAGATGAACATCCAACTGTATTGAAATACCTTGTGCGACAGGAAAAGCAAAGAAATGAGAAAGACATGAAATAAAACAGATATGCGAATAAGGCCATGCGCTTCATCTTATTCGATTTGTTATTTGACTGAAGTGTATCTTATTAAACAATACCAACAAGTTCTTTTGGTATTTCTTATTCTTTTTCAATTTTATCATGTTGTTTAGTCGCCTATCGATGTTCTATTCTGTATTTCGTTTATCATAACTGTACACCACTCTGGGGGATGAAAATCCAATTTGATTTTTATATTTGCAATGTGGGAATGTTAAACTTCATAGAACTTTTTCCTTCTTATTCGTATTCTCTCACTCTCATAATATTCTTGTTGGCTTTAATATCACACACAGAAAATTTATTTTTACTTTCACCATTTGAACCATTGAAACAGATGAATTGGATTTTATGCGCATAATTTCATCGTTGAATTGTAATAAACATCTATTTTTTTTTTTTCCGTTTTGTTATACCTCGGTCTTAGGTATTTTGTTTGGAAAATGTATGATGTCATTATCAAGATTGTTTTACAGAATTACAGGTGATAAATATTATTCATCTAGCATAAGCTGTTTTTCTGATTGAATAAAATACACAGTGGTAACATTCAACTAACGGCTGTTATAACAACATACGTAAATCAAGTACTACTCCTGCTGCGGGCGGGAGGATTTAGATATTTACTTGAAACGAAATTGTGCATAAATATATTGTCATCATGTGTTATGGTACTAATAGGATCTTCTATTCTACATACACGAATAATTGAATTTATCAAAATAATAAAATCAACCGTACTGTGCCTTAGCCATAATCAAATTTAACGGAAAAACATTTTCCAAAAACTTTTTAATATTCTTTTATTGAGTAACAAATTCTTTATTGTTATTTATTTATCTTATCTTTTATGGTTCAACTTCTAAAAAAAAAAAATTATTTTATTTTATATATATTTTCTCCATATAAAAAAGATAGGCAAATCATCATTGAATAACATCATAAATAAATTTCATTTAACAATATTAACGGAAAGTCTGATGAATATAGAAAATTACGAAATACACTTTTTCCTTCTAATTGAATTTCATTTTCGGAAGTTTAATTTATATACCTGACCTACCTTATTAAGAATACATAATTAAACAAATTTCATATCATTTAATATACAATTTTAGCCAATGAGAAGTTACAACAAAATATTTGTCTTACAAACTGGTGTTTTCTTTCTCATACTTGTTACTTACTGTTTTATTTGTTATAACAAAATAATTATTGTACCAAAATACGGAAAAAGTTATTCTCTTTTTTATTCTACCATGGTGGCAATTAGATCATCACCCTCTAATTTCATACCATTTTCTATCTCTAACTTCTTAATTACACCAGCTCGTGGTGCTTGTACGACCATTTCCATTTTCATTGCGGACAATACGACCAATGGTTGACCTTTCTCGACATGGTCACCTTCTTTAACACGAATATCAATTACTGTACCCGGCATTGGTGCACCAACCTGTTTAACGTCACTTTTATTTGCCTTTGGATGGATATGTAGCTCCTTGACAGCCTCTTTATCACGTATAAATACCGAACGCAATTGGCCATTCATTTCAAAGAACACTTCACGTTCACCGTTCTTTGTTAAATCCTCAGCCATGGCTAATGTTTTGATGCCTAATGTTTTACCTTTTTCAATTGTCACCTCAAACTCCTCACCAACCTTTGGACCGACTAAGAATACTCGTGTTTCTAATTTATCAACTGGCCCGTATTCATTACGGAACGTTAAGAAATCATTTGTTACTTGTGGATATAAAGCAGCTGACATTACATCGCGTTCATTCACCTTTGAGAATCTTTCTTCTAATTCAGCTTTAAGCTTATCAAAATCTAATGGTGAAAGACTTTCACCGGGACGCCCTTCAACACGCTCCATATCCTTGAGTACCCGGGATCTAAATGGTTCTGGGAAACCGCCATGTGGCACACCAATTGAACCTTGTAAAAATTCAATTACTGATTTTGGGAACGATAATTCTTCAGCTCGTTCACGTACTTCATCGGCTGTTAATTTATTTTGAACCATAAATTGTGCTAAATCACCAACCACTTTAGATGATGGTGTTACCTTTATAATATCACCCAGCAACAAATTTGCTTCGCGGTAAGCTTTCTTAACATCTTCAAAGAAATCACCCAAACCCAAAGAATAGGCTTGGAATTGAAGATTCGTATATTGGCCACCAGGAATCTCATGCAAGAATACATCAGCATTTCCAGATTTCATTGTTGTTGTACATTCAAATGGTGCATACAGAGTTCTAGTCTGTTCCCAATATGCTGAATATGCTGATACATCACTCAAATTCATACCAGTGTCATGTTCAGTGCCTTGAAGTGATGCAACAATAGCACCCATACTGGGTTGTGAAGTCATCCCCGACATAGAATCAACAGCTACATCAACAACATCAGCGCCTGCCTGTGTGCATGCCAACATAGCAGCAACTCCAGCACCCGATGTATCATGGGTGTGAATATGAATAGGAATATCAGGATGTTTATCACGAATAGCAGTAATTAAAAGTCTAAAATGAGATTTTAATTAAAATTGTTATCGGCATAATTCCATTGTTAGTTTGCAAAACCAACAGAATAATTTTCTAGCCATGAATTAACTCACTTTGCTGCTTGCGGTTTTAATAGACCAGCCATATCCTTAATAGCTAATACATGAGTACCAGCTCTAACCAACTCATCAGCCAAATTTGTATAATATTTCAGGTCATATTTCGTTTTACCCGGATCACTAACATCACCGGTATATGAGATTGCGGCTTCCACAACACCACCAGCTTTTCCTGCCGCCTCCATTCCAAGAATTAAGTTTGGCAAATAATTTAATGAATCAAACACCCGGAATATATCCATACCAGTTTGTACCTATAAATAATAAAAATAAATACCAAAAAATTATAAAATGTATACCAAGAGAAAAATCCAATCAGAATTGAATTACAATTACATGTAAATTTCAAATAAAAAAAAAATACAGAAAATAAATATGGAGAATTCATGAAATTGGAAATAATAAAAAGTACATACCGCAAGTTCACAGAACTTAAAAACAACATTATCTGGATAATTGGTATATCCTACTGCATTAGCACCACGCAATAACATTTGAAACGGTATATTTGGTATACGTTTTCGCATATCCTCCAACCGTTCCCATGGACATTCATGTAAAAATCGTAGAGCTACATCAAATGTAGCACCACCCCAATTTTCTAATGCATATAAATTAGAGAAACTATGTGCCACATATGGAGAGATCTTCAACAGATCATGAGTACGAACGCGCGTAGCCAAAAGTGATTGATGAGCATCTCTGAATGTAGTATCCATCAACAATAAACCTTTACGTGAACGTACTTCTTTAGCAAATGCTTCAGGTCCTTGTTCCTTCAATATTTGTCTTAATCCACGCGGTGGTTCAGTTACTAAAAATTCATAAAACATAAAAATATTTTAATATTCTATTCATTCATGTATAAAATTAATAACTTTATCATAGACGCCACAACATATATATTACGCTCACGAACACATAGTGTTATATTTTTATGAATGTAATCATGATATTAATTCCCAGAAGACATAAATATAATTGTGTTTTTAATACAAAAAACAAACAAAAATAATATTTAATTTAAAATAAGAAAAAAAAAAAAAACATTATAACTCAATGTAATTGAAATTTGAAACGATACAAAAATTATAAAAGAAAAAAAAAACCATAAAATAATACCTGATCCATGACCATCTGCTTCCCGTTCAATTGCCTCCTTTGACAAATCTGAACAGTTTATCAATTATGATTTAATTTAAAATGTATGTTTTTTATATTTTTTTATTTGAAACCACCAGAATGTATAAAAACAAAAAATTAATTTAATTAAATCTTGTTAAATGATTTTAAAGATATTATTTATATTTGTATCAAGCTCATGCAATTCAATAATAATTAAATTGGCATCGATAGCAATTGATAAAATTTAATTTACTATAAAAGCATCATGCGAAATTATTTCAAGCAATTAATATCGATTACTTGTTTTGCAACTTAATTGCATGCTTGAAAGCAAAACCAGAACATAATCAACTAATGAATATTACACTATTCATTTGTTTTGAAATAAATTTCTATAGCTCATTTGTAAGTGTATTTTGTTTTTTTTTCATTAGCAAAATAAAATCAAACGAATAGTTTGTTATTAAAAACAAGCTGAAAGTAATTATAATTTAGATGGAAAATAAATAAATAGTAATTACCTAATGGCACTTGTGGTACATGTGGATCAACCGTGGCTGGCTTATTTGGTGTTGCTAATGGAGTCTGTGGTCCATTCACTAACACTTGACCAATATAATTTAATAATTTCTGTGCACGATTTTGTGTAACGGCAAATTTAAACAGTTCGGGATGTTCATCAATAAAATATGTATCTAAAACACCTGTAAAACAAATCAATTTATTATTCAAATTACTTGTAATTTATATTTTTGGTGAATATAATGGATTTTATACCGTTTAAGAATTTTTGATTTGAAAGTACATTCAACAAGAATGGTATATTGGTCTTTACACCACGTATACGGAATTCACGAAGGGCACGATTCATTTTAGCAGCTGATGATGATAAATCGGTGGCATGTGATATGACTTTGACCAACAATGAATCATAATATGGTGATATGATAGCACCAGCAAATGCTGATGCACTGTCCAGACGGATACCCATACCCTCACCGGAACGGAATACCTCCAATCGTCCGGTACTCGGTTGGAAATCATTTGCTGGATCTTCTGTAGTTACACGACATTGAATCGCATACCCACGGGTTTTAATATTATCTTGTGTGTAACCCAATTCGGGTAATGTCATTCCTTCAGCTACACGAATTTGTGATTGCACTAAATCAATTCCAGTTATTTCCTCAGTCACTGTGTGTTCCACTTGCAATCTAGAAAAAAAAAGATACAATCAGCAAAAACTATAACTTTCCTTGCATTGTCTCTAATGTAATGCCATGAACTGTAAACAGTCGCAAAGGAAATTCCATTTCTTACCGGGCATTCACTTCAATGAAATAGAAATTTCCTTTTTCATCGACCAAGAATTCAACAGTACCAGCATTTTCGTATCCAACGTGTTGTGCTAACTTAACAGCATGATCAGTCATACGTTTTTTAACATCTTCGGGTAATCGTGGTGCTGGTGCAATTTCAACAACTTTCTGATGTCGACGTTGTACAGAACAATCACGTTCATGTAAATGGACCACATTGCCGGCTTTATCGCCAAGTAATTGCACTTCAATATGTCTAGGACGTTCAATAAATTTTTCAATGAACATAGCACCATTACCAAATGCCGCTTTTGCTTCAGAGCTGGCTCTAGTAAAACTCTCTTCCACTTCTTCCATGCGACGTACAACACGCATACCACGACCACCGCCACCATAAGCTGCCTTAAATATAACGGGCAATCCATGTTTTTTACAAAATTCTAATGCCTCTTCTTTTGTTGTTACAGGGCCATCAGTACCAGGAACAATTGGTACACCAGCTTCAATAGCAGCAATACGAGCTGCTACTTTATCACCCATCTGTTGCACCACTTTTGGTGATGGACCAATAAAACGGACGCCAGCATCAATAACGGCTTGTGCAAAGTCAGCACGTTCTGATAGAAAACCATAACTGAAAGGTTTTTTTTTTTATTTTAAATGATATGGTTTTAGTATCTCACGTAATAAATTTATTCCACATATGAATTTATATGTGGTTTATAAGTCAATTACCCTGGATGGACCGCATCAACATGATTCTCCTTACAAATACGAATTATTTCGGGAATGTTCAAATATGCTTCAACAGGTGGTAAACCTTTACCAACTAAATACGATTCATCAGCCTTTTGTCTATGCATATGCATTTTATCTTGTTCTGAATAAATTGCTACCGATTTAATTCCCAATTCATTACAAGCACGAAACACACGAATTGCAATTTCACCACGATTTGCAACCAATACGGATCGTATTGGTTTATATTCCACCTACAATTGAATTATCAAGTTAGTAATTTATGATGATTATAATGCAAATTATCAATTGTCACCTTTGTAGAATATCCATTGACGCTGTTCAACCATATACAGGACTGTTGGAATTGTCTCAAGGTCTTGAGACCGCTGCTAGCTCGATATAATACCATATTTGTTTTTTGTCAATAGCTGCCTAGTCTCAACGATAATCGAAATATTCTAAAAGATAAATAACAAACATTTAAAAATAACATTAATCATTGTATTCGTTCAAATGATATATCGCTTAATTAGCTTCATAATTACAAACGACAATATAAAACAACATGAAGCTGGAAAATTCGGGTAGAATCATTGATACACAAACAGTCTTAATAGGTCATTTTTAATCAAATTCCAATGGTCAGCGGCCGTTACATGTTTTTGATAACGTTTCAATTTTTCATTTAGACATAACCAACAACCGAACACAACATTATTCAATTTGTTTACAATCAACTGATAATAATTAAGGGACCTAGACCGATGTCCGGATTAGTTAACGCCAGTTTAATTGTCTTCTGATTGAAGTCACATATACTGATGTTGATACTGATTCAATTATTCAGCAATTCACTCGTGTGAGATAAGTTAGCCAAAATAAAAGAAAAACTGAACTAATGAATACATAGTAATGTAAGAACAATAACTGTATGATAACGTTACATTCCACTCAGCTATCAATCTTGTCTAGCGGACACAATACTCATGACCTCCAACTGTTACGAAATATGAACATAAATAGTTTTAAATATTCATAGTTATTTTACAAACAACAGTACTCGATTGATATGCAAATTTTCAAGGTGAATTGATTCGCAATAACTCTCGCTGTGGTTTAATGTAAAACATAATCAAAATATATGATTGGTATGAGCACGTGAGTTTAAAATCGAGACCATGCTTAACGATAAATTATTTTGATGGTGACGATTGCAAAAAAAGAAATCATTTGTTTGCAAACAAAATTATACATTGATATCTATGACGAAACGATTCACTATATATGTACAACTTTATATTTACATTATACGTTTACTAGTATTAACAACAGCTCGAATTAATAAGTGGATGCAACCGGCTTAATAAGAGTCATTTACCTTGAAGTAGTTTTTAGTAATTTAATTCATACCTGGTTAATATAATACCGATTAACAGCTACCTTGGCCCAGAACAGCAGTTGGTTGTAGCTTTTTATGAAGAATAATTTATTTTTACAATTTTGGTTGTTCACAAATAAATACGACGCAAATTAAATTTCGTCTTATTTCTGTTAAGAAGTTTCTATTTTCAATGTTAATATTTTTTGCCCAATTTTTCTTGTTAATTACTAAATTACCAAGTTAATGGCATAGATTATTTGACACACCTTTTTTAATCTTGTTTACTTATCATTTGAATTAGTCCTAATGGTACCATAAATATCATTAAATACGATAATTATAACTCACCACATTACACATTGAATCAATTTAACTTCTAATAGCTTCTATAGTTTAAACATAGAATTAACGATTAACCAATTGCCATGTGATTATAACTATTATCCATGTTAAGCAAAATGTAATAAATGAATTCATCAATACTTTCTGATAGTCGTGTCACTAATTGCATCTTTAATCTAATAAATTACCGTGTAGGTATTTGAAAAGAATTATTTACACTCCGTTTTGTCATTGGAAGGTCATTTGCCTGTATAGTTTGTGTGCGAGTATTTTACTCTCTCGTCTCTGTAGATAATTAATTCTACGTAGTGTACCCAATATATTCTCGCAGTAATGTTATTATTAGATGAGAAATGTGCTCGATTTAATGTTAAAAATATACAACACAATACCTAATTATTAAAAAATAATATTTGCTCCAGTTTACAACCCCTCGTACACCTTACGACAATTTGAATGAAATTCGCAATGATTATTGATTTTAAACAATTGGGTTAGAATAACAAAAGGGAAACAAATAATATTCAATGAATTGAGAATTAATTTGAAATTAGGTCATTATTAAACATTAACATGAATCGCGTGCATTAATGCAACTCCATAATCCCGAATAAATTGTTAAATAGTTTCACATTGCTTCTATTACATAACCACTTGCCGGCAACAATCAATGACTTTGAGTCGACTACTCTAATTTATCTCTCTAATATTATCAGAAACGCCACACGACTTAAGATAAAAATAGCATTAAAATCGTATCATTTTCTAGTTTTCACTTTGTATATGTATAATGAAACTTACCAAAAATCTTCCGCTATTTTAATGGCGATTATATACGTTGTAGTCAAGTCTTCACTCGTCCGATTGAATTTTTTCCAAGTAACCAATTAATTGAAACCACACAAGTACCACAAAATAAAAAAACTAATCAAGTGGAATTGTACAAGATATTTCTTTTGATATCGTTTTGGTAGGCAGAAATGATAACCCACAATTTAGTCAGTTGAATAGTTTATTAGACCTTAACATCAGCTAACAACACTTTGAATGGGTCAGGTTCCGTGCGTAGCAAACCGATGACTGAATACTTGATGTATTATTTAGGTAACTTAACGATTTGATAGTAAAAAAAAGTACGAAATTCCCTCATACAATCATTACAATAATGTATTAACTTCGTGTAATTCTATTTTTTTGTTTCCAATTTGCTTTTTTATTTATTTTTTCTACTTTGAACTCACTCTATATTTCAATATCAATACATGAATACTTCTTTTTTTTTCAGTCACTGATAACGTAAGTTCATAGCGAATTTTTTGTTATAAAGTCAAAGTTAAATGATACACATCAATTTATTTTCAATTGATTATAGCAGTCTAGTAAGAGATGGAAAAAAATTATTAAATCAACAATAAAATAATTGTTCTGGCAAAGTAAATGATACTGTATCGCGTTTACTTTGAACCTGACAAGATAGACGACTCAGACCGTACTGAGTGTGAGAGAATTGAGACACCGGTGAGCTGTGAGAGATTACGGGGGGCTCGTCTCCAAATCAGCTTCGCCGGCCGATGTACAATGAAAATGTGAGCGTTTTTGTATCCAATTCTCATGACTTGCGCTTTACTGACTATTGTGAAGCTGATGAGAGATCCATTGATACTTATACCATTGTTGCCGTATTCTAAACTGAGGAGATTTATCAGAGATTAATTCCTTACAAATTCATGTGGAGATTATCAAGAAAAATCAATTTGAAATTTTTAAAAATTTTATTAACTCAAAGTTATTTTATTATTGACATGAGTCACGGTTATCAGCAGCACATGAACTCATTCATGGGGCAACGAGGAATAGTTATCTGAATCCGTGCACAGTTTGCAATCTTTTCACAACGACAACGGGATTTGAATTTTCTATAAGTCGATGGAAATTTCTTATCATCTAACGGAATTGATTTTTTCGTTGTTTCACCTTTGATAGCATTAAGCATAATAGATGATACTAAAATGGAATTCATTTCAAAAATTTTATAATTAATTATTTGCCAGATCATAATTACCTGATACGGGAATATTATCGTCTCGAATATGCACTTTGTCGACATAGTCCGATGATTTTGGATCTAAATAATCGGGGTATTCAGTGTGCTCATAATAATCCAGTGATTCCTGACCCTCACTGAAGCAGATAATCAAACAAATGAAAATTCCCACTTGTAAAAATTTCATTTTATCAGATTTTTGTTAACACTGTAAGATGACTTAAGATTGATTTAAAATTGTGTCCACTCTGGTTCGCACTTGAATGATGTTTAAACTAAAATCGATTACATTTTACATAAACTATTTCAATACCGGTAATTCAATCTTATTCTTTTCGCTTATTCTATGTCTGAAGATGAGACTAGATCTCTCTTTACGATACAATTAAAAACACCTTTTACAAGGTAAACTAGTTCATGTTTTCATTAACCTGAGATTATTTTTGTACCTTCAATAAAAAGTAGATAGATCATAAAGCCTAAGGAAGATGAGGATGATGTAAAAGAATCGAAAATAAAAATTCTTTTTTTCAATAAAATGAATATTATGGATGTTTTATATGAAAATTCACTTTCTATGATTGGCATCATCGTAAATAATACAGCCATATATTAATGTTGGTTCGGTTTGGCTACATTTTTAACCGTCAATATCATTGAATCTCATTCAAAATAATTAGTTCATACGAGTTGTATTGAAAATTAACTTTATTATAAATTCAATTACGACAACAACTCTTAATTATGATTATGATTATTATAATAATATTTAGTATATGTATCGACGACTATAAATACAAATAAAGCAAATAAATTTACTTAAAAATATTCAATTCAATTCTGATACCCAAATTAATTGAGAATTCTTATTTAAAATTAGGCTTTTATAATTCCCGATTTAACGTACAATTGATTTACTTTTTCTTTGAGATTATTTGATGACCAATAAGGCAATGGAGGCTTCTTAGTCCTTGAACTCCGTCTCACTGGATCTCCAGTTGCCGTTGCTAAAGAATAAAAGAAATGTTAAAGATATAAATTATTAAATTTCAGACAATTTAATTCTTACTTTGATTCAACTCAGTATCATTTGGGTTATACACTTTTCGTAGTCGCTGTATTAGTGTCTTTTCACATTCCTTATCTAACAAGTATTCCTGCTTCTTAACCATCTTCGATAGATTCGATAGTTTTGATCCTTTAGGTTTACTGGCAGTACTTGTTGAGGCCAATGCTTTTGTATCACTATTATTTTTCTTTTCTCTCTTCCGTTTCCTCGATTTTGATTCCGTTGTTGTGGTACTATCGGTTTCAATATCTTGATTTGTTTCCATTTCACAGATACCTTCATCTGTCGATTCCTTGATTGGCTGTAAATGAACGTCGGCGAGTATGTCAACTTTTGTAACATCTCTTCTAACTGTTCTTCTAGTTTTCGCCTTTTGTCGCGGTTTTCTCTGTGATTTTTCACTCTCACTGTCGTCAAACGAACAGACACCGGTAATAGGTTCTGCATATCTTCTAGGTCCAGACAATTTCGAGTCAGTTAGAAGAGAACTTGTGCCAACTGGATTAGTCTCGATTGGATTGAATGAAGAAAATGTATTGAATGTCTCTGATTCTTCAACTGAATTGCATTCAACCGATTGCTGGTTATTCTTTGGAATACGTTCTGACTTTTTGGATCTTGCAGATCGTGTTTTCTTTTTCGGTAATATAATCGAAGTATTTGTACCAATATCATTGGTTGTTTGTGTACTTGAAGCTTCACTATTATCCGATCTTATTTGATACACTCCGGAAATACCAGTGTCGTTAGACCACACAGTGTTGACAGAGTCAAATGACAAAGCGTTCGTTTTTTGAGTATTCATTGTCTTCTTTTTGTGATTAATTGATTGAACTGGACGCTGAGGCACTTTAAAAAAGCCTTCACTATATCCTGAATCTGGTACCGTGTCCGAAAACTTAACACTTTTACCCATGCTGTTTTCTGGAATAACTGGTAACTTTGCCGGTGTTCTTCCACCATGTAGATGTAGTTTACTTGTTTTAACATTTATTGATTGATTAGAATTACTAACAGCCATCGAAGTCGTTGGTGTTTCAGTTATATCACTATCATCAAATAATGTTGAAAATGATGTTGTACCAATCCGGGTACTACTGAGTCTTGAACTTGTTCTACTTGATCTCGATATAGAATCTGGTTCCATGAACGTTGATCTTTCAAATCTGGTTGTCTGTCGCTTACGATTTTTAATTGCAGAGAGCGATCTAGGATCTTCCTCTTCATCGCCCGAAAATCCATTAGTGTATAGTATTCGTCGATTCTTTGCTTGATATTTCTTGGATCTCAAGAACTTTATATCGGAATTTGTAATCATATATTTATTGTAGTTTTGCATCTGTGGTGAATTCTCTTTCAATGTTTCTTGTACATTTACCAAAGCCGATTGTAACTAAAATGAAAATATGATTAAACACAACTGTCTGATAAGTTTTCATAAGATTGGCTTACTTCACGCATATTGGATGACAAACGTATCCTTTTAAAGTCTCCTGGATAAATTGCGGTGGTAATGTTGTTACTTTTATCATTCTCGAATGGTACATCCAAATCATCCTCATCATCAGTTATGACAATTGGAGTATTATTAGGCATACGTATTATGTCATCTTCGATTATAGTTTTCGTTTTATTCTGTCGTCTACTAGACTCATGATTGGAAAGTCTAGACCTCCTGGATTGATTTGCTGTGTGAACGTTAGTCGTAGTAGACATGATCTTCGATGATGACACATCTTCTTGAAAGGCAACAGGATCATTAATCGGTACTGGCTCAACTACAGATTGTATGTGCTCCACAGGTTCTTCTATTACCACTTCTGGCGCATATATATCCTTTGCCACTGCTGAATGAATTTCTTCCATCACATCCTCGATTGACTCCTGAATTCCATTTTGGCTTGATATAACTTCCATCATATCATCTATATTTACCAAATATTTTTTGCCATCATACTTTAATTTGACTAAACCATTAACTTTAGAACATTGTGCGATTATGTTAAATGAACCAGTTTTAGAAGTAATTATATTCTGTTTCTGCGGTGAATTGTGTATACTGTTATCTTCATCCTCTGTCATCAATGATGTGTTCGGGGAATATGGAATTGGGGATGGTGATTGTGCAATTTCATACTGTCTCTTTGATTGTTCATGATTTTGTGGCAAGATATTATGTGTTCGATTAATAATTGATTTACCATTTTGAACTATTGACCTTGGAGAATTCGGCTCTATTAAATGTTCAGCAGTGTACGTTAGATGTTTATCAGTCGTCACAGAATTATGAGATTTATGTAAAATAATCGTTCCATTTGATTTCTTCGGTGTCGCGTTTTCTTGAATGTTGTAAGTTCCTTCAATCGGTGCTTTATGTTCACTTTTATTCTCGACTTCTGGATCCTCTGTTGGTATATCTTTAAACAATGACTTTCTAGCAATCCTATGAACAAACGGAGTGCTGGCAGTTGGTGGTTTCTAAAATTCAAATATTACAATTACATGTATTGTTAACAAGCTGGAAACAACATCATTTAGCACTGAACTTACAAAATTAGATACATTGTATGTACCGTTTAATACACTCTTCTCCTTAATTTTTGATAACATTACCGATGGATTTAAAAATGAAGCTTGCCGAGTATTATATTTCTTAGGTGATTGACTATTGTCAGCCAAAGGTTGAATATCAGTATCAATGGTTCTTGATTTGATAGAATTGTTACGACTCTTGTTCATCGTTTTGGCATCCTCCATCGTCGTTCTGGGAATTGCATTCTCACAATCTTCGGCCATTGGCGGTTCATTGAATTGCACCTTTGGTTTCTCGCATAGAACAAGCAAGTTCTTAGGTTTGCTAGCCTAAAACAAAATGGATTTCAAATTATATGAAAATTATATTCCCATTCCAAGACTAAGATTCTCAAATGCCTACATTTTTCGGATGCCCCGAAAAGAGCCGCTTGTTTTGGTACATTCCTTTCTGTTTCATTTGTTTCTTGAACTCGACCATTTTTCTAGCAAATGGTGATTCAATAACGTTGTTATCACTCAAATCATTGGACTCACTCATTTCGAATAGCAATTAAATTAAATTAATTAAATTGGAAATCCGTTTAACAAAATAAGAGGTGTTTTGAACCAATTTGGAGGCGCACTTTAGCCGCTAATCGAGTACGAGTAAACAAACTTAACTTATATACACGGCGTGACACTGTTTATAACTTCGGATTTCGGTCCAATCATCCGGGTGACATTAGATTTGTGTTTACGTCACGTAATAATGTAATTAAAAAATAGTTGAAATTATTAATTAGTTGCAACTTAGTTTTTTGTTGTTTGGCAGCCGTAATTTCGGTCGTTTATTTGAAAATGACACTTGATTTGGCGACAATGTCGGACATTTAACTGTCTCGTAGAGTTGATGTTTGTAGAGTTTTTAAACGCCGAAAGGTAGACAAACACAGTTATAATTTATTCAACCAGGCATAATAATAAATCGTAGTATGTGCTGAAAGAATTTTATCAAAAATTCTAGTTTCTTATATTTTCCCTAGAGTTTTTATTTTGACTTAATCCCATATGCTGTTCCGAAGAGTTTCCGAATGAGAGTAAATAAATTATTTGGAGCACATTGAAGCGATTAACGAGTTGGGCAAACAAAGAAAAATTCTTCGTTTCATTTATACGATTGAGAACAAATGAGAAGTAAAGGCATATAACATGGGCCAATAGTATATTGCCTTTTTCTAATATAAAGATATCTTGTACTGGTAAAGTGAGGTTTTAAAGAGGCAGAATTGAATGAATGGTGTTCCAAAGGGAAGTAAATAAATATTGGAGCACAATTGAAGCGATTAAATCGAATTAAAATAAGGCTTATTGAGTGGGCAAATTAATAAAATACCATCGAAAAGTGTTTAATGGTACATATTCATTGATTATCAATTGATCGATAAGATAAGTAGAGGGAGTGCGACCGGTGTCCCGATAAATTAGAAAATACTCAATCAAAGAAATTTGGTGAATAAATAGGTAATTTACATATTACACAGACACATACATTAGTTCACGTTCACCATTTAAGAACCTATCAACATTTTAGATATCTCAAGATGCAGTTCGCTACAACAATCAGAGGACTGAATTGGAGTCTGTTTGGATCACGTTGTTATGCGACAGCCACCGCCGGAAAAAGTGTTCTGGCCGAGTTGAGGAAAAAGACCGGCTACACATTTGCCAATTGCAAAAAGGCCCTAGAACTTCATAACAATGATTTGGCGAAAGCAGAACAGTGGTTAAAGCAACAGGCCCAGGAAATGGGATGGTCAAAGGCAACCAAACTAGAAGGCAGAAGTACGACCCAAGGCCTTGTTGGTGTATTGGCTAGTAAAAACATTGGTGCAATATTGGAAGTCAATTGCGAAACAGATTTCGTTGCGCGAAATAATCACTTCAAGGATTTCGTACAAACTGCTTCCAAAAGCTGCATTCAAACTGTATCATCAATACCCACAAACAACGGACATTTATCGAAAATTGCATTTGAAAATGAAAAACTTATCAATATTCCAACACAGGACGGTAAATCGTTGGGCGATTGTTTAGCATTGATGATTGGAAATGTTGGCGAAAATGCTAAACTGAGGAGAGCAGTCTGTTTTAAAACCGAATCCGATGTCCAAATTACCGGTAACAATTCATTAATTTATCAAGTGTAGACATTGTGTAACTTATCTCTTTAATATTTTAGGATTAGCCCATCCCACGGAGATTAGTGCAGATGGTGAAACCGCACAGTTAGGAAAATACGGAGTATTGTTAGCATATAAAACTCATGGTGCTGAATTAGAAAACAATTTAGTAAAAAACTTGTGTCAACACATTATTGGTTTGAATCCCACTAAAGTTGGTGATGCACAATTAGACAAACCAAACGAAAATAAAGATGATGAATCCTGTTTAATATTCCAAGAATATCTCTTGGATCCGTCAGTGACCGTGGGCGAATTGATAGCAGAAAACAATTTAGAGATTGTTGATTTTCATCGATTTGAATGCGGCGAAAAGACACAGGAAAGCTGTTAAAAACTTAAAGGTTCTTGTCTATTGTTTATACAAATATATTGTTTATTTAACTAGTAGTAATGGAAACGATATGCTTAATTAAATACAAAATAGTTAAATTAAATAATTGTTTTCGATACATCCCATTGTAATGTAATTGAAAATATTCAAAAGAATTATCGTTAATATGTCCAAAAATGTTTATTTGATTTTAGTGTTCATGGATTGTTATCACAAAATTCTCAAATCGTACATTCAGTTGAAAGAATAGAACATAGATTGACTTAGATAACTCACCTTAAAGTGGTATGAAATATTCTGATAATATCATGATGTCGGCACCTCCAACTCGTATAGATCCATTGAAATTCATTCGTCGGTCGGATTCATCAAAGTGAGTCTCTCATATCTCATTATCATAAATTCATATGAAAATATTTAAAGAACTGATTTTTAATGAACTCAATCATTAATAATTCAATTGTGTATGAAAGAAATTCGCTAAATTTTTCAACCAGTTGATTTTTTACCATTCGATAAACATACATATTCAAAATTAATCGCGTGAATTTTCACAATATTCTTGTTGGGTGGTAGGTAATAGTATTTCAACGTTATGCTTCATCATACAATGATAGAATCTCATTAACAGCTATTTATTGTTTGTCTGGTATTTAACTAATACTAAATATTGTAAACAAAATCGTTCAAAAGAAATAAGTAAGAAAAAAAAAATCAGTCGGACATACCAACAGTCTACTACATGTGTGATAATATGTCCTAAGAGACTATACATATAAAAACACTGTATGTTATTCACATTGCATAATCTAATTATGCTTAAGATATATGTTACAAACCGAAGATCCAATTGTTCCATTTTAAATCGCGTCTCATTTGGCACTTAGAGAAATTGAACCGAAACAAAAAGTTTAAAATCAAGTAAAATAGTAGAGAACTATAAATGCCATAATACAAGTTGAATGGTGGCAATATAAAAACTTAGCATGAAATTGAAAACAAAACCAAAGAGAAGAGATTCTCTTCAGTTGAGGATGAATGAAATAAATACTTTAATGAACTCAGTGGTCGACTAAGATGATGCAAAACAATGCCAGCATCAATATGAACCATGTATGAAGTCCACAATATTAAGTAGTCTGTTTAAAAACAGTATAATGTAACATGAAATACATAATTCAATTGTTGGTAAATCCGTTGAGAATTTTTGCCAATGAATTAAAATAAAGAAAAAATTATAATTCGTCTTTGAGGAATACCATAATTGTAGATCATTAAATCCCATCTATTGAATTCGCATAACTGTTGACCAAAAATGTGATCACGGTTTAACACGATCTTATTACATTATACAGTAGATTGAATAAAAAATGATTAATTATCATTTAAATTCATAGATTTGATACAATTTTATAACGGGCAATTATACATCGTAGTTGAGACATTGTCTCTTTATTCAATGCGCAAAAATTCGTGTGTCTATTATTACTTGACGGTAAAACTATAAGCCACTGATTGATGTTGTTATTTGAACCATAAATATTTTCAACTTTATTTTAGTGGATTTCTGATTTGATCCAGAAATCAGTTGATGTTGGTTTTTATCTAAATTGACACTGGGGGATAGCGCTGTACCACTCACGTTGAAACGTTTCATTTCACTAACTGTTAATGTTATAATCTCCCAGTAACCGTTCACATGAGTAGAATAAATTGAAACACCTACAACTATTGATTACCATTATAATTAATTTGATTCGTGTTTTTTGGCTTTTAACCGAATTTACAATTTCTTTTCGTTTTATGTAATTTTTTTGTTTTTAGTATATTCATGTTGTCTAATCAGTGATAGACTTTATGGTTGTTACGCGACCAAGTAAATTATGTGCAATTATGATCTACACGTTAAATGAGAAAGAAAATAATGGACAAGATTGCATTGATCACAAAACTGTTGGCTTCCTACATTCATGTCTTTGATGAGCATGATATTTCATTTCTTTTATAAAAATTTTATCGTACATCGTTCGCCAAAAATTTCTTTATTATGCAAACATAAATGAGATACAAATCAAAATAGTTAAACACTAAATAGCGATGTTTATTTGGTAAATAAATATTAATACAAATTTCATTAAATCATAATTTACATCTTAATCAATTCGTTGATTTTTTTTAAAAAACGCTTCTATTCTATTGTTTTCTTATAACTTCTTAATATGAAATACTGTTAAAATTAACATAAGTGACTGTTAACGGTCACGTATATTGTAATTTTCACATATCCAAATGATATGGGAGAGAAGAGAATGTATGGCATTAAGTACGAATTGAATGAATATGATAAGCTTATTAATACCAACAAAACGAAGAAAAAAAAAATCAAATCAAATAAGAGAGACAAAATAAATTCATTTAAGCTCTATGTTAACCAATCGGTTTCATTAATTCTATATATAAAATTTATGATAAAAGACCATAAATGTGAGCCAGCATTTTCTGCTAAAAACATTGATTACATAATTTGCAACAAAATATTTTGGCATCCAATGTCTTTTAATAATAAATATATTAATAATTCTGTTGCTCCCCCATCGCTCAATTTATATTGTAGTTAACAATCACCATTTTGACCACATTGGTAACTTTAACAAAATTTCCCGCACATCAAGAAAAAACAAAGGAATTTGTTAATTTTTATGCGAAAATAGAAAGTTTAAAAGGTCACATTGATGCCATCCACTTGATTGAATTGTTGGCTATACAATTTTACTATTTTTTTGGATTATTCAATCAAATTCAATTGGAATGGCACACGACACAGCTACCTGATACTCATTGACCGACAGAGAATTTATTTATTATTCCAACAGTATTCAATTAGTAATCGTTAAATTCTAAATTGAAAAGATAATCTCTCAGTACGGTTATTCCAATTAATTAATTTCAACAAATATACCCATTAGTTATTATTTATTATTTAACTATTTGAATGGTCCCATTGATATTTATTACTTTATGAACGATCATATCCGTTTAGCAACGTAAATGACTATAATCACATTTAATGTGTCATTTTAAAAGATTTGAATCAGTTTGAGTATTTCGCAGATGTTAATTGAGGATCTATTAGAAATATTTGAATATTTGAAATGATCTAGACCCTGGATGGTGTTTGTAACCAAAACCCCATAGAGTTCAATCGGTTCAGGTGATCTAATCCTCAACGATATGCTACATTTAATTCATAAATAAGTTTAAGAAATTCCATTTAAAGTCCCATACAATATGAAGGCCATTAATAATGTAAGTTTGCTATTGTTAATAGCAAATAGAAAGGATTCATGGGACATGAATAGATCAATGATAATTCATAATAGTACACGTCTATTTGGTAGTTTTGTATTTAATGATACAAATGAGAAAAGCTTAACTTATTTCTTAAATAATAAACGTTCAACTTCATTTTGAACTCTTCAATTCATTGACAATAATCATAGATTCAATAAAAGATTCAAATGATTTCTAGCTACCATTTGCTCAATGTTAACAATGAAATAACGTCACTATCATGATGATATGACAATTCATTTCTATTTAATCAATTGTTATAACTTAAAAGGGATGTTTTTATATCTACTGTCACATCATTCAATAGTAACAATTCAAATATAAGAAATCATGAAGAATAAATTGTACAGTGACAGAAAAATTATTGCGCTAAGATCAAGTGAAAGTGTTATCCATAATTCACATATTTATAACGTTTTAAATCAATTATTATTAATTAAATATTGTTATGGTATAAATAATAATTTAAAGTGGCTGTTCGTGTGATTCAAATCGAATTTTTCACTCAATTTGGTAAGGAAAGAAACAGAAAAATAGTAATAACAAACGTTAAATATAAAGAAGTACGTGTTTTATTTTACTAAACAGTCTATTTGATGCAACTGATTCACCTCATTTAGTTACTATAGCATCATCTTCTCAACGCGATTTTCTTTGCGATTGAAACAATGAGATAAATATTTGTCGTGAAGTGGTATTGTTTTATTTTGCCAAATACTTGAAATGATTATGATTTTTTGTTTTAATGTTAGCAGAGTAACTTAATGAAAAAGAAAACATTTAACTGGCAAAAAAAAATAGTTACGATTATGTATATCTTCGCTATCTTTATTTGGAATAAATAAAAGATTGTAAACATCCTATAATTTTTGCATAATCGGTTGCTATAAACTACTTTTTACAAATAGAAAAATAAAAATGGCTAAAGACACACATTAAACATCGATTAAGTGAAATAAATATGGATTAGTTAGTGACATATTGTACTTAGACTTTTATTTAATGTCAATTAAAATATTTCACTAGAAAGGGACTCGGTACAATATGCACTGTTCATGTTTAATAAACTTTACCAATTAGTTTGATCGTGAATTGTTGAGATTTGATGTACAACGATAATAATGTACTTGATTTAACTGCATTTAGTCAAAGTTATTATGATGGAAAACAAATAATTCAATTGAAATAACGAATAAATTTATGTTTTTTTTTATGTTGTGTATATTTAAAATATCGCATAGTGATGCTTTGCCTTTCCCAAATATATTAAAATAAGAAGCAAAAATTTAAAATTGTGCCCACAGCCAAAACACCTTTACACGCTCAGTTATGTTATCCGTATGCAAAATATGAATTTTTATATATTTTTTTTCCACGTAAATTCAACTATCGGTGTAGCACGACAGTAAAAAGCTTTTGAAATACTTTTAAAGATTTTTCTTCACCTGATGTGCTGTTGAATTTTTAGTTTTCCATTGAGCTTAGAGGTGATCACACCTCATTTTCAATCGTTGGATTTATTTTTACGCCGGAAAGTAATCGAGTCCCAGTCACATTTGGATTTATACAATAAAGTTGGTGTATTAACGATTTAAAATTAATTAAATTCCACCAATAATTCATTTAATATTAAAGTTTAGTAAAATTGTGTATTGTAATCACAAGAAATCGAGAGTGAAATTAAAAGTTATTGTCCCTGAATAACTTGAGTGTATTCTTCCAATCAATTAGTTTGTCTAGAAAGTGAGAATTATTGTTTTTAAAAATTTTAATTAATTCATAATGATGTTGTTTTAAGACGATTAAGACGTAAATGCATATATAATCAATAGACCACAAGAATAAAAATATCGCATATGCAAAATAATGATTGGATAAAAATACTGAACAAGACAATCCCACCAATATTCGGTATTTTTCATTCATAGATCAGTAGTTTTCCTTGAAGATATCCAGTCAAATAGACCAAATATTGCACATCAGCTAAATGCAGATGAAACATGAGCATAAAATATATGATAATTAATAATCCAATTTTTATTAATATTTAAAATGCGATAGATCCATTTGTCATGCATTTATAAATACCTAATTATGTTATTTCAACCATTTAAGTATTTAATTATAGCATATTTCTGCTGGTTTTTCGTGTGTTTTATTATTTATTTTATTGAATTTATTTTGCGCTACATTAATTACAATTTAAAACATTATTCATTTGAATTCAGTGTCTTTTGCTATCAAATGCCGTTGAGAAATGACTGTTAGGGAAAAAAAAATATTCATTACTCATACGAATTATAAATAAAACAGAAAAAAAAAATTAAGCAAAAACCGCAATGACTAGAAAATTTATTAAAATTAATGGGTGATTTATTTGGAGTAGTTCTGTATACCAGATATGAGTAAATTCGCTTATTACTTGATTTTTATCCATTAAATGGTATAAAATAAATTGATTTGTGGAATAATTTGTCTTTCACTATGTCAATAATAACGGTTATGTGAGAATTTTATAAAAAAAATATTTAATTGATTTATAGTCTGGTTTCAGACAATTGTGTATATCCAATCATACAGCATAAATGTGTATTTAATTCGCATTGAATTGTAATCGTCATGTAATAGAAAACTGTATCTTACGAGACATATTCAATTAATAAGTAAATTGTAATTGATGTTTGAAGGATTTCCCTACCTCTGGATTATTTAACATTCTGTAATTCATCAATGAGTAATCAAACAATATACAATTTCTATCTAGTTAAAACCTTTAGTGTGGTTTAACCTTTTCCCCCTTTACCGTTTTTTGATTCTTATTGATCCATTTTGATGTTACCATCGATCAATTCAGCGGTTTATTTGTTTATTTTCTGTATATTCATTGCGGTAATATTATTATTTGATTTCATGTGGCGCTCAATTGCACGATTATGCAATTTTCCTATAATATTTAATAGTAATATAATAATAATAAAAAAATATATTACACATTAGCTAACTTGTTCTTATACTATGAAAAATTTCAATGGAACATCAACCAAATTCCTGATTCACAATTTTAATCTTTTCTCATTTAATATTTTTATATTGAAGACGTGATCACAATCTGTCCATGTAATTATCGTATAAATGGTTACATTATATTAATGTATGAAAACAATTCTGTATTATTCAACTAAGATTAAGTTGACCGCCTCCAAATCCAATCTCATGTAAATAATCATTTTAATTACACTTGAATTTTCAATAAGAATTGAATGATGCTAACGATCGACTCATTCATAAACGATTAAAATTCATTTACTTGATTAATTTATTATTCGATCGTCTTCTTGACAACATCACATGGTACAACCATTTCTGGATCTCCGGATGATTGCGTTGGTTGGTAACCGAGTCCAGAGAAAAGATCGTAATTGAATATCTGTTCATTGTGGTCCATCGTCTTAAACGAATGTATTTTCTCTTGTGTACAGGTGAATTTAGGTGAACAATTGAATAATAAGAAACCAAAAAGTTCAGTTTTATTTTTTAAGTGTGACTGAGAGTGCACCCTCTTATAAACAATTGGCCAAGTTCAATTAATGTTGTAGTGTTTGCATGAACAGTGAATGGAATTAACTGAATAAATTTTTAAGCATCAGTGTAATTTATATGATTTTCTTTTAATATTAAATGGCCACATTCAACATCACTTAAACTTTAAAGTAACACAATTAAAGTTTATTTAGTGAATTTTATTATTATTATTTTGTTTTAAATATAAATAGAAATAAAACAACGGAGACATATTGAATAATAACGGAAAAAGTGTATTATAGCATAACGAATGATTATGAAAATGTGGCATTCAAGAATTGTGCTACTTTTCGTGGGAGCGATTCTCATCAGTACGGTGTGTTGTGATGTATTATTGAATAGTGGCAGCCAACAGCCATCAGGTGTACCAAATGAAAGTGTAAGTTTATTTTTCTATATAACTAAAAACACGGTGATCTTATAAGAAACTGATTCGTTATAATGATACTTTAAATGATCTTTGTATTAACCATTACTGTGTGTGACAGAGTGAACGACTCACCAATCATAAATATTTAAGATTAAGTTTTTATTCCAATATGATTTGATCGTACATATTGATAAACGTCTAACCTTGAAAGTGAAAATTAATGCAACGAATAAACGGTGTAATTTAACCAATGAACATTACTTTTGCGTAAATGTAGTGTTCAATTTGGTATCCATTAAAAGCTACGTTTATGTTATACAGACACTTTATAACCAGATCGTACGCTAATAAGTTTATCATACGACTGTTACAGTTTACGTGTTAAAATGAATGAAAGTAAGAGTTTTTTTTTTATTTTACAATTTGATTATAAACTGAATCAGTATAACAAAAGAATATGTTTCTTTCATATTTTCATCTTTACAAATTAGTTAAATGCAAAATTTCACTTTTTGGTTATGAACGAAATGCTAAACAAAAAAAAAATACATTTCAAACAAAAGTTGAACAAGTGCAATAGGAAAACCGCAAAGATCTTTGTTTTTAAATGTTCAATATCTCAATTGAATTGTAATGACATCTTCATATTTTATTAGTTACAGCTCATTGAGATGAATTGCAATTCATTTATTACTTATGCATCTCATATTGAAGGGTTTCTATTTGTTATACTCAAACGATTAATTCATAATCATGCGATTTTGTTGTGCAAGAAACTAAAGTGATTGTATTTAATCAAATAACATCAATTTTTATATATTTGAATGTACAAAGTGATTTATGTCGATTATAATCTATGAAATGGTGAATAGATTTGAATGGCCAAATAATTAATATGCAAATATCCATGAAGTTTTTTTTCCATTCGGAGATAATTTACACTTAAATTGATATTAAAGATAGCAAAATTAAATATAAAATTAATAAATCACCGTGTAAAGAGTGAAAGCTTTCACTATAATTTAGTGTTTGGTTCCGTTAACAAAAGTTCGTTAATTACACAACATACATATAATGGGCAATAAAATTCAATGGTCAATGTCTTTGGGTTCATCGAATATCGAATGAAGACTTCCGCGGGCTGTTAATTGAGTTTAATTCATTTGATTGTAAATATATTGATGGGAGCCTAAGGCGTTCGTAGGTGGAAGAGTTTTTTTTTTTCAAGTAACAAAAATTTAATTTGCAAATTCAATCAACATGTTTTTTTTCTTATGCCAATCGAATAACCACAAAATTTGTAATGCTGGGAAATTGAACACATGTGTTTAAGCATTCGTATGTGATGTGTATCTGTAAACGACAATTTTAATGTTTGATTCACGCTATTAATTTATATGAAAGATCGCAATTTTGTAAAGCATCTGGGCGACATGAAGCTCTTTAGATTTCGATGTTTTTATTTCGTATGTCACCATTTAAGGTAGCACATGAAGATCACAATTTATTGTTGAACTGGACCCCAGACTTTGACTCCCATTATCTGGGTTTTATAATTTATTACGTCTATGGAAATTCTGAATATCAAAATGATTCTTTACAAAGAAATAACAAATAAAATTTATTGTAATATTTAATGGATGTCATATGAAATTGCTTCAGGCATAATTATAGATCCCATATCTGTGTTACCTTTAAAGGAATTGCAACACTTTCAGCGAATCCATTCAATCCCAATAAAAAGAAGTTATGAATTTATTTCATCTCGAATACTTCTAGCGGTACAAGTGGCTGTTGTTTTCGAAGGTTTTTGTATTTCGTCTCGATAAGAGTATTTGACTGCGCAAAATATTATGTTTCAAATCAGTATGGATAATTAGCTTGATCTGTATCAGTAAGACACGAGTTAAGTAGTTTAAGTGGGCTGTGTGGATTCGATGAGAATTGGTCCACCTGAATTGAGTATGAGTAACACATTAATTCAAGAGAATTGGAGTCAAGTTTAGTACACCGATTAGTTGTTGACTCAATTGATTGGTTAAAATTTTGTAAAATGGTGTAAGACACATTAACTTTAAGTAATTATTGTTGCACTCATAGCTACACACCGGGTCAATAAGATGCAAAATAGAGTACAATACCATTGAGTATGGTAATTAATTGTTCTTATTTTTACGTCTTCAACAACATGAGTGATGTTTGGAAATATTAGAAAGAAATAAATGAGTGTAAAACGCATTTGAAATGCATCCGTGAATTTCCCATTAGATCAACATCAGAGTTGAATACCTTCTTTTAGTATAAGATGAATGTTTTATAAAGAATCTAATATAAAAACGACTCTCATGTATGTAGCGGTTACTGAAGATGTTATGTTTATGTGCAATTGCAATGTTTTTATGTTCTTATGCAATTCATGTTTTTCTAAATAAAAAATTTTCACTTCGTGCAGTATGAGTATGTTGCGCTACATATTCAATAGAATCATTTTAATTATCTAACATTTGGTTTTGGCTAAAATTACTTATAATTACCTATTATCATTTAGAAAATAAATTCCATTAAAGATCGATGTTTTATGTTTCTTTTCGAAGTGGAATAACTAATCGGGATAACTTTATAGTTAAGTGACGTTGTTAATTATGTTGCAATAATTGGTTACTTTCAAAGGTTGTGTGCATCAATAATTTGTTTTGGTTTTTCTATGAATAATACCAATTTTGATGAAGATGATTTGATGGGTTTTATGAAATGATGAATGGATATTTAACAGATAATCCTTTAGCATGAAGTTCTTGAACTAAAATAGTAATAAACCATAATTGATAATTAATTTTTGATGATGTTCAATGCTAATTTTATATTTCTTTTATGCCATTTTTAATGACAATTTATAAATAATTTAATTCCCTTTGATGACTTATCTATGCCTAGTTCCATTCAGATTCTATAAAGTATTTACCTTTGTTAAAACAATTTTAATTAGTTTTTTTTTTCCATCGTCTTATTGAATGTTTCTCAACACCTGGAAGCATCACTGTTTTTCATACGATTTCTTACTGTCTATTTTGGAAACAAAAACATTTTTGCACTTTTTTACTTCGATGTTTCTAACTTGGGATATTAATTATGCTAATTCAAATTATGAATATAATATTTTTTTTGTTTTTTATATATTTCATCGATATTTAAATTCATTTATAACATTAATATAGTTCGTGATCTTCATTATGAATATAATACCATTGGAAAATAATCGTTATGCATTTTATGGAAAAGAATTGAATGAATATCTATGTTTTTTTGTTGCAAATTATTTCGAAAAAAGCAGATAAATATTATAAGAAAATAGATTTTTACCTACTAAATAACGTAATGAATTGAAATGCACTCATCATTTGATGTACTGTATTATATGAAAATTGAAATGAAATAAAAACCGATATTTTACTCATAGCTGTTGATATTTTTATGATAATGAGCATTAAATTGTTATGAAATCACGGTAGTTATATGATATAGTGATATACAAAGAAATCACGGTTAAAGATGAAACATATTCATAACATGTGACCAGAAAAGTAATACAATAACAAATGTAATGACATTCCTATGGTTTATCCATAAGTATACAAAATGCATTTTTATTTTATGGAAAAAGAAAAGTGAAAATGAGTTTCAGACGATTTAAAATGAGTTTCAACATATTGTACAATAGCAGTTCATCAATAGTTACTGTGTTACTTGATCAATTCATCTCTCGTCAATATTATTGTCATAATTTGTAAACATTTTACCAACGAACCGATTTTCGACAAATTTTAATTATATTTTGTCTTTGAACTCGTATACCATTGGTTTACCATAAGTTTTCTTTTTATTTAAAACTAAAGTTTATGTTTATGCAATTTGAAAGTATCACAATTGATTGGTTATTGACCCGACACTAATATCATTTGGGCGCATGCATAAAACTTTGATTTGATTATGAATAAATTGGCTATTTACATGCGGTCCATAGCTCCAACATACGACAATGTTTTGGTACAAAAATTAATTTATTACCATGTCACACTCTACCACTAACCAAATTCAATACAAATAATTTTATTTAAAATTTTTAATTATACGTTACCATTTTTATGCCAATTTAATTCAATTCATAAGTTTTGTTTTTATTGAAATGACGGGAACCTAAAACTGTATTGCATTTAATTTTTCATATCTTGTATGTTGTTGTTCTCATTATCCATGCACCATTTACATAGTGATGAATGATTATATAATCTTATGTTGTTATGGTTTTTTGTTTTTGTTTTGTTTTATATTATCATGGTTTTTCAATGAAAATTTAAGAAAATCAGAGAGAAAAAAACCAACATGAAACAAAAAACAAATTATTCACTTTGAATTTATAATAAGAAATTCAATACGAAAACTAGGTGAAATGAATTCATAGTAACATCGAAAATGATCTCCCATGATAATAGTGTCTGAGGTCTTCGTTAGAAATGATTGAAGAAGTTTATGTCTTTCGTTGTTTTTCATTTTCACGCAGTCACAGACACACTTCAGTTCATTAAATTCAATGATGAAATCAGTGCGTACCTTAAAAAGTAATAACAATTAATCTTAAAGAAGTATTGTTAGTATTTTAAAAAAATAAATTCAGTATTTACCATATTCGTTGTATGTCACAGAAATGAAGAGGAGTTATATCTTTCTTTACTGATTACCTATATTCAATTCAAACAGATTTAAAAAAAAACACTTTTGAACTAAATTTAATGGACTCTTGTTTGTGTCCAGTTTTACATAACTATAGACTCAAGCAAATAAGTGTAATATCAATTGGTATAATTTAAATACATAAGATTTGGCCTGAAAAATTAATGCCATTTGCATAAAAATTTATGGTCAAACTTTCAGTTCAAATATTACATATCTCAGTGTTATACGACTTTTATAGAGCGTAAAACCTGTTTGGTTTTTAATTCAAAGCTTATCGAATCGCAACATAAGTCATAGTATATTATGGAATATAATTTTGGCGGTAGAATGATAATTTTTATATTCGCATCTTAATTTTGCTCGATTTGGTAGCATTATGATCTCAAGTCTGTTCCTGATAATAAAAATCTAGAAGAAACTGTATAAAATATATCGGTTACTGGGTACACCTTACTGTTTGATTGAAATCTATTAAGGCAATTAATAAAGAATAGAGATACTGTCGTTTAGAATCCATTCAGCCTATCTAATTAAATTAATCTTCGTCTTAATCGTGTAGGTACAGAGCTAAAATGAGAAGTTCTTTTATAAATTGTGCGTAAACGGTGAAGGCCAATGATGATTTAAAATCAATTTGAGTCTCCCGTTGTGATGAATCGTTAATTATTTTTTCATTTTTATGTTTTAAACTATGGTACATGTGGACTCAACTCATGTACCCCACACATGTTACAAGATAGAAAATGTCAAGCATGCATTACAATCTCAATTTTATTTTATTTATTATCGTATGCTATTTGTTTAGTATTTAAACATTTTTTGCATAACTAATGTTTTATGATTTTTTTTTCGGAGATTCCCCATAGTTCTTAATAAAGTACTTATATATCAAGGTGAATTTTAATTTATAGTTACTCATTATTACATTCAATCGATGGCTACTTAATGATAAATTGTTTTAATCGGTTTACTGTGCATTTATTAAATTATTACTATTGATCAACCAATCTAGATAAATGAGATATTGGAGAAGAAGAATACACTACTTTATGATTTATATTGCGATCATGAAACAGTAAATCCATCATAATTATTATGTTCCGTCTATTAAATTGTATATGAAGTTTATTAAAATTATTTATGCCTTCCTGATATGTTCTTTAAATCTCCATAATTCAAAGTGAATTATAATGGAGAACTAAAGTACTGAGTGAATAAAAAAGCATTAGATCTTATGATCCACCGTTAGACACGAATTATCTTGGAGGCTAAATCAGTTTAATATGTCTATTGGCGAAAAGACACAAGGCATGACATTAATATTTAAATGGAATAATAGAACTAATTGTATGGTTATGGTATTATCATTGGCGTTTGATAGACAAAAAGAACGGTTTTATATGGTCTTGAAAGGTTCGAAATCATCCTCATTGAAAATTATACAAAACGTCAATTGATTTAATTCCTTTCAGCAATTGAGGGTCTTTGATTTGAATTCGTTTCTTTATTCATATGTTTATTTATAAGTCACCTGAAGAATTGAATTGAATTTTATTTCGTTTTTTTTTTGTCTACAATATTCATCCAACAGAAAGGTGAATGACAGTCCTACTGTCTGTTCATCAAACAACTTAGGTTATATCACAAATTTTATTTTAAATTATGACTATGAAGAAAAACAAAATATAAAAATATGTTTGAAACATCAATTTCTGGTATGCAGTCAACATTGTTCACATAAATCGTAATGTTTCACACCTAATTTCAATGGCATTTTCTTTACATTTTTTTAATCGTAAACTTGATGAAGGTATCACTTTATTCACACTGAATTTATGTTTTTCATTTGTTCATTATATTTTATGGTTTATGAATATGCGTCTAATGAAACGCACCCACAAGTCATTCTTAAAATGAGTACGCATAATATTATGAATTTCCATTAACCATCAAATACTAAAACTTGTCTTAATGGAATTGCATAGATTGCACTGAAAAAAAAATAACTTGAATTGAAATAAAATAATTTAATTTAAATTCATTTAACCTTATACTACAAAAGAATTTAATTAAGTCGTCACCGCAATTGATTTAACACTGAATAATTTAATGATTTTAATAATTTTTTTGATTGTTCTCACAGTAATTTAGACGAAAAAAAAAATAAAGATTCGTTTAATTGAAATAAACACTTCATTAAAAATGTTTTTGTTTTACAAGGCAAAAATAATCAATTATTTTTCTTAAAGTCTCTCATAGAAGAAGATTTTACCACAACAAAGTAAAATTGGGTAACAATAATATCAATTTAATCGAAAACTCTGATCCAACATCGATCGTTTGTCATGGGATTAATACATTAAATTGGATGTCAAACAATAAAAGAAAACAATTTTAAAGTAAAAAATTTTCTTGTTACATCATTTTGTTAAGTAAATCATTAATCTCTTAATAATTATCGTATGTGACATGAGCTAATAACATTATTACCCAAAAAAGTGCATAGGCGTCGTTTACATCGAGTGCATTCTTATGCTTATGAAATCAGACAATTGGGGGGATTAGTTGCCGTATAAGTTATGATTCAACAGTCATCGATGGTAATTGAAAACTCGCTATTCTATGAGCATATGAACATTAATATTTATAATCCATAAACTGTGAATGAACTTCAAATGACTATAAATAATATGATCACATGTAATTTAAGTACATAGTGTAATGGTACTTACAGTTATTGATTCCGACTGAAAAAAAAAGTGACATAAGAAAAGTGTAAATATGTAATCGAGACGATTGCTTGGCTTTGTATCTCAACTGTTTGCATATGCAAATCAACAACTGTTGGGTATTTATGGTACGATTAGCCAACTAGTCTTACGCTTTAATGAGGCATTTCCTTCTTAATTCTGGAAATCCTGGCCAAACGCCATGAACCATAAACCAAAAGTCTTAATACACGATTCATATAAGTGATTAAGTGATTTGTAATTTTATTTTTTTTCATTAGATTACATAATTATTTTCAGTTGTTTCACTGGTAAACTGAACGATAATGATGCGCTGGGTTTTATGTTACTATGAATATTTTATGTTGTGGCCATTTTTATGTGTGATTGTTGTTAAGGTGGTGAATCAACAATTAATTCTTGACTTTTATATTGGCGCATACTAAAACAATTCAACGTTGAAATCAAGACCATTAATAAGAATTACACACATCTTTCTGTTATGTTGTCAAAGATAATAAAACATCTTTAAGAAAAATCGAAATAAAAATAACAAATACGTTGATGTGATTCATAAAAGATAATCATTTGATTTTGTATTAAACATTACTGTGTACTATTTCAATATTTTATTTAACCAGACGAAAGAAAATACAATTAAATTGCGCAATCGCATGAGAATCTTTTTTTTTCGTTTAAATATTTCTTTTATAAAAGTTAAATATCGCATGTAATTCACAGTATGCGGTTAATGTGTTATGCGATTTTAAATGGTCATTAATGTATTGTGATGGCCTGTAAATGAACTTACCAATAAGTGATACATTCAAATGGAATACAATAGAGATCATATTTATAGCCTAAAGTGAAATTATTAAATCAATTGAAAGGGCTTTAAATTCCATTTTTTAATTAATTAATGATTCAATTGGATTTAATATAATTTGAGTCCAAACTAGGTTACGATGCCTCTATCGGTAGAGGTTAAACGATGCAATTTTATGGTTCGCATAAATTGGACAGTTTTATTTAGCATTGAAATATAACGATTAAAACCCATTCACCAGTTATAAACACTACCAAATTGGTGAGAGTGAGAGAATCAAAGAGATATGAAGAAATTCAATAAAATTATCTTAATTTGGTAACCGCCAAATATTTACGATGTTCATTCATAAATTGCCCTTTCCAATGAACGGTTGAATAAAATTAGGTTGATTTGTTTATAATTTAATCACAACGGTTTTTTTATTTTAATCGATTAATAATAAAATTGTGACCATAGTGTGGACAGTGACTGATATTGAAATCCTAATTATGGTATGGAATAGAAAACAGTGGTAGATATTAGATAAGAAGACGATGATCTTTGCTGCCATTTAACTCTAATCATATTCATAAATGTTATTCGCCTCTCAAAATGATGTAATAATTGAAGCATTAATAAGAGTAAATTTCTTATTAAGCTGTTCATATGAGGAAACGGTTATCACGAATTGATCTACAGCGAAAAAAAAAACTTTTGAACAATCAGCCAAATGTCGCTGTTAAGTAAAAATGAAAACGCACGTGTTTACTAATGATAATGATGAACTCCATATCGAGTATAGCCCGTTTTCAAGCATTTACACTCGTTTAAAAGCGAATATTAAACAATTTATCATAAATACATCGTTCATTTTATGTTGATTGTAACGCCTTTTGCAGACAATTTATGTATAAAAATTCAGGTAAAAGCCATCATAATAAGAAGAGAGCAACAAAAATAAAAGAAAAAACAAAATAAATTAACGAATATTTTAAACGATCAAGGTGAACAAAAGTATTCAATTATTATTTAATAAAGCGATCGTTGATGATCGTACAACTGAAATGGATCGATCTTAGCACCAATGGTTTAATTTTTTTTTTCTTTTTTATTTCATTTTGCACTGTTGGATGTCAAGTTTACATAAATCATAACGTGTCACCATCATTTTGAATTCCATAATTTGGTTGTTCTTGAAATTGATTGTTTCGCTTTGTATTTAAATGTTTTTTTTTTTCCACTTCGTCTAAATTATTAAATAAATTAGTTGAATTTTCATTCATTTAACATAACGAGATCAACTAGATATTACACGTTTAATTTTCTTTAAATTTATTGACATTTAATTCTACACAGTAAAAAAATAGAGTCAAAAATACACAAGCAGTCAGAATTAATTATCCATTTAAAATTTTGCATAAAATTAAGAAAACATCTAATTCATTATTCAGTTAGATCTTAATGTGAGAACTGCGGAAATCTATTTGAAGATGTTTAGAGAGTGAATCGTCACCCGGTATATAAACAATGAGATCTATTGGATTATGTATTAGAATCGATGATTTAAAGAATGGAATTTAACGTCGTTTTTTTGATTTTTTCTATTGTGGAACATAAAACGTTAAGATATGTGACCATGACTTGGTTTATTGTTAATTTTTATGTATTATTATTATATTCTGGTCGATTGTTAGTTTTCACTATTCAGCATCATTGGCGGCGCATATTCAGAAACCTAATCGATGTGAATGGCTTTATCGCATATTAAAATGATCCAATAATTGCAATTGTTATTGTCAGTTAAATTTTTCAGGTGTTAATTCAATAACACGATTCTCATATAAGTAACGGTCCTTTATTTATTGTCATTGAAATAAATTGTACAGAAAATTGTCATTAATTTTTAATCTAATGAGTTTAAGACATTACAAGTCTTTTACAACTCTAATTTAGGATGATGTTCGTACATATTTATTCTTGGATTATAATTCATTTATTGATATTGCACTCAATTTGGTGCTTCATTCACACTTTGTCAATTCAATGGCCTTAAACTAAAAACAAATTTAAATAAAAATCCGTTAAAAATTTTAATAAATCAATGAATTTTATTATGAATAATTTTAAAAATTCCAAAGATGCGATATTTTCACTTTACTTTTTTATTTTTGGTATCACATTTTATTAATTTTTGTTTAATGTGAATTGCCGTTTGTGCATTGACATCTTTTTTTTTTACCATTATTATACTGAATGTTTTAACCCAGTTAATTCTGTTGTATGCAAATGAGAGACGGTGCAATTAATTTGTATGATGTCAAGGAACTGGCATAAAATTTCTTTATTTCTTTATTATGTCCCTTTTGTGTTGTTAAAGATACCGAAATATTTAAATTGCATAATGTTCAGCTGGAAAGTTTCGATTTCATAATAACTTATACATAGTGGGTGTCTTATTTATTTATGGTATTTTATCCGTACAAATAAAATAACTGAAGACAACATGAATTCTGCTTTTGAGTTTACCACTGTTAATGGCAAGTAACCATAAAAAACATATTTAACATTAATCGTTGACCTTTAAGAGAACACGTTCATTTTTCTTACTATGCTAATTAAAATTTTTTTTTTACACAACCAATGTTCTGATGCCGCACTAACTATTCGATATTCATTGATTGAATATTTTTTTTGACTATTTACTCTTCGCAATGGATAAACATTAGACGTAAAAGAATTTGAACGTTTTCACGGCAGACATCATCAGTTATTTAATCTATGGTTTTATGCCTATACCAATTCCTATTCCATTATGTTCGATGAAATTATTAAATCACACGGGAAACTTAAATCAAAACCGATCCAAGTCTGCAGTTTCATCTCTAATCACATGCAACATTTGAGAGTGCTAACGAACATTTCAAACTGTGCCCAATTTACCTGATGGGCATACAATATCATCATCGTTACTATAATTGTTATTAACAAATCATTTTGTCTTTCTAGGCCGACAAAGTTAAAACACATTTACCAATTGGTGGTCATCGTGTATATCGTAGAACGAAATTTACTTGTCGTGGACGTACATCTGGTTATTATGCTGACATCGATACTGGCTGTCAGGTAACTGTGTGGTTTATCATCTTCTATGATGAGAAATCAATGCCAATTAATCCACAACATTTAAATACTTTCGATTTTAATTTAAGGTATATCATATGTGTGATGGACTTGGTCGCCAATTCAGTTATGCATGTCCTAATGCCACTCTCTTCCAACAACGGATGCTGATCTGTGACCATTGGTATATGGTTGACTGTCAAGACTCGGAACGAAACTATGATGCAAATCTTTTAATCGGTAATGTTTTCAAAAAAAAGTTTTTATTTAATTAACACTGATTGATGTTCACACTTTAAAAATTACTTATACTTTACCATTTACAAATGATTAGGTCAAAGGGATAAACCATTCGTGACCGACAGTGAAAATCGTTTACGTACACCACGTCCAGATTTATCAGATCATCCATATGCTCATGATTATTCCGGTGAATCGTTTAGACAACAATATAATAAGGTGAAGAGAAATGGCATTTATCATTTTTGTTAACCCGCTGGGCATACACATTTAATCATTTAATTTTTTTTTCTTAATTTTCTAACCACAGAATTATGAATCGGCATATCAAAATTCAATTGATGCCAATGTTGATCAAACGAAGATAAACGTTAACATTAAAACTTCAACCGGTGGTTTTGATTATGCTGAAGCATCAACCATTAATCCAGTGGTACATCCAAGTAAACCGTTTACGATTCATGTATCAGAAGAAAGTAGAAATTTACCATTACTTAATAGACGTATGGATTTAGCAGTTCAAGTTGGCACTAAAAGTAATTTTGGTAATCATGTGGCTGATGGTTCTGCTGAAGTATTACGTGTATCTGCCAGCCAAGATGGTAAACGTACTGAAAATGAACATAATTTTGAAAACAATGAAAAGAACAATGGTAAATCTGATGATGATAATGAAACAGATGCAGACATTGAAGGCGACGAAGAGTATGATGATGAGGAAGAAGAAAATGTCACTGAAGCCATTAAACATACCAAGATAATTGATAAACCAATTCAAGTGCCAGAGATCATAAAAGAAATTCCACCATTTGTTAACAGACCATCAAAATTTTATTCACCGCCATTAGTTGATCCAAACTATAAAAAAATCGATGAGGATGATGCCAAGAAGGGAACGTATACAACAAAAAATTCAAGATATACAACAATTGATGAAGGTTCAACTTTGCCAATCCTTTCGTCAACTAAAACCACACAGCCCATAACAACAGTAACTACTCCTAAGACCACGGTATCTACAACTCCATCAACGACAGTAACAAAAACTATCAGAACAACAACAAGGCAATCTACAACACCATCAACTACGAGACAATCTACAACTCCATCAACTACGACACAATCAACCACTCCATCAACCACGACACAATCGACAACTCCATCAACCACGAGACATTCTACTGTGACAAGGTCTCCAGAAACAAGCTTATCAACCGCAGCAATTAAAACCACACAATCAGACACTTCCTCAGTTTCTTCATCACTGTCAACTAGATATTCATCACCACCAACAACTGCTACAACACCACTGAATCAACCAACTGCATCTAAACGATTCACAACCATTACATTGCCTATACCGGTGCCAGTCACATCATTGCAGCCGCCATTAGCTTCGAGCAGTCTCTTTAATTCAGCTGATAATTCTGTAGCAGCTTCTAATATACCCAAGAAATCTTCTCATAACGATTATGATTTTTCTCGTTACATTAAGAAAGATTCAACAGTATTGACCAGTACCAGCTCTACACCAATTACCATTCCCACTTCCACTACACCAATACTCACAACGAAATCCAAAACAAATATAATCTCATTCGGAACAGCGATAAATTCACAGGCTGCTAAAAAGGTTCCAGAAGCATCTCCACAAATATTAACAGCACCACCACAACCACCCTTTAAATCTTTACCACCAGTGCCAGATCATATAAACCTACCAGCAAAAGACTTGCAACCACCGCATCTTCAATTACATTTGCAACCACCAATTCTTGTGAAACCATCTTCGTTAGCTACAGAGTTCAAGGCACCAGTTCAAGCACCTTCATTATCCCAATTACTTCCATTGCCTCATTTGCCACCACTTCCAGCATTAAAGGAAAAAGCTCGTCCATTTGCTGCTCCGATAACTCAAGCTCCAACTACCACAACTACTCGACAGAGCACTACAATAGCACCTCCAACAACATTAGGTGTATTGTCACCCAAAGTATCACCACCTCCGAATGATTTATTACCACCACATGAGAAAATGGCTCATCATGATGATGCTACAACTGTTGGACCACCAATTTACTTTGAATGGAAGATACCATCTAATGGACTTGAACCACCAAAATTGGATTCTACGATCAAACTGCCAAATGATCAAGTGAATATAAATAAAATTAAATTACCAACAACAGTACGAAAGCCGGCAACTGACCTAGAGCCACCAGTTCTTGAGTATGCCCACACACGCATTGAAGAACCTAACAAACCACTTCAAGCTGCCAGTCCTCCAATAAAAGCGATTTCAAATCAAGAAAATAAGAACAAAATAACACCGGTCACTGAACCAGCTAAAGATCTTTTGCCACCAATTAATCCTGGTTCTACAACTTCACAGTTGAACTCCGTCAATGAGTCACCTATCGAAGTGGCTAATGATCCATACGCAAATAATCCATTTCTTGCTTCGTTAACGCAAATCGCTAAGGCGAATCCAACTCCACAAACGCATCCAAAGGCACCAACACCTCGCTCAATCTCATCGGAATTCACAAGTGCAAACATCAATACGGACTTCATACGTAATATTAATGATAAACGAATAGATTATACGGATTTAAAGAAAAAGTATTCCATACCAGAATACATTTTCCCATTGGAAGGTGATACAAAAGCACGCGAACAATATGGCACTATTGAACGAAGGAACTCATTTCAAATTAAGATTCCTGATCGTAATGGTGAGAATCAATGGTACGGTGAAAACTCCAAATGTCCTGAATGCCATCCATCATTTGTAAAACCGGGAACATGTGAGCCATGTGTCAAGATAAGATAGAAAACGAATCCTACATAGATAAAGAAAAAAAAACAAAACTTAGAATTAATAATTAATTGTAAAATGCATAAAATGCTCACTTTTATAATACTTTGTATTTGATAATTAATTTAAAATGGAAGACTATCACATTACTGGATTTTCGTAATCGTGTACAGGTAAAGACAGGTGAAATAATTTAAAACAATGTAATACAACTTTAATTACAAAAAAAAGCAATTAAGATAATTCCAATTGTAAATAGGTGAGGAATTTCAACGAACGATTCAGTTATCCAATTAAATTTTAAATACATTAATAATAAACACTTATTAGTATTAATTACTTAATTGTATAATGATTGATAATGATATTGAATAAATTTAAGTATAAAAATCAGTGTTATGTCGCTTCTCTTTTACTTTTGTTCGTATTGATACTGATTGAATTTGTGCAATAGTAGTTTAATAATTTTTCAGCAGTTGCAATGAAGTTGTATAAACCGGATAATTTTCTCCTGACGATATGTTCGCCTATTCCAATTGCAAAGAAAATATAAAGAAATTTTTCAGTTTTTCAAGAAAATATCGACCAATTTGGATAAGTCAGAACAGGCGAACATTAAGTTAGGAAGTATTCTCTTCGGCGAATGAATGAACTTTAGAAAAATCAATTTTTCTGAAAAATCCAAAAGTTTCATTATGAGCCAAAACCGACGACGGTATTGGCTAAAAGTGAAACTTTTCAAATTAAATTTTTTTTTTTTTTCAAAAGTTTCAAAGTTGTTGTTGTAATCCTGTTGCCTGTCGAATGAATGAATTGCAATACTATTAGTGAATTGGATCGGGTTTCTAAGAAGCAGAAGGGTTTTAGAACAATTAAATGCATCGGATTAATAACTAATCAAACGAATTACAGTATCGGTTCTTTAAAAGAGTTAACAGACTATCGGTTAAAAGAGTAAAAGAGAACTTATTGTGCTTTTTCAACTGAACAAAAACGGATTCAGATTCATCAATTGCTTCATAAATCGAACAATAGCTAAAATGGAAAACATTGAATCACTGGATTATTTCAATTGTCTATAGATGAGGAATTTTACAATCGTTTCATTTATCCAATTGAATTTTAAATACATTAATATTAAACACTTATTAGTATTAATTACTTAATTGTATCATGATATTAAATTAACCAACGATTATATTTAACAAACTTTGTTTAAACAGTAGTAGACTTCGTGATATACTGAATTTATGATTTTAGTGAAACAAAACAGATTGCAACTACTGCAAAACTGAACACTTGTTGTTGTTCACACAATTATGGCCTTCAGTCACACCCAATTTATCACATCAGATATATCGGTATCATCACTTAATTGCCCTTAAATTGCATTGAATGCAGGTTGACTTACCAAGATAAACCACAATTTACAGTGATTTTAAAGTTGACTTTGGAATATCAATTGAAAATTGTACCCTTGAATTGATTATTAGAACAGACGACTGTTACTTGAAGGGTTGCGGAAATTAGTAAGCAATGTTGTGACAGCTACATAAAGGATAATCCAGTTATATTAAAAACTACAATACTAGAAACATATTGCTTTTGTTATGATATTAATAATTTGTTGTCTCTGTCTGACCATCGTATCACTTACCCTCGCCCTAATTCAATTATGCAGCCAATTTGAGTGTGAAGTTTCACCCTCTTCATTCTATTTCATTGTCTTTTTGCTAATCTGACTAACTATAACAAGGCGTAAAATCATAATCGAATCGAAGAAATTAAAATATTATTTTGATACTGATTTAATGATTACTGAATTATTAGGGGTTTCAATGAACTGTATCACTTGTTCACCGAAGTTATGAGAACTAGAACATAATTTAATAACTTTTAGTTTCAGTTTTAATAAAAGCATAAAAAATTGAACTCACACCAAATATTGTTTCTTTGGTTTTGCTTCATTGCGCCGATCATCATCCATGATTTATCCGAGGGGTAGCAATGGTGTACAGTTATTTAGTGAAAAACTCCACCCTTCATATCAAATATTAACAGCATCCCTTAATCTGATTGGTCGCATCTGTGATGTTTAACTTTTTTCAGAAATTGCATTTATAAAAAATTATAATATCAATTTCAATGTGGAAAATTTTCCATTTCATCAGATTTTTCTTCGAATCTCATCAGATTGGAAGTGACTGACATTCTCCGTAGTTGTTAATTAAATTAGATTCTTAATTAAAACAATGACAAATAAGAATAATTTATCAAATAGTAAATAGTAACGGTCACATAATATGTCTGGATTTCAAGGTGAGCCATGGGCTAATGGAACCAATGGAGTAAGTTGTAATAAAGGTGCTTTTAATATCAACTAATTAATTAATGAATTCACTATTAGCATCCGAATGGACCTGGGTCACAGTTTATGCCTGATGTAACTCCATTTGGTCCAATTTGGGGACAAGAATCTTCAAATGGATCACCGTTAGTATCTTATCCTGATTTGATAGCAGGATTCCCGTGTCCTGATTTAGGTAAGAATTAAAAACATAATTTTCGAATTAAAGGAATCAATTGATATTTTTTTACGTCTCAGCAATTTGGCCACGACCGCAAGTAAACGGGATGGTATCGCAAAGGCTATCTCCGCGTGCAGGACATCATGCACCGTCGAGCACTTCAACAAAGAAAACAAGACGAAGAGTAGCCTCATTGGCACAACGAAGAGCCGCAAACATCAGAGAACGACGGAGAATGTTCAATCTGAATGAAGCATTTGATAAGTTAAGACGAAAGGTGCCAACATTTGCATATGAAAAACGTTTATCTCGTATCGAGACATTGCGATTAGCCATTACTTATATTGGTTTTATGAGTGAACTATTGACGGGAACACCGTCTGGACCACACGAGCCAAGAAATATTGAAATTTATTCACCGACACCGTCATCAGCTACCGCCGGTTCAATGCATGCACATCATCATATCCATTCAGGTGTTCTGGGATCACGAGAATTCATGCCGCCATATAATCACCATCATCATCATATCTGAATTTAAGTGTGAATTCATATGGAAATCCATTGTGTATCGAATGAATTATAAAATTCATAAATTTAAATTTAAACAAACGTTTGTAATCGTGAGTTATCACCTTTTTAAAACACGAACTTCCTGGTTTATATCAAGTATATGAAAGTTTCTTTAAATTTGTGAAAACTAAAAAAATTATAAAACATTTTGTGAATGTTTATAGTGCAATCTAAAGTAAATTGTGGATCAATTGGTGTATGATTGGAACATTGAATGAAAAGAAAAATACTCCCATTGATAGTTCATCCTAAGAATGTGTTTAGCATTAATCTTTATTTATATTTCTTAATTAATTTTTACATATTTAGTTTTCATTTTTTTTTTTTTGTAATTAAAGTTTTACGTTTAATTAATTTCTTATATATTTTAATTATGTATAAAGTTAATAAAATTTACATTGTATGCAATCTAAATAATTAAATTTCGACTTGTCTCTTATTATTTTTTTTATTTTTTTTTTTAAATCCTTTTTAAAATCCATTTCAATCATCCCATTAAAGACAAAAACAAATGAATTGAATTTCCATATTAAATAACTAAAAATTATTTGGATAATTGCAATGAGAAAATGTTGAATTTTAAAAAAATACACAAAAATAGAAGAGATGATAGATAATAAATGGCTTTGAATACTCCAAAATAGAATTTAAGTAAAGGTGAAGTGAACATAGTATCAAATATAAAAAGAAAAAAAAAATTAATGATAAGCAAAATTCAGTGTACAGACAATTGATGTATTCAACGATGGTAAAAACTATACGATTTACAGTGAATTAATGTAACATAAATCTTACAAAAGCATTATGCTTTCAACTTAGCGTTTTGTTTAGATCAATCCTCAGTTAGGGTTGAAATTTTTCTTTTCAACAGACTTTACTTTTAACGAGTAAAGTATCGTTCAAATAAAGATATTATTTGTTTAATAAATTTTTATCCTTTTATCAATTATAATATTTACAAAATAAGTATTTTCGCTTTTTTTTTTTTTTGGTTTTTCTTTCTATCATCTTTAGTTATTCACATTTATTAATAGTTTTATAGTTAAATAAAATTAATCAACATTATCAAATCCAACTAATTTTCATATTTTTCTTGTTTTTTTTTTTTATCTCTCTTTTATGGTTTTTATATCAGCTATACAAAATAATCCAAACTGAATTTAATTCGTTTCCATTGTAGTTCTAAACTTCTGTTCTATTTTCACTTAAAATTATTATCGAATTAACTTTTTATTAATTTTTTTTTTACAAGGATAATTAAAAATGAAATATATAGTTATAGTGTTCATTTTAATGTAATAATTAAATTCTATTACATGTTAATAATCGTAATATACGGTTCTTTCTATTCACTAAAATCGACATTAACACTGTACTCATATACCGTTTGTTATCATCTCTTGCTTACAGATTAACCTGATTACATTTTAAAGAAACATTCTTTTAATCGTATTCGATATATCTCAAATGATTTCTTTTCACAAATATATATATATTTTTTTTTTAATTTTAATTCAGAGCCAAGCCATGTTCATTTCTATTATTTTTATCAAAATGAAAAAAAAAAAAATCAACACAAAGTAAATAACTATAATCTAATCATTATTAAATTTATCATAAAATATTTAAAACAATATTTCATCACCTTATTTGTTTACCTTATCCATTAAAGTAACTGTTAAATCGTCACACCATCCCGTTTAAACGGACTCATTTATATATTCTTCTCCCCATTTCTTTAGAATTACCAAGTTTATATTCACTGTTCTTTATCAAAAATTAAATTTTTTAAATATGAATAAACTAAAGAAACACTCTACTTTTGAAAATAATTAAATATGAAAATGGTTTCATTTTGATATCTATAAACAGATACAATTAACCCAATTGTAAATATTCCGTGTATTACTATGAAAATTATTAATAAAAAATTTGGTTTTGATGGTCACTGGTTCACAAGATATAGATTACCTCCTGAAGAGAGGTAAATTAAAATTGCGTTTATATAAGAAATACATAAATTAGATTCAAGTTCATTATATATTTATAATATATGCTAATTAAGCACAGAAATAATGTAAAAAAAATGTTAAATATTTATGCTTCTAACTGTTCTAATCGGAAAAATGCATTTTTATAATTTCTATTGATTTTTTGTTTCTTTTAGCTGTAAAAAGAATTAAAATTAATAATTGAGTCTGTCTCAATACGGTTTCCTCGTTATGGTTTTGTTTCTTTATATTCTTCATAACTATCATAAAATATGATTCCGTTTAACGGACAACGGGTTATATTCATTTCTTTAAAAGACAATACTTCCGTTTCCTGCGCTTATTTTTACCGTTGCTGGTTCATTAATAACATACAGCTGTTATCATTCACTTCTGTTCGATTCACCCATTTCATTCTCACCATTTCTCTCTCATGTTATTATAAAAAATATATACTATCCCACACAAAATAATAAGATAATCGTCTAACAGTAGAATTAAACAAATTCAATATTTAGTGTCCTTCTGATATATCTATCTGCCTTTTGCCATTTTAATTGTTTTGTTTATATCTCTTTTGCAAATGAGGTGCAGTATTATTAACTACTTTCTAATATTTACAATAACAATAAAACAATGCCCATGTTACGCGCACTTTGATTTACAGTTCTATCAACTGTCTGGTCCTTCACTTTTGTATCTGGTTACTTGCGTTTCCGTTGCGTCTGTTTACCGAAATCACACCGAAGGGCTAAAGCTTTCCCGACACAACGAAATACGATCGTACACACATCACCCCTTTTCTTTACACCAAATAAAATCGTTTTCAATTTAGTATAACAGTTTTCGTCTTTTAACGGTGTGGGGCTACAAGCGATTTAATGTAGTGTTTGCGGCCACCGGGTTCTGCCACTCAGGATCATTTGGATCTTCATCAGGTATACCAGATTCAGCTGACTCCGTTTCAGCATCACTATCTGGTTCAAATTCCGGAAAATATTCTGGATGGTCTAATAGGGCTTGTTTTGTTAAACTTATCGATTGACTTTTCACTGGCAATTGTGATGATGATGATGATGAAGAAGCGGCTGCACGATTTTTTGCATCAATTTCAGGCCCACATGATTCGTTCTTTCCAACGTTCTGATGATTCACTGGCATTACATCAATCATTGCATTAAATATATCATCAGATAATGGAAATTTCAATGGTTCAAATGGTTCAATTAAATCTGGAGTGTTGCTACGACTGAAATCATCTCTTAGATTCTCAATAAGACTTCGTTCACGTCGCACTGAAATAGTGCGTTTTCTTTCCAGACGTTTATTTGGATTCGACGTTAATCCGTTCGTGAACGTAGGTGGTCGTGGTGTAGTTATGGGTGTGCCAGCTGTGGAGACAGTTGCGGATGTTGACTCTGTTGTAGCTTTATCCATTGGATTTTCAATTGCATCTGTTGATTGAGCAGACAAAGGTGTAGTGACAGCAGCTGGTGACGGTATCGATTCCTGATCACCAGTAACGTGGGCTGGATTCGGAGCCGGACTAGTCGGATCAGGAGTATTAGCTCCACTGGATTCAGCTCTCGAATCAATTCTACGATTTGCTCTCGATCTTGTACTGAATGGGAATTTTAAATAAGTTGCAAACTTTTTGCGTTCTTCAGCCAATGCTCGTTCATGTCGTAAATGAATTGTTTCATCTGAAATATCTTCTTCTTCGTCCTCATTTTGAACCACACCGTTAGGTGTACTACTTGTACTGGCACCAATATTCACCTGAAATAAAATTTTTTAATTAAACACTGAAATCATTGAGAATAAATTGATAATAATTACCTCTTCCTTTGAATCTTTAGTTGTAGTCTCGTCTGATTTAGTTTCGTCTTCTTTTTTCTCTTCAGACGGAGGTTCACTCTCCTTTTGCACTTCGTCTTTATTCGTTACTTCTGTTTTATTATTGTCCAATTCCTTTTTAGATTCATTACTTTTCACAGGTAAAGGTTTCTCATCTTCATCCGATTCAACTACACGCCATCTAAAAATAGAATAATAAAATCAATTAATCCACAACTACAGTGTCAATATATCGAAAGAAAATTTACTTCGGTGTTGGTATTTCTTTGTAGGGTATTATTTCTACTCTCGTTGCGGCCGCAACACTATATGGTATCACAATGTTATCAATATCATAAGAATTACGATTACTACGGCGCTCAGAGCCATATCTGTAATTAAAAGAAATTTTAGTTCAAATGTTGTTGACAATCTTTTACTCTTATAGTCAACCATTACTAAATACATACTTTTCGTGTTTATAAGGCGTCGGTGTGGGTGATGAATTCTTACTACGAATAGCTCCATTTATAGGATTACCATCGGCGTCAAAATGCATTGCTGGTGAATCTGATCCAGATGCTGCACCACCCTTCTGTTTTGATTTCATTTTCATGAATTTTGACGTTGAACCCATAAATCCCTGACCATTTTTCTTTGTTGCTTTCTTAATTTCTAAAAATAAGAGTAAAATATTTAGAAAATTTTATTGGACATAATTACTAAATGAAATACTTACTATCTCCTAATAGTCCAAATTTCTTTGAATATTTTCGTTTACTATCGAGAATATTGAGCTTCTTGTGGCTCTTATTTGATTTCTCTATTCGATCATTTGATTTTGATGATAACGAACCTTTCATTGCTGATTTGGTTGTACTACGTGACGCTTTTGTTTGCCAATCCGGTATTCGCATTGTGCTCTCAAAATGAATTCCATGCGATACATCTAAAACGAATTATTCAAAAATGCAAGTTGAACGGATGTATTCCATCATATAATACTATAATACAACTTTATTACCTTCCGGAAAACTGAGTACGGGATGGAAACATGGATCCAATAAAGCGACCCTTGTTGAGATTGGCATCGTATCTGGTAAATCCCTAGGTGCTACTGGATCTTGTCTACCTGTACAAAGAGCACATGGTTGCAATGGCCACTGACATCCGCATTTCACAGTACTGAAATCATGTAAAACACTATCGATGAATTTATGGAGAATTCAATTTTGATTTATTTTATATACCTTGGACGTGCTGCCTTTTTCGAGATTGTATGAAGATTTGCTGTTTGCAATAATTTACGTTTCCTAAAGCCACTTCTTTGGAATGGACGTGTTCGACTTGCGCCAAATTTCTCAGCAGCTTCCGATTGATCCGTCGTTAGACTATCAGCCAGCTTTGAGGTACTAGCACCAGCTGAACCACGATAACCATTCAATTGATTATTTGTTCCAACTGCAATTGCAGACGTTGACACATCTTCAAATGTAACCGCACCTTTGTTCTTTTTAATTTGCCGATGTAATTCATTGTGTTGTCTAATTCTATATTCTAAATCAGAGATCTGTGCTAACAACCAACTCCATCGTGCTGCAATTGCTGCACGATCACGTGCCCATTTATAACCAGCTCGTTTTACTCTGAAATAATACAATCATTTAGAATGTTATTTGTGTTCAAAAGACAATTTATATTAATAATAAATATTAAACTACTAGAATGTAAATCCACTAAGATTATTCTCTCAATTGTTGCATGGAAGAGTTCCAGGCAATTGAAAAGTCATAAAATTACCGTCAACGTTTCACTCTGTAGTTAAATTTTGAGTTATAAGAATTTGTTATTTCAAACAAAACACGAATACTTCCTCCACATATACATGAATCATATTACAGCTATTAGATTTCATTTACAAGAGCATAAACGAACAAGAACTACAAAATAAAACCCCCTTATCAGTAAAATTTTTGTTTAGACCAAAAGTACTCTTCATATTGATAAGAAAACCAAGAATCAATTTATTTGTGTATCTCCGGTTTAGCTGACTGCTACAAATAATATTCCTTATAACTTTCTTTTACAGCAGGCAAAATATTCAAACCGCATTATTGAACGTTAAAGGTTCCAATTAAACATTGAGAAGAAAACAACAAAAATTTCCACAACAACATAAAAAACACACAAAGATCAAATATCGTGATAAAAGGCTTCTCATATCATTACAAAGAAAGGACGTTCGTTACATAGTCCAAATAAGTACAACGCCATTCGTATATCTGAATCACCGAAAACAAAATTAGGGGAATAGGTCATTACAATATACCGTCTTTTCACGCCAAATAGACGTCCCAATCATGATAACTTAACGAATACAACCGCAAATATGGAATGTGTCTTTCTACTCGATTTATGTGTTGACTATACGGGAGACAAATAAAACAAAAATATCACAGTAAAACTGGCTTTCTTTACACCAAACTCATCTAATTCATATTTTTCAGTTATACACAAATGCATTTGGATTATTTACTAGTCACATTTGAATCAATTAACATCAATTATAATGAATTTCTCATGAGCACTAACGACTCCAAACTACACTGTATGGCTACATCAGACGCATTTCCGGAATCTTTAATTCCAATATGGAATTTATGTTATGCTTTTAAATTTATTGCATTGAAAAACAAAATAATTAATTTAATAATTCACAGATTCAAATGACTGGTATAAATTTAACACAAACTATTTTTGGACGACAAATTAATTACCATTTAGAATTTTAAATGGTGAAGAGCCATTGAAACATATCGTATCGAAATGTTGAAAACATTTAACATTTTTTAACCAATACCATACACATAATATGCCTAACATAAAATTATCCAGTCATAGTTACGTCACATTAATGATTACCAACAGAGTGCGGTATTTTAAAACGCATAAACACAAAAACACTATTTTAAAGCAATTTTTAAAGTAATATAGTATAAGACAAAATGCCAGTTAAATCACATGGAGGTCTGCTCAAGGCTATTTATCGTAACAATCGTCTTATTTTCAATTCCCCAATATATTTTCAATGGCAACCAACAAAATTAACGATAGATACTACTATTTTTATTCCAATTCGCCGTAAATCTTAATTGATTAATGTATAGTGAAATATAAAAGAAAATTATGATTGGATTGAAACTTACATTGATCCTGGTTGTTCTGTAGGCGTTGCTGTGAATGTAATAAATTCATCAGCTGATTCACCACCTGAACTGCTCACTGTTGCGTCCGAATCAATCGTAGTCTCAATGAAACGTAATCCAGATTGCATTAAACCCGAACACTGTTCCAATTGTTGGGCGACTTGGACATCAAATGTAGGCACCAGCGACTGTATCTTATTAGATGACGATTGAGGTTTGTTGGATACTTCACCATACATGGCACGTTTATAACCGTAGGGATTCGTCGAACTGATCGAAGTTTGTTGTAAATTGGCAGCCTGATCAATACGTTTTATTAACGTTTTCATTGAATTCACCGTCAATGGTTTTTGTTTTTCGTTTAATTCGTCCTGTAGTATTTGTGCCATTGACTCCTTTGAAACACCATGCTGGGCACGATTCTTTCTATCTTTACGCTTCAATAATCGTTGGGTATATTCAAATAAACCAGCTACTTCTTCACTCACATGTTGGCCCATTTCAAACGCCTGAATTTTACGTAAACGTCGCAACAAGAAGTCACACTTACGTTGCATTTGAGCCTGTCGTTTTATAATTTCAGCCCGCATTTCTTGGGTGTCAGCTTGTTTACATGGCGTGATGGCATCTTCACCCATATTCATTACATCGACATCATTAAAGAGTGATAGACCCACATCCAGATCACATAAGTTTTCTCCAGTTTGATTTGTTTCAAAGTTTTTAAGAACCTGTAACAGATCAATATCATTGCTGGTCGCTAATTCACCTAACATTTGTTCCATATCATTATGACGTGAAAAGTCCTTTTGTAGTCCCATTGTGTTATTGTTAATTAACGGATTTTGATTATTCTGACAAGACGATGAGCCCGCCGAAAATATTGAGTCTAATTGTTCTAAGTACTGTTCAACAGTTCGTTGTTCCTCACTATCAGATACCGTTTTAATTTGTTTACAATTTTCACCGGAATCCATATCATTGTGTTGTTGATCCTGTTCTACTTCTTGATTATTATTCACAATCTGCTCTGGGGTAAAATTATTTTCAACGTTTGTAGCTGTTGATACTGATGGGCTATCATTTATCAAACCACCGTCCTGTTGTCCACTTATGCTGTTATCGAACTGAAGAATCTTACTATCATTTGTTATATTACTGATCTGATCCATGTGCGTTTCACTATTATTATCCGATGATATCGGAAGACCATTCAACGAAGAATCGGTCACTTCACTATTATCTGTTTTATTAAACGCTAATTCAAATGTATGTTCACTAATTAACTCTTGTGTTGGTTTCTTATATGAATATACAAATGTTGTTGTATTTGATTTTGTTGAATTCCTGAGTACACTTTCCTCCTCCTGATTTAATGAATCCACAGTAGTCGGTGATGATTCGGCAGTTAATTTATTTTGATGCGATGCAACTGGTTCCGCTGTTAGAGCTGGAGCCATTTCGACCGCATCGGAACGATTTACCGACACAGCTGGCCTTAATCCCATTCATTAAAATACACTAACTGAATATTATTATGGCCGTTCTTTAAATAACTATTTTTAATTTAAATATCAAAGTAATTATTGGCTCATTAGATGACCACACTACTGCACAATATATTAGCGTTTAATCTATAATATAGATTTTTCATCAATTTGTTAGCTAATTTTGCATCACTTTCACTGTATTATATTGAATATGTTATTGAATAACAGTTCAGAATTTCACTTTCAGTTCCATCAATACAAAATATCCAATTCAATTCAGGGTAAAAGCGCGAAATTGATGCCGGTCTTTTTTCTAATCAACGATCACCCATTTTCGGATCCGATTGAATTCCTAAAATACAAAAACAATTTATTAGTATTGGAAATGACGAATGTCTCAACAAAACTATGATGAAAACTATTGCGAAGGTAATCTCCAAATCAACGGAATTCCCAAGACGTGTGATTACAAACAATAGACAAAAGATAGTCGTTTTGTACTCTCGCTATCTCACATCAACTCAACGTCTCAGATGCAAGAGTTATTGAACTGACAAAACTGTTGTTCGTATATCTGATATACTTATTTAGTGCACAACATGCATTTCATGTTAATAATTATGCACAGAAGCATAATGCCGTCAATAAATACAAATCAATGTGGCGTAATTTGCCGCCCCTTTTTCCTCGTAAACATTGTCAGTCGAATATGCGATCCACGGTTGTTTTTTCCACTTTGAGAGTAGTACCACGGCGTATTGCATATTGACTTAGTCTAATTATTAATTTATGATTATCGCAGTGTCGCACAAAGACGCAAAATAGCGTTGTTTCAGTGTAACCAATAATTTATTCACCTTTAACACGTTTCTTTTGGGGGCCCCAAAATTCTTCTTCACTGCCTCCACTCTTTCGATGGATTCTTCGGTTCTTCGCCTGCAGCAGAATTATATAATTTAATTTATTCCGATTAATAATCTGGTTGCAATTAGATTTCGGTGTGAAGTCCACTGGCATGCTATTCGCCAAATCACTCCGAAACTGGTTCAATCAGTATGAGTAGCGGTACCAATTCACTGAATCTAGAGATAGAAGGATTTCCCATTCGCATTTCATCATTTCGTCATTTTGTAACAATTTATACAAAAAAAAAAAAAAGAAGCACCTTTTTCTCTTACGCGCGCATACACGAGAAAGAAAAACGCGAGAAATAAAAAACAACAGTTCGCCTTGTTCGCCGCAACAGCTCGCCCCAGCTTCTCGAATGGATTGAATGGATTATTATTTTTTTTTCTTCTGAAAATTCTTTTAGTTTTCCACCAAATCGTACAATATTCTAGCACACTCCGTTTCTTTGGCCACTTAATTAGGTCCAGAACACACACTTTTTTATTAAAATTGCCTATAACGCGGTTAATCTGCGACAATAATGCGCCTGAAAAAATCACTTTTTTTGTATTTTTTGTCTCCGTGAATTTTCATTCGGCCCGATTCATTAATTTCAACATGGCGGACGACAAGCGCGCTTCATTTGACGAAATTCGAAGTCTGACAGCACTTTCGGACAACCTGGTTCAACTCGAATTAATTCAATATTCACTTACTAAGCATTTCTCGGCTATCGTCAATTAATCATTTGCTATTAACAATCTTATGCACAATTGACTGCCACTATTGGACTGCTCATATAGTTGAAAAACTACCAAATTTAAATAAATATTTGGCCGCTTCACACATCAAACAAAAGCCACCTCATTATTTCGAATCGAGTTCTACGCGACTGCACCGTAGAGACGAAGCCCAACGCCGGCTCGGCAGTTTCGTATAATTCGGGCTAGAGTTACACTTTCGGCATTGGTTTCCTCCAATTGGTTGGAAAGTGAAGATCATCTTCATCGTAACAAAAAAATTTAATTTAATTTATCGTAATTTGTATGTGATTTTAAGTGTTTAGATGCGGATAATAATGAAGAAAATACCATATCATCATACGTTTATATGAAGTTAGCAGCTATTAGGTATGTTTCAACCTATTTTTTTGAAAGTAATTTTTCATTGATAAACAAAACAATCAAATTACAATTAACTTAATTACGGCATAATAAAAATTTATTGTACCTAATGAAAGTGAATAATTACAGTCTCGATCAATAAATTTCCATGGCAATTCTGACTGCGGTCAATCTCCTCCAACATCAGACTCCAAACGCATTGAATGGATGAATGCAAATGAATTCCCAATTACAGTGATCTCGCATCATCTAAATACTCTGATATTTTTAATTTCAATTGGGAAAGTATTTATTTTAATTGCATTCAATTACTTTTCGATAATGAACAAAAACGATATCATCGCGGTATGACTGCATCTATAATTTCACTTGATTAACCATTCACAATTAATTTCATTTTTTTTTCTCTCCATTCGAATGTAATAATTATGATGCATTACGCAGTTTAATGTAATAACCGAATACATTAAGCATATTCTGTATATAGAAAGAGATTCACTAAATGGTAAATACCGTTGTCTTTACGGAATTTCATTAAATTCTTTTCGTTTATTATTTGTATACTTTTAATTGTATTTAATGTGCATTCACATTTATGCACTAATTATTCAGTTAGTGGAATGCAAATAGAAAGAAAACTTAAGAAAAATTGAATAACAGAAAAACAAACTGACTAGTTGCATGTTTGGATTTTTCACGATGACGAAATTAGAAACTAAAAATTCATGAAATGCTAGAAAACATAATAATAACGTTTTGGTCTCCCTATTCTTTTTATGGATTTGAATGCAAATACCAAACGATATTCTACTGTATGAGAATCTACAGTACAAACCAGATGAATTTGATTAGATTTTTCTGTTTTTTTTTTTGGGGGGGGGAATGTAGTAAGACAGTTAAGAGTGATTATTTTTGTTGCCACAAGAACGAACTGATGCTGCTGATACATATTAAACAGCACTACATTCATGTTTATTTATCAGTAATTGTAAAATTCTTTGGAGCGCAACAAGTTCCCTTCAATTTAGATTTTAATTCTACTATTCATACACTATTTAGCAGGGAATTCGTTTGAATAATTAGGCCAAATTGCAATTATTATGATGCAACACTAGAGGATGGAGTTTAGGGAAAAAAAAATTGTTTATGCTGTTGCTTCATTTAATTTATTACATTCAGTATGTCTGTTGATAGGAAATTACTTTTTAGTTTTAACTAAGAATAGTTCACGACTCCCTTTACCCATATCTTACTGTTTTATTTGTGTATCTGGTCCAGAAGTGAGAGAGTAGTTTCTGATTCCAGAATCAAATTTCAAACAAGAAGCGCTTATTCCTCGATGAAATTTAATTATCGTAAATAAATTAAGACGACGAAAGAGAAAATAAAAGTAATGATTTTAAGTAAATATTTATGTTTTAAACTTACTCTATTCTATAGATTTTCTTACTTTACATATTATAAATCCAGAAAAGTATAGATGAAAAGTAAACGAATATTTCGTTCAAACATAAATTAACCGAATTGAATATTGTATGCGTTTAATCAACAACGCATGATCATAAAGAAATTCTAGAGACGATTACGGTCTTCCGACAGAATCGGTATAATAATAAATATTATGTATTAGCATACATATGAGAAGACATTTAAATAAAAAAAAAAAAATAATTCAACAAGCTAAAATTAATGAAAATTTTCATCTCGCGAACAAACATTTAACGAATTCGTTGGGCCTACGAATTGTATTGGAAAAATTCAGTCAATCGTTGTCCACCCAACACTCTACATCTCTTAAGAACAATTTTTTATTCATTATAACTTTTAAGTCACTTAAAATAGTATTCTTTTAGTTCTTTTTTTTATAATTCTTTAAGTTTTACTTTAACAATCGATTTCCTTTCTTTTATTAACAAAATATCGAAACATATAATTATACTATAATTTTTATTTTTTAATCAACAATTCGAACGAACAATTCTAAATCAATTTTAAAAGAAAAGAAAATTGAAACGAACCTTAAAAACTTTGATTTATATATATTTAAGTGTAATCAATTGATAATAAGAAATTATTGTGAAACGAACAATTGAAAAAGATTGATATTTTGACTCAGTGAAAAGATTCGCAAAAGAAGAAATTGCGTTCATTTTAGTGAAAAAGTGATATAGATTTGTTTAATCACCGTTAAATTTATATTCAGTGTGACGTAATTCCGAAAATAAAATTGATGAAACTCATAATTACAATTTAAAAAGAAATATATAAGATCCGAATAGAATACAAGGTCTACAGTTAAATAATTTTTTTTTAAAAACAATCAAATTAAAAGACTATAAATACAACAATCATCTATTTAAAATCAGATAAACGAAAGTGAAAGAAACTAAATATCACCTAACGCAGTGAATGCATGAATAATTGAGATAGTATCGATTGAAGACTAAAATGATACATGAAATTTAGATGAAAACATAATACAAATATTAAAACAGATTTGGTGCAAGAGTTAAATGACTTACATGCGCAACTAATATAATTGTTATTAAACGATAATTGATTTAAAAAAAAATTTGTTTTTGTTATTATTGAAACTTGAATTGATGTCTTGCATCAGAAGTTTAATATAAAGTGAATTGAATATAAAAAAGCGAACAGAAATTATTGTTCAACCGAAGAAATTTGAGAGGAGTTTTATGAATGGTAACAGTTTGATAATTGTCTTTTGGGCGATACGAACTGATATTAAATTTGTATGAATTTGGAAGTTTAATAGGTAGGAGTTAGATTTATTGACATGTTCAATTGATGATATTTGATTTTATTTAATTGAAATATTATACAATGTTGAGGAAAAGAAATGAATGAATATTTTGTATAATTAAGGAGATTGGTCGTATTAATAAGTTTTCATTCACGATGTCATGCTCAATTAAATATTCGATTGTAGTTGGTAATATTAATCATTTCTATTACATTTGATATACATTAATTTATTTAATCTACACACATTCGTATTCATAAAACATATGATTAATATAGTTAAGCGGTTAAACGCCCACTTCCTTTTTTTTCGATGAAAATTACGTATTCATAAATGATGTGTATGATCTTGTTATGGTTATTGAAGCTTGAATCATTCATTCAATGGCATATAAATGCATTTTTGTCTACACTTAATCCATACTGTGTTACTCTGTGTTTTTAATCTCTTTGACAATGCAAATAAAATGAGAATTAAAACAGTTTATCGGTAAATTGGTAACTTAGTAATGATTTCATTGTAATCTTTTAGATCAATTAATATTAAATTTCCTGTGGCAACATATAAAATTATAGTTCAGGTAACCAATTATTATGTTATTTAATTCAATAAATCGTAGACAAATCACTTTCGTTTTTACAGTAATAAACATTGGCCTTAATGAAACATTGTAATATTCATACACTGATTGAATATATATTTTTTTTTTCTTCTCTTTCGTTTTATAGCAATAGAATATGTTAAGACAAATATATAACCATTCTATCAACTATTTGTTATATGTTCAGTTTTACTAATTAATGGAACTCATGAAATAACTCAATTACGTTTCAAATGCTAAAGAATTACTTAGTTACTAATTTTAGTATGTCGCAACTGTAAAAACACAAAAAAAAAAAAAAATAAAAAATTATTACGAATATTATTTTCAGTTTGTACCAGCATAATATGTACAGTAAAGTAGAGAAATATAAATCTCATAAAGTACGCTAACATTTCATTCGCATGTAAAGCATTTAGCAGTTTATGAATCGCGTGTTTCATGTATGGTCCAGGGCACCAATGTCTTGAGAACTACACAGATAGAGAAAGAGAGACCAGTGTCAGGTTATTATTATTTAATATAATGTTGGATATGGTGTGTAACTCATTTGGATATGACACCGTATATTCTGTCTGGTAACCAGTGAGTTTTACAGAAACAAATTGGTTTAATTCAATTATTCATGTCCGTTGAGTTTGGTTATTGAGTAAAGAGAACATCCATTTCAATACTCTTTGTATAAAACGAAGACTAAATAATATTCATTTGTTTGCTTAAACTCTTCAACTTTCAATACATTGAAGATTCACATACTGAGAATACTTCAGTTGAATTTATTTTTTATTTTAAAAAGAAAAATTACGATTGAATGAAAATAGTTCCACGACATTGATTTATTTTGAAATAGACAAGAAGATGTAAATTTAAATTTAAATCAAAGTATTGAGATGAACGATGCTACCAACTGTTAGTTATTATGATTTTCTCATCGATAATGAAATGACAGACATGAAACAGTTGCAACATTGTACTTAATAAGATTTTCCAATATTGATCGATTATCTGAGGGTCAACAGTGTCAATATTGATCGGGTCATTGTCAGTTACTTGGATTTTTGTGTTTTGCTAATTATGATTTTCTTATTGCGTTGAATAATGGATGAAAGCTAATTGTATAATCGACTGGGTCCCGTATATATTGTAAACAGTTCCGTGTATCCAATAGTAGTAGACTAGTTTCAGGTATCCATCATTCATAGAAATATAAATTGGAGACGCACCTTTCGCAAAGCAAACATAATATTCGTTTATGATTTCGTTTATATACTGACGTTATTGTTTTATTTAATTTCTTTAACATTTTGGGTGTGTATTTACCGCGAAAACTTTTACATTAATTGATGATACCTAAATGGTAGTTATATGAGGCCTAGTCATTTAATGGTTTATGCATCCATTGGCATAACAGAGTGAAGTCAATGTAACGGTACGCCTTGTGAATATTAAATTGATGTTTAGTTAAAAATAATAAGCTTTCAAAGTACACACATATCTAAATGTGCCAACATAAATAATATGCAATACCTGGAGACAGTTAAAATATTGTCTGTTGTTTTATTTTCTATATAATCCCATATCAGTGGGAATCTAAATGAATTAGTAATCATAAAATGAAATTAATTTAAACAATTTCTTTGTTTTCTTATCTAATTTTAGTCTACAGTGTGACTACTTCTACAAATTCAGCGTATAAACCAATTGCTTATTGAATATTGAACAGGGGTGGACAAAATTTAAATAAGCGGAAAACACATAGAATTCATAAGGTAAACAGAGGTACACATCTCAACAATGGCGAGCACAAACGATAATGGTGTAATAATTAAACCAAGTGATAAGTCAACAAGTACTTTAATACCAAACGTATCATATAAAGCGGCATTAGTCGAAAGTACAGTGGATAATGTGGTGCCACTAAACCAGTCGATTGTCACCAAGCCACCGATTGTTCCCATAAAACGGAAGAAAGCAGTTGGACGGTCAACAGAATCATTGGTCGACCCAAATGATATAAAAAGACAGAAATTTGAGACAAAACTGGTAGTAGTGAACAAGGAGAACAAACCAAATATGGTGGTCAGTAAACCACCTTTGCCCCCAAAACCAAAATGTCTTAATACGACATTTGATGTAAACGGAACACAGAAACTTAAAAAACGTAATGAAGAATCAAATGCCATACAATTGCAAAGTTTACGAGCACAAAATGAACAATTACGATTAGAAGTGAATGATTTAAAAATAGCGTTAAATGTTGAAAAGAACGCTGTACGATCTTTAAGGTAATCAATTTTTATAAATCTTTTAGTGTTTTCTTCTGTCTGTTATTTTTTCTTGTTTTCTCTTTTCATTTGAACGTGTTAGTTACATTATTGTATAAGAAATTTATCATGATTTTTATATAGAATTATTGGATGCATGAAAACTCATCAATATGATGATATAAACTATCTAAATGCTATGTAGTTTCATGCTCCATTAGAGACAAACCGTAAAGTGTTAAATTAATTTCATTTTCTGTAAAAATACTTGAGAATAAGTATGTTCATTGTACGATAATTTTGTATTTTTATATTGTAGGGCTCAGTCAGAATCAGAGACTCGTAAAGCTCGATTAACTAAAAGGAAACAAGAGGAAGCGACCGTCCAATTACATCAACGTAAAAATAATATGGTTACCACAAAACCACCGAAAGTACCAAAGAAGAGTCAAGAGTCGACAAATTCATTGACCGCAGACATTATGAAGTTGACCAACGAAATAGTTCGACTAAAGGAGTTAAATAAAACCGTTGAGGAAAAATTACAAGTAATTACATTTTGATATTCTTCTGTTTTTTTTTTTGCATGTTTATGCTATTTAAATTAATGTTTACCAACCACTGGGTTGTTCTCTTTTAGTAAGTCATGGAAACATATCAGAAAATAAGAATGTTGAAAATACTATAACCATGCAAGAGTCTTTTAATGATTGTGTTTTTCATCTTGTATTCTAGATATCCTTGGAATCTGAACGACGACACGCCAACGATATTCGAGTGCAAAAAGATGCTTATGAATTACGATTGACTCAACTAACGAAATCTGCCAAAACACAAGTCCATCGAATGGTAAGAGTTACCTTTTTTTGTAAGGGCCCTTGTAATGAAGAAAACCAATAAGAATTTTCTGTTAAAGAGGAATAAATACGGTTTCCTGGAATTACATACAGTTGGTTGCGGATATGCAAAAAAAAAGAGAAGAACAACGAAAATATTATTAGTCATAACCGATATTTATGCCTTTAAATAGAATAAACGCGAGAAATAAGAAACATTACCATTCATTGACTGAATGAGTAGCCCACCGTATGATATATAGAATTGTGCAAGAGGAGTCTCAATTTCATTGAGAAAAACATGACGGTATATACGATTCCTTATGGCTTATGGCATGTTACGTTGCACTGTTGCATATTTAAAACACTGTGGCTAAATCCATTCGGTGTGTAGTTAAATGCATTTCATTATTAATGGACAACACATATCGTCGCCCATAAATATGTAACATGAATCAATCTTAGGATATGTGAATATAATTATTGTTGAACAAATAGCAACTTATTGGTAAATGGTATATACCGTGAAAACGGACCGTTTTGAATCACTTTAACATTGGCACAAGCAAAAGAAAATTCATATAGATTTGTGATTGTATATTATTGAAGAAAAGAGAATAATACAAATTTAAATAGGGAATAGAGCGTGGGAACTGATCCGAATACTGGCCAGAGTTAATTGAATAGCTCTAGGACATTTTCGCTTTTATTATGCACGAATGTGCCCATTAAATGAATTATATTCTGGATCAACGACTCAAATTGTGATTTTATTTTTCTCTTTTTTTTTTTTTATTTTGTTAAAATGAAATTAGTGCATTACACCTAAACCATATACGATTCATTTTTCTTTCTTATTTTACCACGGGCAAAATGGTTAGCTGTTAAAGTAACAAGTAGAATTGAATATGCATTCGGGTTAAATGTTGATTTGATGAATGAATTTGAACACTAAAAGCGCGGAGGATGGAAATCCAAAGAAATTTTCAAATGTAAATCTTTCGTCTTTTGCTATACAGATGTCGAAAGAATTCAGATCGAAAAGAATGATCGTCTTTTTTAAATGTAGAAGTTAAATATTTTCCCAAGAAACCTATTAGAGCATCTTGAATTATCATCGTTTTTTTTTTTTTTGTGATAATAATGTTTTGTTGTTGTGATCATTAGTTTTGCCATAATTATGCACAATTGAATATTATGATGACGCTAAATGACAGATACAATGTTCTTCTTCATATTAAATATTCGTTGAAAAGAAAATAAGAAAAGATCTGTCAGTTATATATCATTTTGATAAATAATTCTCCTCTCAATTATCTGTTGTTATAATATGTAACATAATGTTAATACTGTGCTACTTTCCATAATTATGTTTCATGGTAGATCTTGAGTTATTTCACTTCTAATAGAAGAAAAAAGCCATCTGTATATGAGCTAAAGATCATAGTTAGAATTTGTGTATTGAAAGAGAATGGTGCTCTATCATATTGGAATACATTTTAATGATTTATGGTATGCATTATGCAGTACACGATGCCACTTCGTCACTGCTATTGATTAGTCTTCAGTATTCTGATGTTTCTTTCTTTTTTTTTTATAAAATCCAAATGATACGATGTTTCACTATTGTTCTGCTGAAAAGCCACTTTTCATCAATTGTATACTTCAATTCTGAGTGTTGAATATCAGAAAATCTTAATTATTTTGTATTAGGTGGAAATAATGTTATGCATTAATGATAACTATACTTTGGTTTTTTCATTAAAAATGCACACACAATTGTGATTAATTTATTTTATGTGAATCAAAGAAAAAAATAAATAAGATGGAAGCTTTTAAAATAGAAGAAAATCTAATGATATCCACCCAAATAGAATATTCTGTAGTCGTTTCTATGGAATTGAATATTAAAATAAAATTTTAAAGAAAACACACTGAATTAAAATAAAAATTTCACATGGACACTTACGATACTGATGACTGTAAAGGTGATGTAAAGTGCAATGCCATTTTCTCACAATGAATTAAATAATGAAAATTAAGACTACAACAAAAAAAAAGTGAAGCATTGAAAATGATGAAGAGTCTATTCTGTGAGGATAATATTAAATAAGTGGCACTTGAATGTTTAACTTAAACAATATGATAATCATTTTCGTTGATGAATATTAAATAGTTATATTGTATTCATATACGTTAATTATACATAGCTCAGGTGAAAAAAAAACCTAAATGTTTGTTATTACTTTAATGTAACGCCATCAACAATGAAATCTAACAGTTGTGTACGCACAAAAATAATGTTATTGAGTCTAATTTAATTACGTTTGTAACCTCTTATTAAAACTAGGTGTAATGCTAACAACATTTACCCAGAGGCATATTTAATACCTTTAATAATACAGAATGATGATTCAATGTGATCGCATTCACCCAAAACGACGTGAGAAAATAATTGAAATAAGAAGATGATGGAATAGACTCTGGATTTTAATTTTTTGTTGTTAAGATTTTGTTCTTATTTTTTTTCTGTTACTGAACTTCTAGTTAATGCTGGAGAGAATTAAGAAAACAAAAAACGGTTACTGTATGTCTTTGATTGAATGGAAGGTGTATCGGTGATTTGAGTACTCTCCAACAGTTAGATCATGGTTTTTTTTTTATCATACAGTGTTACCGGTACAGTTGTTGTATCTGGTATTCTTCTACCAACTGCTATATATTCTTGTCTACCAGATCATTGTAATTACATCCAATCAACTTGAGCCAATTTTTTTTTTTATAATTCTGTTCATTCTATCTCATCAATTTAAATACAGAAAATGATCTGTTTAAGTCTATAAAAACATTAAGTACATCACGCGCTAATGTTGTACAACAAGTACCGTCTTCTTGATTTTATTCTGTACAGTTCTATCAATTTCTTGTTTCTTATTTCATGGATTCAATTTCTTTTGGTTTTTTCAATTTAATGTTTTCTTAGTGAATAATCTGTAGTATATTTTTTTTTTGTATTATTTCTTTCTTTATTCATTTATCTTTGGTATAATGAAAAACAGTTCAGTTATGTTGAGGAAACTGATTCATTGTTTTGTAATTCATTAATATTGATTGTTTTACCTTTCTTTTTTCTTACGTTTTTGCTGATTTTCTTTTTTCTTTAATTTTTAATTTGTATTTTTTGACATTTCAGGTTGATTCTTTGAAAACCAAAGACAAGCAAATTGAGAAATTAAAAAAGGAAATCGATACACTGAAGAATATAAATAACAAGGATTTAATAATGAAATTAACGCACAGTGAACATGAGGTGAGTACATTTTTATTTCTTTTTTCCATTTTAATATTACTGAGTAATGGATTTATTGACACGAAGTTTCATAAATCAATTGAGCGGGATAATGAAAAAAAAAAAATCGTTAATTGAGAGCTTGGTGAATACGTTAATCTTAGTCATATGCGTAAATTAAATATTTTTTGTTGTTACTTTTGATTCGAATAAAAGAAAAGCAGCAAGAGACTATCGTTAAGTATTTTTAGGTTCATTGAGTTTTTTGACCGATTACTAATCAGAATACAGTTAAATAGTAAAAAGCTGATCAACATTCATTATGCAGACCCCGCAAGACCTGTGAATTAGATTTCTCATTTAATACCTCTGTTATTACATAAAAAAACAAAAAAATTATATTCTCCGGTGAATTACATAAAAATTACGGTTATTGTATTCAATAACAATTTTTGCGTTTGTTTATGATCTTTTAAAGTATTTTTCGTTAACTGAAAAATGAGCGACTGTTTCCCATAACCACTAGTTGGAACTAAACACCTCCAGCATCTTAGCCAGAGTCCAAATGTTATTGGGATTGTATTACAATTAGTACTGTAAACTAAACAACAAAATCTATGACCAGTTAAAATATGACCATAGAGAGTTCATTAAGTTGGCGCATAATAACAAATTTTTCGTTTATTTTCTTATTAATTTTTCTCATATTTTTAAAATTGTTACAATGAAATCTATTTTTAATAGTCACAAATAGAGACAAAACAAACAATAAAAAGAGTTAAAAAGACTCTCGATTGCGAAAAAATTATTGCGATTAAAATTATTTCTATGTATGTTTATTCCATATCGTCTATCACTCAATTGATTTGCAATACAACAATAAGTATAATTTTATTGAGTTACATTACAATAGTAAATGGGTTTTTAAAATGCACATAAATTACCCGTCACTTAATATTGAATTGAATACCAAATGGAAGTTTTTTTTTAACTATTTTTTTTTGTGATATGTGGAAATGAAAACAAAAGCTCCTGCCGACATCACTAAAACCAAAAATAGCTGAATTCAATATGCGATTGGTGAATCAAATCACCACTATTCCATGATTTGGTATGGCGAAATCATACAAAAGTCTAATGAAATGGCAAATACAGAAAAGAAAAAATCGAAATTATGAATGCAATATACTTGAATTTCTGGTAAAATTGAAGCCAAGTGGAGCTTAGAATACGAGACGTTTAAATTTTTTGTTTTCTCAATAATTATGTTTAATATGTTACCGCTAATTGAATGATAACGTGTCTGTGGTATAAACTTATTAATTCTAATTCGAGGTTACGCGAATAATTTGCCAAACTAAAAAATAAAAATTTGGTGTTTAATTTCTACCTGCAACGTATTTCTACCTCAGTCACACTTTAATGCTACGAAAAAAATCATTATCGGAACGGTCAACAGTTTGAATATTCTTTTCAGTTTGAATACAAAACGCGTTACAAATTGTGTCTTGAATTGAACAAGAATAAAATGAAAAATTTTCGATTGAATAATTTTCATTTAAGATATTCGCGAAAGTTTTTTGATTAAACCAGTGCAAAATATAAATGATACACTCACATAATAATTTAAGAAAGTTTTTTTTTTTGTAATTTGTTTGTTACTTTGTTTTTTGTCTTAACTAATCATAATGAAATTGAAATATGAAAAATGAGTCAAGTCATTGAAAAGGGTATAAATGACAATATTGAATACAACGGAACATGGATGAGTATAGAAGTATTACCGACAAAATAAAATCATATTAATAAATTTTGTGCTGCTGGTGACCCCAACAATGTTGCATTCACAGCATCCGAATGTCCAAACTAAAAGAAACATAATACCGACTTAAAAGCACAACAGAGAAGCGGAAAAGAAATAACTAATAATATGAAAATTCATAAAATTTATGAAGAGAGTTGTTTAGCTTGTAATGTTCCAGACTTCTGATCACACATTAATTTTCTTATGGTGAACATCGAATTCATCATAAACTCGATTACATAAAGTTTAAAATGAAATGAATTCTCTTCTTTGAGATTGTTGTTAGTATTAACCAAATGAGATGATGACTTGTTTCCAGAAGAAAGTAATATAACCGAAATCGTTAAAATAACAAAAATTCAATATCAACCGTTTCTCTGGACGGTTCTCATCTCTTTTTATCTCCTCATGTATATTTGTCTCTCATAAGTTCAACATAAAAGAAAACACACGAAAAAAAAAATTGTTTTTTGCCGGATCACTTTTCTGTTGCATCCATTAACAATAGAGAAGCATAATGTACATACATAAAGACTAAATGCGCTCATGTGTATCAAGAAGCATTATGGTATAAAAACAAAAAATTCCAGTTTTAAAAAACCACACTCAAGTGAAATATTGCGATGTTAATATTTGTATATTAAAACGCATTCAAATCCCAATATGTTTTATTTGATTTTTCATTCAATACCAGTTCTCTTTCACTCGGTGTAGTACCACAGCTTAAAGTGGTTTCGGTGGCTTCAGGTGAACCTGGCTAACAAGAGCATACCACCAGTCAGTGTCTATACACCACGTAAAATGTAAACGCTTCAACATTAATTTGTTTTAAGCTCACCGATCAGTCTGTATCTGGCTATTGGCTAAAGCGCATGTGTCTATCATTTCTCAGCCATAATCGTGAATTTTGGTTTAAGAAACAGTTTTACTTGTATTCTCTGTTTGTTGATACAAAAAGAAGTGAATTTAATTAAAAGAAAGCACTTGAGCTTTCATATCTAACAAGAACACGAATATTTATACAACTTTTAATCAGTTTAGTTTTGCATTTTATTTTGTTTTTTTTTTTTTTGAATTTGGATAACAATTTAATTAAAACATCTCAGTTATTTGTAGTGTGCCGTTAAATAAAAAGAAAACTGAAAGAAATAAAATATAAAAAAATTATCATTTGATTTAATTAATCTGTTTTGAACGAAAAAAAATAATAAGTTTACGACTTAACGGTGATTGCATTTCGCCACCATCAAAATTACAGCATTACTAATTAATTGGTGTAGTTTTATTTTCTGTTTTTTATTTTTGAATGTTATTCACACGGAATTGTTCAGGTGCTCATTTGCGATAAATGAAAAAATAACCGAAACTTAATTTATTTACAAAATAGTTTGGCATAAATAGGGTAAACTGAAATTGGTTTATGTAACCTATTGAAAAATTAAAAGTTTAATTGATTATGTGCATTTAAGGTGCTATATTATAGTTAACAAGAAATCAATCAGTGTAGTTTATGTATAAAAACAAATTCAAACTCTATCAAGTGTTTTGGTGATTTTCTTATTCGGTGGTAAATTATAATTTGAAAACAAATAAAATAAAAAAAACCTTAAAGGTGATTAAGAAATGCGATATTGGATTACTGAAAAATAATAAAATAAAATTAGTTCATGTCAAACATTGGCAAGCAGCATTATAAAAATTCGTTATAACAATTCTTTTAATAAAACTTTATAAACAATGGTTTTATTGATTGAAAATTTTAATTTATTTATCCATAAGACGTTGGTTCATACAAAAACCAATTAATTGATAATATCGTGACTTAAAAATTTAATTTGAATTTTTACAAAAAGAATAATTGAACTGAATTATTTCTAAGTACTTGCTGGAGTTAATGAATAGTAAAGAAATTTTCTTCATAAAATCAAAAGAATTAATAATTTGTTAGATGAGTTAAGAATAATGGGATTATTGGATATCTAATGATCGTCGTTCGGAATTATTATCGTCCTAATCAGGTTTGTAATCACTTTTCTTTCTAATATTCAATATTTTTATTGTGATTTAAAGATAAAATGTCATAGGAATATCTGTAGTTTATAAGTAATTGTTATTAAACTGTAAACTTTTTAATATTTCATCTGACAATATTGTGGTACTTGATGCAGGTACATTAAAAGAGTTGTAATTAAGATTTTATGTCAATTCAATTGAGAATTGATATAACATAAATGAAATTTATACTACATTACTATTATTACGATGCGAGGAATTAGAAAGGCTTATCAATATGTTCAATTAAGGTGAATTAGAGGTACTGCAACTCTATGACCATTTAAATATCAATATGTTCCTTCTAATGAGAGACCTTAACACATCAATTTCTAAATTGCATATAATTTTCTTGTAATTTTTTCATAATTTATGCTTTTCAACATCGTTAAAGAGTACCTATAACTTTGGTTTACGGCCCTAGTAAAAAATTTTAAATTACGCGAAAATGTAAATGTTTATAGAATTTACTGTTGAACTGTAAAAATGCCATTGAAAAAGAAATCACAGTATGAATTTTTTCTTCAAATTTTTTTTATTCGTTCAGATGTTCATTCTTTTCCCATTTTTGTTGTTGTTGCTGTTATATAGCAATTAAATACGAGAAGCTAACATATAATGTAAACATACAACATTTTAATGTTACAAAGGTAAACGAACGTAAAAAATCTTTGGTTAACATCATTGTCATGCAGAAAATAGCAACAACAAAGATTTGTTAAATTGGTAAAGTGCAAAACAGTTTTTTTTTATTAGGATCAAGCAGCATTCAATTGAATTCTTATGTAAATTTATGAAAATAAAAATAGATAAAAGAGTTGTAAATTACGATATTTTTGACCATGAAATTATTGATTTAATATATGAATTCAATGTATTTCTATTGTCAAGTGAAGGATACAAATGCTCATTAAAATATTAATGGTATGTGGCCACACACGATATATAAAGAAAGCAGTTTATGTTAATTAAATAAGAGATTTCTAATTAATAAACTGAAGGAAAAATATGGTTTAAAAGAACATTTGTTAAAAATTTTTAATTAACGACGTTATGTTGTCCCTATACATGACGACTAAACAAATCGATATTAATGTTCGTATAGTCACTGAAATGATGTAAAGCATTTTTTTTTTGCGGTAGTTTTACTATTTATGGTTCTGTAGCATTAAATTTGGGTCAACACCTGACCACCTTTGTTTCAAAACTAATTAGCGAAGTAACTTAAAATATTTATTATAACGATTATGGTGACGACAGTTTGGTTAAACAAATGTGAACTGAACACACACGCGACTAGTTGGATTGAAAGAACTGAGTAGTACAATTGGTAATGGTTAATTACACCTCATGTGTTCTATAGGCTTGGTTTTATCAAAATTACAATTACTGTCAATATGTTGAACGGACGTTTACTTTTACAGCGAATTTTTTCGTGAATTGTTGCTAAAATGTTTTCAATTTTTCATTTTGTTGATATTATTATGTAAAAGTAATTCTGGTTATCGAGTCATTAAACTCCATATTTGTCACTACAGCATAGAATCATTGTTATCGTTTTATTTTTAAAAATAAAATATTTTGGTGTACACCAATCGTGCAATGAATTAATGGTATTACATATTGGATTCATTAAAATTTTTGCGTTCAATTCCAATTCAGAATGAAAATAAAGTAACTTGTGTGTCTGACCATTTGTGGTAATTGAAGAATATCCCCAATTACAAAAGCTTATTCTTTTGCAAAAGACAACGTGCCATTACAACCAAAGTCGGGGTCAAGAATTTCATTTTGAAACTTAAAAAGAATCAAAAGAATAATACGATTGAATTGATTGAATTTTGATTAAGGTGTGCATTCATGTAATTATTTAATGAATAGTTTTCTGTCGTTATTGTTGTCTCCTTTTGTTTTCAATTGAATTTTGATTTGAATGAAGCAACATTGAGCGGCCTAAAAGATTTAATTGATTGATATAAATCCATCATATAAATAGAGAGGTGATGTGACAACAGCTCAGTTTTATTAAATCTCTATTGAATTAAAAAACAAAAATAATTATAATTAAATGACTTGGGTGTGTTTGCATAGGTTAAGCATAATATACCGTTTCATTTATGTCTTATTCATAAGATGTACAATTATGGGGACTATTGAATTAATCAAATAACATATTTACCTTTATTTGCACAATATATCGATTATTTGTGCACTGTTTATTATGATTTTTCATTTTCGCTGATCATACAAGAAAACATAAACTAAAGTTTAATCTGTTTGTATAAAATTTCATTTTAGTAGATACATATAATATACAAAATATGATTAAAAATAAACGATATGAAATAACAGAATTGAAAAAAAAAAATCAGTATGAATTGAGAAGAATGATTTTCTATTATGGCTAGAATGGCCAAATGATATCGTATAGAATGGGGCAATGAATCAACAATTCCATAGTTGTTGTAACTCAAAATGGCATTAAAAATAAAAAAAATTGGTAAAGCGAAATAAGATACAACTCTTCACAATAAATGGTTGACATATAAAAACAATGAACCATTGAAAATGATCATATAGAAAATATATAATTTTTCCGTTAAATAATATTTTTAAAGAATTGTAAATGAAACAAATGTTAGTGTAATGCCGCGATTGCCTTCAATTTTTCCAGTATTTTTATTTTATTAAAAAGATTCTATGAATCATATTAAATGACTGTTATGTATCATTGCCTATCCATTGATCGGCATCTTTTTTCTCAGATAAAATATAACAAAATTATTGTATTATTGTGTATCTGTACGTATAACATCTCAAATGAAACGCAATCAATGTGATGACGTGAATTAATTTCTTTATATGTCATAAAAGAGTCTCTTATAGTGAGTAGTTTTGTCTCGTAATAGTTTAGATTTAATGTATTAACGTGTACGATTATTACATTTATGTGCAATAGAAATTTGAAATAATTTTCCTTTCATAAAAGTGTGTTCTATTGCGATTGAATCTCAATGGATCAACCGAATTGTCAATAAAAAAAAAGCTTCGAATATGTTTTCTTCTTTAACTGACAGTCTTTTTTTTTGCACACACAGTTACGAATCCATTACCTGAGGGGTTAATTCAAGTTGTATGTAAACTTAAACGATAAAAAACCGTAATAATTTTCCATTTTGTGTAATAACAATTAACATGATAACCACTCAGAGTACCGTATAAGGAGAGACAGTTTCACGATAATCCAATTCAAATGGCCAAACGATATACTGATATTCTGTTAGTCACAAACTATGTGAATGAAATTTTGAATCAATGAGGAAATTTCTAATAATCGCGAATCTACACCGAGAAAGTAGAATTCGATGATTTTTGTTATTATTCCCCCCCGAGTTTGGTCTGTCTGACTTTTAGACTATGATTGTTAATTTTCATTAAATAAAAAGAAATATCTAAGATCTAAATGAAATGTAGTACTTTTTATGTATAATTATGTATTGAAAGCAGTTTAAGAGACCTTTCACCATAATTTAAAGTTCTCTGTAAATAAATCAACGATACATTCCTAGAGGCCGTTCAATTGAAAATGCACTTTTCCTATTGCACTTTCAATATTGTAACTCAAACAAAACAAAAGATAGTACCAACAAAACAGTTTTTTTTTTGTTTCACGTTAAGTTCTCGTCGGAAAAAAATCGGAAACTTTCTTGATGGTACAACTAATCATATGAAAACAATGAAAGTATTTCATCGATGAAAGAAAACCTTCTGTTAATTCCAAGAATTATTTGTCGGTGTTTCAGTTTTAATAAATATCTTCTGACGCGTTGTAAGATCTTGAGCTTAATTAATCGTAACTACTTTATCATTCTACATCACATTGATGAGAGTGAAACAGTTGAACTTAAGTCAATCAATGGTATTTTAAAAACGAATGGTAGATAATGAAGTAGTTTTGATGACAAATATTTATTATTTATTTCAAAAGTGTTTAACATTACAACAAAAAAAAATGTGTTTTCATCACCATTACCGGCTGAAAGATATTTATTGAACTTTCCAAATTACAAAGTAACAGTTTTCCCTTTCAATTTAGTCAAATATATAGTGGCAATCATATTTATTGATCCTCTAAGTAATAATGAATACAAGACAATTTATTGTTCCTTGATGAACGTAATATCGATTATTTATCCATAAAATCATATTAATTATTTTACGTAATTTTTATTATGCTGACTGTAACATAAACAATAATAATAATAATAATAAAAAAACTGTGACAAAGTGATCAGTCCTATCTTCGATTAATAACACTTTTAATAATTTACAATGTTTAAGAAATCCAATGAAAAGAAAAGAAAAATAATATTCTTTTCGATTAATTAAGAGAAAGTTATATGATGGATTTTCCGTAACTGATTAAAAACAATATGCAAAATGGATATGTTTTCTTTTAACTGTACCATCTCGTGTATGGTTATACAATATTAGATATAGCGAAAAAAAGTTTGCTTCATCTCTCACCAACTGGCCAGATGGAATGAGTAGATTAAAGACCCGCTGCTGTCAGCTGATAAACGTTTTCGATTACAATTCCGTTAATTCAAAATTGTTTTAAATGTACATATTGTTGGCAATCGACTACATAGACAAAACTGAACGTTAATTAATCCATTTGAATGTAATTTATTGCTATTGATCAGATGTGAGGTGGACCTGTTGACACTTTATAAAAGAAAACAGATTATTGACCGGCACTGTGATTGTGATCAATTTAGATTAGAAACGATCAATTTATTTTGAATGGAGAAAAAGAAAGGTGAACTCTTATATGATCTTTGGCCGGGTTTTTTATTTCTTTTCATACGCCATGATTATAGCGAAATTAGTGTTTTACTTAACATGTTATGTGTAAATTAAATGAATCAATTCACATTTGAATTTTTCTTTGTGAGTATTAACATAAATTGAATCAAGTTGAATTAAACTATAAGAATTCATTAATAATTTGATAATCTAATCATTCATTCAATGATTACGAAACAAAGTTTAAGTTTTGTTTTGACTTGTTTTTATTGTTTTTGAATTTTGTTAAGTAAAACTTTCCAACTTTATTTTCATTACAAAGAAATATGTTTCGCATGAGAATAAAGTGGCAATTAATGGTGTTGTTTTTCTTTGTCCATATAACATAAAACAACAGAAAGGAAAAAAAAAATAACATTGCAAACAGCTAAAACTATCTACAGCATTTTATTTTCATCGTCACATTATTAAGAAATCTCTTTAACCAATTTCTTAAGATTAACTGTGGCTCTGGTCATTTAAACTGTGTGTACTCATCAGAATTTCTATATGCATAAATAAAAGATTTGCACAAGCAGAAAGCACTAAATAAAACTAAATGAAAAGAAAAATTTTGTATTTTTCTCCCCATTTAATTTCTGTGTTAACCTTAAAACTAATGGTCTGTTTTTTTTTTATGGGTAAAAGAAAAGAAAAATTATCTCCTTTGGTATTCTACTTTCGTTATTAAAATACATAAGATCAATTGGAAATGGTCGTAACTTCTCAATCGTGCGGCATACATTTAACTGTTTGGGGCCACTAAAATTATAATGGAATCGTATTTACACAATTTCGGATATAAAACACTAAGAATTCATCATTATTTCAATCGTTTTCTATTTGTGATTATTTAATTATTGTTAGTCAATAATGGTTGACTATTTAAAATCACCTGGTATAACATCAGTTATCATATGAAGCCATCATCGTACTATATTGACCGGTATTAAATGCTTTTGTCTATATTTGTTGAATCTATTAGACATCTGGTGAACAAGTCACTAATCAATGATTATTTTTCATTAATGAACTTTACAATATGATTGCCTATATAGTCTTTGTGTAAATATCAAAGAAATTAATCAAGAAAAAATAGCCAACCATATCGGTAAATCCATTCATTAAATCGGTTTTCCGTATTTACCATGGTTTTTTTTTTTATTTTACTATCTAACCATTATAAAGTGTTCCACCCTTTTATGGTTAAATGCGAAATATTTTCATTTATATTTTATGCTCTTGACTTACAAAAACAAGAAATGAAAACGCGCGCTTATTGAAACAGACTAATATTGATACCAATGAACTTTTCTTTTTTACTTTTTTTTGTTTCTTCATTTCTTTCCCATTGATATTAGTCGATTATTTTAATTCCGTCTCCATTGGTGGATACAATATATATTTATTTACCATTTATGAATGCTTTCAAATGGGCATTATTAAAAATGTTTAAAATAATAAAATTAAAAAAAAAAAAATCCCAATGTTCATACAAATGGTTTTATTATTGGTGGGACATTGACCGTCTTAAATTAGCATATTTCGTTTTGCACCAAATAATCAATGATGTGAATAAAGCAAATCTCTAAACAAATATGGTTTTTCTAATGCCCATTTAGTTATTTGAATTGCCGTATCTTTTATCAATTTTGTTGTTTATTTTTTGCACATAAAACGCATTACACATCGATTGAAATTCACTTAAAAAAATTTTTGCTGGTTTTATTTGTAAAATGTACACGTTTTATTATCAACGTGAATAATTCTTGTAATGCTGTTGACTTTGTATATGAATTATAACATTACCATAAGCGGTGAATAATGTTAATAATTTAAAGAAGAAGAAAATCAAAAAAAATAAAACATGAAAATTGTACATGGAATTTACAAACAGATTCAGTTCAATTAAATATGGAAATTTCTTTTTATTAACAATAGCAATTTAAATATACAAAGGGTTCGTTATAATTTTCAGTTTAATAATAATCAACCGAATAAAAGAAAATTTATGTTATTAAAAATCATTCTTATTTTTATGTTATTTTGTAATTCGATATGTGTCGCACCATTGAAGATGATCATATCATTATGATCAGAGTCATATGAATCATAAATCTTATAAATTAAATAAAATATGCTTTCCATGTCACTGTATGGAAATTAATAAGCAAAACTAAAAAAAAGAAATAAATGAAAAACAATAATAATAAAAAATTATTAAGTTCAGCTCTAGGGTATGGAATGATAATTTCTCAGTTTTCATAAGAAATCATTGAGATGATAAAGTGGCAGCTGGCTTTATTGCAACCGCAACTAAAAAAAGTCAGGTAATACATAAAAATCACGTATCGTCGTCGCACAACATAAAGATAATTTGATGATAAATGTCGCGTACATTTATGAAACATAATTAATAAAAATGGAAAACACCTCTTGGTGTACCACAGACATAATCATTTGGTTCTGGTGTCTTATAATTGCGCCATAGCCAACAACGAAAAAACTGTTTTTATAAGAGTGACAACAGAAAAATTGGGTATAATATTATATGTATGTTTCTGGAACCTGTTGATCTGTCCTACTTACCGACTCTCTATAACAGCAGCAAAGAAGTCTCTTCTCACATCTTGTCCTCTCTTCTTCCGTTTCACACACAAGATGAAATATTAAATGCGATTTATAAATGATTATTGAATATTCTTTAGTTGTTGTCTTGTTTTATTTTTTATAATTCACGATTTGTTTTATATATTTCTTTTACTCTTTTATTTTGTTACGTTCACCTATATTATTAATTTACAACATATATATTTTCATCATCATAATATACTGTTTATGCTTAAAGCATACACCATAATGTCAAATAAGCACAACATGAACCTAGAAAGTTAACGGTTTTGAATATCGAAAAATTGAATGAGCTAACAAATAATACCAAAAACAACAGATATCCAATAAATGTAATATAAAATTATATTTTTTCTTTCGTTTGTTTGGTGTCTCATCTTATGGGCACAGTCTCCAATAATCGCGCCAATGTTCTCGATTAATAAAAAAATATTATTATAATACAAAAGCCATAAAGGTAAATTGAGGTGGTACATTTTATTTAGTTATGGAATCAAAATAAAACAAAACATAAACAATGATAAAATTGACTTTAAATTTTTGCTTAAGGCGATTTTATTTTTTCTTATTTGAATTAAACAAAATTGAAATACCATCAGTGAACGATTATAACACTTTACAATGAAAATTCAATTTTTTTTTTTTTTGAAACCAAAAACGGAAGATAAAACAATAAAAACCGGTGTCTTAATCGTCTTCGATTTCAATTTAATTCATCAATTTTCCGGTATATACTCGATATCCATTAAAGAAATTCACATAATCGGATGTGTATTTGGAATTAAATCAATTCACACGACAGAATTCACCTTATAAAGAAGACATATTAATGGTTCATAAATGTTCTTGAATAAAATAACAAACGTGAAATTTATTGAGAAATTTATCACCGGATCTGGTCAGGTTCCAATGTAAATACATTGATTTATGTTAAAAAGTTAGATTGGGTTTCTTAGTTTATTTTTTTTTTTAAATTTTTACTTCATGTATATATGCATTTTATAATGTTAACACCAAAGAGAGAAGAAAACCAACGCCTCTCAATAGGTCAATTGATTGGTACACATGACCATTTTTCTTTCTTTTACCATCTCAAGATTTGACATTAATTTATGCGGTCTCATAACCGATTTTTCTGTTTTGTGTCTGCTATCACTTCAATTTGGGTTTTTATTTTTATTTTATTTTATTGACGACACATAAAACGGAATACCTTAGAAAACACATAAAGATAAAATGGAAACTCAGTTGATGCATTTCATTAGTACCAATTAGACAATTAACTGTTAATAAAGATCAGAAGCATAAATGATAATGACGTGGGATTACCGTATAATATCCATATTTGATAAGTTTATTATAAACGGTTTGTAATCAGTTGCTGTAAGCATTACAAAATTTTCATATCAAATCAACACTCGATTCGTATCTTAATTGAATCTTGATAAAGTAATAAATTTAATTGAAAATTAATAACGAAACTTAATATTTAATCCATTTAAGCCATTCGAAAATCACTTTCCCTTCTATATTCATGTATTCCGTTATACACGACACTTGTTTTAAATGGATATTGAAGTGGACAGTTCGATTTGAGAGCGCCTTAAGCATATGAAAATAACCATTTGAATGGAAAACACTTGAACACGCGAAACAACTCTCAAAACTATAATTTTCATAGACAATTAGGAGTAAAATTCTATTAATTTAAAGAGAGTCATTAATGATATATTAGTTTATAATGAATCTGATGTAAGTATTGCTCTTAAGTCATGGTACTATTGTCTTGAGACATACACTACGTCTTTCTTAACATAAATATGAATCTCTTTAAAATGCCGTTGGTTTAGAAAAAGAAATAATGTTCGACTCATCGAATAAAACATTTTACTTCTGTACTTTCTCTTGTTGTGCCAGATAAAGACAATAACGAAAAATAAAAAAATCAGAAATGTAAAAAAGACCCTAATAATAATTACATCCCATTTAAACATCTTCTACAAGATTTAACTTCCATAGCGTGATGAGATAAATTAATCATATTAATCAATGAATTGTAGAAATTGTCGTGGAGAAAGAAATCGTTTAAAGCAAAAATAAAAAAAATTAATAAATAACTGGCTCTTGTTTTTATAAAAGCAAAAACACGAAAGAGATCTTACAAATTTCATTCCCAGGGATACCCATTTGCATTATTTGCTCATGTTTAATGCTAACAAATACGGAATAAAAACGTTATTGCGGAAATTCAGATTAAAAACTATGAATAAATATTGGAAAATGCATCCAATTAAGGTGTAAAACAGTAAACAAAAAAGCATAGATGGAAAACCACACAGAAGCCACAATACAAGGAATTATGATGATGCAAAGAAGCCAAACTATGTATGGAGATGATTAGTGAAAGAATAAAAACTTCCTGAAGAAAATCCACTGATGTGAACTTGTTTAATTCCATTGACAATGCAATTGACGTTATTGTTCATCGATTCATTAAAATAACTTGCAGAAAGAAAAACAATTATTCCACTATAGAGACGTAATCAGCACGTCAAGTTTAATTGATTTTAACTTGTAATCGTTGCATTCTTTTTGTAAATTAATAATTAGTAATTTCTTTAACAATTGAATTTCGTGATATAAGAAATGAGGAAAATTTAAATAAATTCAATGGATGGATCAAGTCTATCATATCGTTAAATAAAATCCAATTAATCTTAAAAACCGCGTCAGATTAATCACATTATGTGGCTTGCGGTTAAATAGATTGATTGATAACTTTAAGCTTGATACCCAATTACGTATTTATTAAGGTAACATAATCGCATGTAAGACACAATAATTTTTTTTTTTAATATCCGAAATTAATATTGAGATAAATTAATGTGTTCATAATGAAGAGAAAGTTTTTCTTTTATCCAATAATGTTTTATAACTAAATGAAGGTGTTAAACCTTCTTGTCCATTTAAATTGGACTTTTATGTGTTTACGTGAATCTAATGCTTATTGAGTTTAGAAATTGCGTGGGTCTCACGACTCTCAAAAGGTGATTAAAAGGTAAACCCATGTAGATTTCAGCAAGTGTCGGTCACTGATCAAAACAACATAAAATTATAAATTACAATCATCACGATGTTCTTTTTATTATATTTTCAATGTTTTATGCTCATTAAATGATTTTTAAAAAAATAAAAAAAAAAAAAATTATTAAATAAGCATCTCAATAAAAACTACTATCATTTGATACTTCTAATCCCAGTGTCATACACATGAAATGGAAAGTGTGAAAAGGAAAATTACATTTAAGTGTTCACTCTACCGAATGGTCTGGTCTGGTCATATGGGATAACAATTATTTATTCTTTTTTTATGTTTTGTAACATGTCCATATATTTCCATTTTGATGCCAAATTGATTGCAATTTTAAATTCACACTTGAATTGTCATGTAATATTTAGCGGACTAATGAAATGATTTTGAATTGCGTTCAATGAATTCATTCATCGGTATAAAACAGTAAAATGAAAATAATCACACAACTGATAAACTGAATCCAATATCGTGATGAATAAAGTAATGAAATATTTGCAACACCAGGTGATCAATTAATTTATATTTCTCCAACTGTAGGAACTGTGCAATCGTAACGAACTTTCGCTGTTTCTTATTTTAATGTTTCACAGGAAAACAAAAATGAAATTAAATACAAAACAAAAAAATCTATTGAAAATGAAAATAAAAATTCCATTTAATATAAATTGAATTGTAATCATTTGATAGATTCAAATCGATAAATCGTATTTAATATGTTATAACATTGAGAAAAACATGTAGTTAATTAGTTAGAAATTAATGATTATAATGAAGATGAAGTAAAAACAAAAATTGAATAAAAAATAAATGTAATAAATGATGAGTGAAATGTTAGCGAATACCGGTTGCATCAGTTAATGTTAATATTAATGAGTATAAGGCGAAAACAACATTCAATATGATTATCATAGTTATGCTCGACTAATTTCCATAAATGCATCCCGCATATTCAATCGTTTAAAATTTCATTTTCATTTAAAACGTTGAATTCCACATTTTAAATTTTAAATATTTCAGGTGCGTAAACTGAATCCAAATAAACGAATCGAAAGAAATAATCAAAGCACACAAACGTTGACGGAAGTTGATAATGTTAATGTAAGTTCTTCAAGCTGCATTGCATACATTCTATGTATATTTGCATACACAAGAATCACATTGGGCTTAATTGCAGCGCACACGTTTTTTGATTGTGATATTGAAATCAGTGGACAAGGATTACATTTATTGTGGTTTCATGTCAACTGAATTTATATCTGTCGTCTGTTGTATTTTTATTTTCGCTGAATTTTTAATGTTAATTTGTAAGAAAGCAAATTAAAAAAAAAAAAGAATTTTTTAAATTCCAAATATGGAAATTACTTTTGCTGGATTTTATACGTGGATTGTGAATATCTTAATTATCTTCTTCTTGGCCCACGAATTATATTTATTATAAATATGTTTCATTTGCATTTACATATACATTAAGAAAACAAAATTGTATAACTGGCTGGCAGTCATGATTTGTATGGTGCCGCATTTTACAATCAGCATTACATGCATTTTAATATGCTTAAATTGTACAATACACTTGCTTTTCATAGTGATAATCGCACTCTTTTATGGTTCATAAAACTGCATTTTATATTTAGCTTTTTAAAAGTTTTACCTTTTGGATATACATAAGTAATATTCATATATACATAAAAGATTTGTTTCTTTTAAATTTAATATTTTTCTTTTATATATACCGTTTCATTTGATTTTATTTAACGTTTTTTTTTTTTTACCTTTTTGTTTCTTTAAACTTGGCATATTACAGAAATCATCAACGATGCCGACGAGTAACATAAACATTATGATTGCAGCTCATGGCCAAGAGCAAATAATTGACACTGATAATGATTCAGCTCTATCATCTGGACCGACATCAATCAGTCCATTGCCATCAAATGAATTAAACAATGGTACTGTCAATATGCTGTGGAAAATGGTATGAGACTTGCATTATCAATTCACTTATAAAAATTCAATTGATGTAGTACTATTTTATTACAAATGAAATTAATATTTGCTTTTATTAATTCTTCATATTGATTATTTCTGTTTTCATATCATAAAAGGATCCAAAAGATAGTCAAGATGATGAATACAAACGGCTAGAAGAAGAAAAACAATTTATTGAAGATGAATTGGAAATGGCCAAAGAACAAATCGAAAGTTTAGAAAAATATGTAAAAACGGTAAGTAAAATTCTCAATTCTAGTTTCATTCCTAATATCCAATTAAATTTAAACGAGAATCATAAATTGTGGTAACACTAAATTGCTATTTTTTTTTTTGTTTTTATGTTCGATACGATCACGATTTTACAGATCGAAGAACAGTCAGAGGTGAAAAAATTGAAGGACAAAATAGCACGGCTTCAATGTAAAGAAGAGGAATTATTGAAGGAGACCCAAGAACTACAAGAACAAAATGAATTACTAGAATTTCGAATCATTGAACTGGAGGAGAGTAACGACAAGGTATGTATTCCATTCAATTAAATATCCTATCAAAATGGAATCGTTGACACGTATTAAGTAATAGGCATTAACCTACGATGACAATAAAAACAGAAAGAGAGAGAGAAAAGAAATAAAACCTTTAGTTTAGCATTGCAGCCAATTAAGTGCATTTACCTACATTCAATTGATTGAATTATGCTTATATGGATGCCAATTTTAATCCGTGATGATTATGTACAACCTCACACTTTGTGTATTTAAAATTAATGAAATAAAAATACAAATGATTTTTTATTTTAATGAACGCCACAAACAAAAATTAAATAAGAAACACTTTAAACCAATTACGAAATACTCCACACATCGTATATTCATATTACATTACCATGGACAATAAAAACATTAACTTTCTGGCCACATAATTGAAATGGTAGTTGACTTTAACGATTTTACTATATACCCTTTCTGGCATCTATGGGTTCCACATTACATTTAATATGAATTTCAACCAGGTGACTACGTCTATACATGAGAAATCCATATGGAAAACCAATTTTCCTTTTATAATAATCATATGAAAGACATTTTATTACACACACAAAAAAAAAAAAAAAACAAACGTAAGAAACTGAAATGCAGATTATTATTAGAAAACTAGTTACGATTCTCACGCTTTTCATACGGTATAATTAGTATGTTAAATGTTACACATATTCTATGTAACTTAGTTGAACAGTCATCATGTTATACATTTATTATTCGATGGTAACGTGAATAATCATTCATATAAAATATATGATTTTATCTTATGTATGTATTTCTTCTGGCATTAATATCAAATGGTTTCGTTTAATAAAACATTGGACTTAACGGCCAAGATCTATAGAAGAAAGAACAGGAGACTTGTTGTTATGATTTTATAGCATATTAGTGGAGCTCTGGAACGGTATTGAAACAAACAAAATCACTGTATTGTGTCAGTGATGGAGCACCGAAAAATCATAAAGTGCCTATAAATGACCAATAAGTCATTCTTTGTTTGGTCTCACCACTAAAATGCCGAATTGAATGGATACCACATCTGGTTGTTGTTTCACCTTGTCCAATTTTTATTGATATTCATGAAAATTGACAGAAATTGTTTGGGAATTTGGTTTCATTTAAAAAAAAATTTACTTTGAATAGTGGACAAGACCCACCAGAGAGTGCCAATTTAAAAGTACACTTTGACCAGGATGAAACGACAAACGTTTAGTTTTTTATTAAGAACATTTCCTTGAATATTCGTGTGCTTTATTTTGAATATTGTTAATGCTATTTTACTAATCAATGAATATTATTTCACTAAATATTATTTTTTGTGGTTTAATAAATTTACAATTCCTCCATTTACCATTTTATTTGTATGACTAATCAACTAACAATGACTTTAGTTCTGTTTCACTTATGAATTTCAATATCAGAAAATCATACCATTTACTAACTCTTTTATGTTATTCTTCCGTCATTTTGGTCTACCACACTGGCGGAGAATGTTATTTAAATTCTAAAAGTTTTTTTTTTTCGTTTTTAATTCGCAAAATACTTAATATTCAATACAATTCGTTTTATTTTATTATCTTAATCTTTGTGGCTTGTTAGATTAAAATATTATAATTCCATTAAATATAAAATTCTATATTGAAATGTCGAATACATTTCTTTGCCATTTACATTTATAGAGACATAAATTTTTTTTTAGCTTTAATGACACATTAAGCCAAATGATTTTGATAAAGAAGTTTAAGAATTTCACAACTCATAAAATTTAATAAGAAAATGGAAAATAATAATTTTTTAAAGAATTAAAATCAGTTCAACAGTTAGAGAATGATATAAATAATAAACCTTTCACGTTATAATCTTGATTCAGTTGCTGACTAAAGGAGGCTGTAATCCAACGAATTAAAGAAAAATATAATTTCATTGTCGGTTAATTATTGAAGTATCGTTTTCAAATAAAAATTGGTTCTTTTCTTTTGTTAACAATTTCCACCAGAAAGAAGTAACAATTGAACTTTAAACTGTTGTTAATTGAATGCCAATAGGCATATTGATTGACATCAAATTTAAATTTTACAATAAAAATAATTTAAATCATAAATAATCTTTATTTCATCTATATCAATATTAATAATCATCACTCCAACATATTTTATGGGTCCAATGTTATAGAAAATCTTGTGCTAAGAGATACAAAAAAAAAAATTATGGGTCAAATATGGAGAGGCATAATAAATTGTTTAATCATTTACGTCGATTTTTATTTTATTTTTTAATATAAAAAATCATACAATTGGCAATCGGTGTTACTGTTGGAGAGCCAACGCTAATCCATAATAAGACAAAAAGCTCAACAGATTGTTATTTCATCTGTTGGCTGTGAGAATTCCTAGGTTGGCCACAAGTGTGCTCAATGAGGTACCAATAGTTTTCTGTTAACTCGTGTGCTCATAACAATCAGAAAATAAGAAAAGAAATTAAATATTGGAAATTTATTTTTATTGAGATCTAATTTAATAAGTTTTTGTTTAATTCGCTAAACAATTTAATTGTTTATTCATGTGATTGTGAATGAAAATTTAAATTAACCATTTAACGTTTTAATCACAATTAGAGTGTTTTGTGATTCAGTTTAAGATTATCCGAAATTTTCTTCAATGGTTCAGAGATTGGTAACAATTGTTTCACAAAATCAAATTTAAATTGCTTTTTTTTTTTCTTAAACTGGCCGATAATTGTTCGTAATTTAATAGTACACTTTCAGAATTTGCATTCAATTCAAATTAGACTGTGAAGAATCTAATGACCTACAAATCATGTATGATTCAAATAAATTTGTTTTGTCCGTTTAGTTAATAATTGGCTATTAAATGACGCCAATCGTTTTTCGTGTTCTCATAAAATAAGAATTCATATGAGAGATGATCAAACAATGTTCAATTAAAACGAAATAATCGATTTATAACGAATTTTAGTTGCAAAATGTTCGTGGTAAAATAAATTTGTGATTCTATTTAGAATCTCCCACGCCCATGGGATTAATTCACAGCTACCATCTGTGAGATGAACTGTAATAGAATCAAGGTAGCAGCACTTCAGTATTTCTCTGGATTTATCTAATTACCATACGTTTTGCTTCAATCATTCAATTAATATTCATTTTATTCATACATGAAATACGCATTTTAATATCAATAACAGTTTTATTGTTTTTTTGTTCATGATTTATGTGAATGGTTCATAGAATCACTGTTAAACATAGCTGGAACGCTTCAATGGATTTATGTAGCAAAGTAATTCCTGTACTACATTTTTTTTTTTATATTTCCCATTATAATCGTTTTGATTGTAGACATGAATTCGTTTTTTTTTCAAATCTTTAGTATTATTGCTATGACCGAAATGATGTTTATTGTTTTCTTCAAACACATCATTTAGTTGTTACAATCTCACCGCATAATTAACTTTATGCAAATGGTTAAATTTACATGAATTGCATTCTCTTATATTATGTTATTATATGAAACATGCAATTCACCACAAACATGTATCATAATAGATAAAAAAAAATGATTTAATTAATTCAACCGATTGATGTAACGGTCAACGATTCAATTTAAAATTTTTCATTTATATTTCCTTCTAACACATTTTAATTGACTGTATTTCTAATGATTTATGAATACATGTTTTCTAGTGTTCAACAAGAAACAGTTCATCACCAGATACAAGAGATATGTGGACTGATACTGAAGACAATGCAATTAGTAAAGTACATACAACAGTGGAACGCACTGATTCAGGTATAACATCACCCAGTCATCATAGTGTTCAGTCAATGGAAATTGATACAACTGATATGCCTGTAAGTCTCCATAATAAATATTTTGAATTTTTCCAATTAATTTTTATTTTCGTTACTAGATTAATGATAAACTACCAAGTGATGATTTAAGACAAAGACTATCAAACATTTTAAAACGTTACGTATATGATGAAGATGATAAAATCTGTTTATTTCAAATTCTATCGTTGCTTAATAATATTGAGGCTCTGACCCAAGACCAGGCCATTAATAATGACGGTATGGTGATCGATGAAGATGTAAGTTATCGTAATGATATTAAACCATTTAAATTTTTATTAAATTCCCATCAATATAAAAATAGCTTCCCACGTCTACTAAGTATATTGTATATTGAATAAAGGCGATTTATAATTTGTACCAAATATGCCATAATTGGCAACCAATATTTCACCGTGTAAATAATTTATTGTTGATATGTGTTTATGTCTGTTTAACACCCGAAAATCATTGAAAATTCGCCTAATTTATTTTAATAGTTTTTTATTTGTTGTAACCGTATATTAATGCTTTAATAAACTTTGGTGTACTTTTAGGTGAAACCATCATTTGATTGTAAATTAGCTATTAGTGCACGTCCACTAAGTACACCCACGAAAGGCCAAAGTAAAATAATTGCCACCGTTCAACCATACAATAATACAAATTTCAACCAATTAGAAGAACCAACAGCTGGAAGTACACCGAAAAAATTACGATCCTGTTCATCACTGAGCTTACAAGAAAGTGGAATCTTTGATACTGAAGCTGAAGGCTTTGAATATCAACTTGTTAACCAAACAACGCAAACTGATCCAACTGATTTTCCAGTTAAAGACAAGCCATCTGGTGATCTTTGTGCTGAGATCCAGAAATTAAATAAGTTCCGTGAAAAAATCGAAGAATGTGCAACTAAATCTTCCAACAGTAGCCATATAGTTCATAAGAGTGTAGTTAATCTTCTACCATCGAACAATACCAATGAAAATCATCTGCGGTTCTATCAAAGACGCATCGAATTCTTAGAGAATAAAATCGCAATTTATGAGAGTTCGGGAGACACTCAAATTCGTCGTCTAGCTAAACGTCTGCAACGAGAATTAGAGCTTGAATCCAAAGCTAAATATTTGGATATTCAAGTTCAAAAATTAAAAACTGAAAATTTAAGGCTTGAAGACGAGCGATGCGAGCTCGAGGAAATTGAAAACGATACACGTCTTCGTCTCCAGAAGCTTGAAGTTGAATTGGAAATTTTATCACAACGCAGTATTGAATTAGAGATGTCCCGGGATAATGCAAAAGCTCATGCCAATTGCTTACAGGATACTGTAAGCAAGGCACAGGAGCGAATTAATTGTTTGGAAGAACATGAGAAAGAAATGAAACGGAAAATGGAAATGATAACTACTTTCATGCCTGCCATTCTATTATTCAACTCGTGGAAAGTAACTGAAGCTAAGAAACCTGAACCAGACTGCAGTCGATATGCTGCTAACAAACAACCAATATGCAGTTGCCTTCAAAGGAGTACTACTGGTGACTGTAATGGCAATCAAGGAAGTCCAGTTTTGGATCGCCTCCATGAATTAATGAACCGAGAAAAGGAATTAACTCAAAACATCACAGAACTAAATCGGGCTTATAATGAAACGTTAGAGAGTGCTGACAATCTATGGGCTCAAATGGAGAAAGAATACAAACAAAAACTAACAAAATCTGAAGAGAATGTCTGTATTCTGAAATGTAAAATAAATCAGTTGGAGGAACGTCTAAAGAATGATAGTTGTTTCGCCCAAGAGAGAATATGCCAATTAGAAGAATCTGAAAACACTTTAAAACATCGAATATGTAAAATGAATCGCGATCAAAAAGATTTGAATTGCAAACATCAATCTCTTCAAGAAGAGTACAATAATCTAAAAGAGGAACATATTAAGATGAAAAGTTATATCGATGGCCCGGCTGCCGATAATTTGGAACGTGAACGTAAGAAGACCAAAGAAATGGCAGAAGAAGTACAATTAGCAAATAAGATGTTGAATGATATTGAAGAAGTGCATAAGAATGAATTGAATCTAATCAAAAGTCAGTTAACCAAAGCTCACAAAGAATTGATCCATATTGAGGTCACCAACGGTGAGTTACGTGAAGAGGTGACTACACTTGAATGTGGACTGAAAGAGTGCAGAAAACAACGTGAAGCTGACGAAGAAATGATGAAGAATTTAATGGAGGAATTAAAATGTAAAACGCAATTGCTAGAGCGAATGCAACCACCACCTTGTGGCCAAAGTCTTGCTCAAGAATTATGTCCTCGAGTTGACATTACCAATGTATGTAATTTAAATCAAGCCGCAGAAAAACTAGCAGAAGCTCTTCATAATTATCAGGTAATAACTATATCCTTTCCGAAGAGATTATTAGAGTTATTTTTTTGAAATGAATACTTATCTTTTAGACTTGTAAAGGTTGTGCCGGTGCCAATGATGAAGTCCGTGACGTTGCCAAAGAAGTTAAAGATTTAGCTGATGTAGTATTAGGACGTAAAACAGCAGAAGTCATGAAGGTATGTGATGAAGGTCCATCTGAACATGAACCCTCAGACTTTGTTGAGCCTTCACTTTATGAAGAAGTGGAAGGTGAACAATTTATTATAGGAGTAATCGAACAACGCGAATCAGGTGAGGGACAAGATGCTTATGAAGAAGGTACAATATTTGAGGAACCCATTGCAATGGGAGAGGAAATGGAAGAAGAATCAGTGTTATTTGAAGAAGTAGTTCATATTGGTATTGTTGGTGAGGGTGAAGAAGAGGCAGAAACGATAATAGAAGAGCCAAGTGTATATGAGGAATTAGAAGTAGAGCCCGAAGAAGAGGTAGAAAAACTAGAAGAAGAATTATTGGTTGGTGAAGGTGGATTGGAAGAGTTTGAATCGATGATAGAAATAGGTGAAGCCGAAGAAGTTGTAATTGAAGATGAAATAGTTGAGGATGAGATGGAAATAGAATTAATAGAAGAGCTGGAACAGATTGAAGAAGTGGAAATTGATGAATTTGAAGAACTAGAGGTTGAGGAACCTGAAGTTGAGGAGCCTGAAGTTGAGGAGCCTGAGGTTGAGGGGCCTAAGGTTGAGGAAGTGGAAGAAGCTGAAGTAAAAGAAGAATCAATAGAATCGGTGATAGTACAACAACCTTCAGTAACTGAATATAAATCGATAGAGGAAATAGAAGAACAACCGAAAAAGGAATCAATCTATGAAGTTCAAGCTGAGAAGGTTCCTGAAATGGAAGTAATTCCAATTGAAGAACGGGAATCAGTCTATGAGGGAATAATTGAAAGAGGTACACCGTCAGAAGTAATAATAGAAAAGGAAGAACCTATCGAGCAACCTGTAGCCAAAATTGAGGAACCTTCGCCCGAAGTAGAGGAACCACAAGTGATTGAGAGACCACCTGAAATTGCTGAGGAAGAACCAGAATTTAAGGATGTGGTAGAAGAAGAACCGGTAGTGGAGGAAATTGCTGAGGAAGTTAAAGAAGAGGAACCAGTTGAAGCGCCTCCGGAAGAGACTCCCATAGAAGAAGAACCAGCACCTATTGAGGAAGAAGAACAGCCTCCTATAGAGGAAGAAGAACCTGAACCTGTAGTGGAAGAAGAACCAGCTGAAGAAGGGCCTGAAGAAGCTGTATTGGAAGAAGAACCTTCACTTGAAGTGATGTCTGTAATCGAAGAAGAAGCAGCAGTCGAGGAAGAAGTCGAAGAGGAAGAAGTAATTGAGGCAGGCGACATGTTATCAGCAAAATCTGAGGAAGCAATAGCTGAGGAAGAAGAGGAAGAAGGAATTACTGAGGAGGAAGGTGAAACCGAAGAAGAAGGTGTTACTGAGGAAGAAGCGGCAACTGAGGAGGAAGCTGTTATCGAGGAGGAAGCAGCTACTGAAGAAGAGGAAGAGGCAGCAACTGAAGAAGAAGTGGAAGGAGAAGAGGAAATGGAACAATATGAAGATGTAATTGCCGAAGAATCTGAAGTGTTCATGGTAGGCATTGGTGAAGAAGAAGTAGAACGACCGTTAGACTTATCAATTCGTAGTTCGGTATTAGTGTGTTATTGTGGCGAAGCGCAAACAGATAAAATGCAATCAATAGATCTGTGTGATAAGACTGAATTTGATTATAGTGCCCAATGCTTGGATCAGCTAATATCTGTAATTAAAGAAAGATCTCCTCATGCCCGTTTAACTTCTGCCGCTGAAAAACAATTAAGAAATCGATTTGTTGCTGACTGTGATTTCCGTAAGGGTGTAGAAGCAGCCATGAATCTAGCAAATCAAAATGTTTTAGATGCACTAGAAAAAGGCAACAAAGAAGTGTTGCATGCAATGCGTCGTGCTAACAAACAAGTTGAAACAGCAATGGGCTGCATAAAAACCGTTCGTGGTTACTACACACCCATGGGATCCCTGGTTGGTTTACACATCTCGATTCAAATCTTCCGCATCAGTTAGTTTAATTAAAATTGCTATTATAGGACTGTGAACAATTTGTGAATCCTCAAGCAATGAATATACCCTCCACCTCAACAGCAACTGATCAAAGCTCAATAGGTCAAGTATCTGAAGAGTCCTCACGCCGCTGTGAACTATTATGCTGGCAAAATATTCTATCTCAGTATCCGTAGGTTTTTTTTACATCAATACGATTTCATATTTATTTTCATTATTTCGTTTCGACAGTTCTAAATTCACCGTTTTTATTAAATTTTTCGTTTGAGTTCATTTGCTTTAGTTTATTGGTTTAGTTTTATCCTAAAATGAGGTAACTAATCAATGATTCTTTTCCATTCATCAATAATTATTGTTGAATCAATTTTTTAGAGCTGAACGATAAAACTATATGCGTATAACAAGTCAACAAAAAAAATCTGTTCCCAATAAAAAAGCAATGAAAATAAATCCTCAGTGGAAAATGAAAAAATACCATAGAATTTTTAAAATGGAAAATGAGCATCAATACAAAAAATTCTTTAAGCAAACTACTCAATGTTGGCAAAAGATTGAAACTAAATTTATGCGTCCTGAATCATATCAAAATTATATAGCGGCAGTTCAACATTCAAATAGTCAGAATATGGTGGAAGCGATGACACACCAAAGTAATGAATATGTGTACGGCAATGAAGTATTTTACAATTGCTTAACGTCTGACGAGGAATCAGACGGTTATGAAACAGCAATCTCTTCACTTGATCTTCCCGGTGACTCGAAATGTTCTCCGCCTCACAAGCAGCTTCGTCCTAAAATTTCGTTTCATGAAACTACTTCCTTTGAATCATTAACACGTGAATGGAATAATCGTTGCATTGAAATGATTAAAAAGAAGGTGTATCAGAAAACGGAATTTCCAATACAAACAGCACCAATTTCATTAGATACTAAACAGCCGAGAAAAAGGAGTACGAGTAGAAAACGATCATCTAGTCCTTCGGCTAATCAAAAACGTATATTTAAAACGAATCCAAAGAAAACCTCTTATTTACGTAAAACACATTCGCATTGCCCGTTTCATTGTGGCCTTACAAATTGTCCGTTCCTAAGGAAAACAAATTCCAATAAACCAAGACCCAAGTCTCGGAAATCGTGTTCGATTCTATTCAGAAACCTTCTTTTAGATCAATACACTGAAGAACTATCAGAGTCTAGTGTTACTAGTAAATTAATGTTATTTTAATTGTGTTTAATACCATTAATTAATTATTTCTTTTATTTGTCTATTACAGGCCAGGCAGATGACAACTTATGTGTAGATAACAATGATGATTCAAACAATTACAAAGAAACTATAAATAGTTTATCTGGCCATGTAGGGGTGAACTACAATCCATCCGGTTAGTTAAACATTTGAATCATTTTTATAACACATTCAATTTCATTTCTCTATTGTTTTAGATAGATATAAGTAATGCACCCGCGTATAATGATATGGTTCCTATAAGAAGAACCAATTTTACCCCATTATATTTGAGGTAGAAAAACACAAAACTCACACAATGGACAAATGAAGACCAAATTAGGATTTAATTAATTATGTTCTATGCTAAGCGAGACTTCAAAAATCATCAACAAATTATTCTAAACGATTCGCCACCTTATTAGCATTAAAAAGCTATTGGTTGGCATTGTTTCGATAGCAGCTTCAAAGTCTTCTTGTTATGAATGGTAACGGACAATTGCGATTATTTCAAATTGATAATTAAAGTAAAATTCTCCGTTTAAATTTTAGGTGATGAATACTCCAGTTTAATGGATCTTATATGAGAATCGGCTCAGATTCCCGATATTGATATATAAATTAAGGATCATTCGGTGAGCGCTAAAGCCGTGTACCCAAAAGAACTCTTTAGGATGATATCGGATTCTAATGATCGTGTATTTACATATATTTTGTAAAAAAGATTATTTACCCTCCGCATTTTGGGTAATTCAATTATTATGAATACCCTGACTGGAACTTATATAGAAGTTTAGGGTGAATTATTGTGAATAAGATTATCGAAAGAATAAGAAACAAACAAAATATTGAGAATGCATTAACGATTATTCGTATATGCTCTCGTGCGATTGGCCAAAAAAGACGAAAAAAATTATTATATTTTGGAAATTACTTTGTCTTTTGAACAAGTATATTCTGCCTGAGCCTGTACTATTGTAAAACTAATGTAATGTTTGATAAAAATGTGTGTTTGATTAAATAAATCGATTAAAATTGAAAATATAACAAACTGACTTTTTTTAACTTTATAACCAATGGTAAACACTTGCATGCTGGGTTATATATGAACTCAATCATTGTAAAATGAGAACTTGAATCATAAGATAACTTATATATTCATTACAGATCCTCGATCCAAATTAATATTAATTCAAGATGATAAACCAACTACAGAGACTACAACAACAATTTTGAAACTTTAGGAATTTCAATAATTTTCTTGTAGTTTTCTAAGTTTTAATAGAAAATTACCAATACTAATGCAAACTGGTACTCGGACACGTAACAGGGATTACAACAACAATTTTGAAACTTTAGGAATTTCATTAATTTTCTTGTAGTTTTCTAAGTTTTAATAGAAAATTACCAATACTAATGCAAACTGATACACGGACACGTAACAGGGATTACAACAACAATTTTGGAACTTTTGAATTATATCAATTTTTTCTTAAAACCCCTGAATGTATGTAATTTGAAATAAGGATTACAACAACAATTTTGAAACTTTTGAATTTTTATTAAAAAATTTCTTATAACCCCTGAATCTATGTAACCAGTACATCAGAATTTTACCGTTGTTCTGAGGAACAAATTTTTCTTCGCAAAGGTAGTTTTTGCCATATCATCGATTTATAATCACTTTTAACTACCTGGAAGTTTCTAACAATTGATAATACAGTAATATCTATTATCCCTTATATTTAAAGTAAATAAAAGTGAAATATTTCATTGGATTTCATTAATTTGATGCACCTGAAAATTGCATATACTTACGGTATTGCACTTTGAAAAATTTCAACGATCTCCCACAAACAGCCAACATCAGCTGGCTACTGTCATTCTATGTTAGAACTGTTTGTTTACGTTACTTTGCTTCAAGTGATTGCTTCGGCACAGTAATTTTTTTGTTTAATTATCGCTTCATTCTCTTTATTCAATATTACCGCTTCGATTTAATTTAGTCATCAATTTTATTGAGAAGTCATTGTAATCAATATGACTTCAAAAATCCAATCAGAACCAAACTCCCCGGTCCATAAAGTGTGGAAGCCAGAGTGTAAGCAATTTTGAATAATATGTTTCACTTATGTTTACTTATTAATTGCGGTATTGCTCATTCAAGTGTACGAGATGCAGCTAATGGCACCTTGTCCTAAACCACTACAAAGGAAATCAGAAGTACCAGACACTCCAGCTTACTATGGATCAGTGTATCACGGTGAAATAGGTCATGCTGAAGCCGAAGAAGTTTTGGCAGACACTGAAGATGGAACTTATTTGTTGCGAAAAAGTCCTGGTGCAAACGATTTTTACACGCTATCGATGAGATTTGGTGGGAAAACAAAAAACTATAAGGTGTATTATAAACCTGGGCTCGGTCACTTCCTAAAAGAAGAAATCAAACAATTCGAATCAATAAACGATCTCGTTGCCGATGGATTAGTTGACCACTATATGCGTGTCCATGCAGCTCCGATTATACAAAAGATGATGTTACAAACAAAGAATAACTACCAACAAAGTCCGTACATGACTCTGAATAGACGTAAACTAAGAGCACTCTCAAATGATCTACAAATAAGTGTTAAGAAGAACATTGAAACTGAAGTGAAGACCTGTGAAATTCCATCATTCCCAATCAATCAAGACGAGACCGATACTCATGAAGATGACTTACCAATTGTCTACGAGAAGCCACATACATTTAAAGTCCATACGTTTAAAGGTCTCAATTGGTGTGAATTTTGTGCAAACTTCCTGTGGGGTTTTACAGCCCAAGGTGTTAAGTGTGAAGGTAAGAGAGTCATGTTGTTTCGAAGTAAACAATTATCTAAAATTCTTGTTAATTTAGATTGTGGATTCATCGCACATAATAAGTGTTCTGAGTTGGTGCCAGCTAAATGTGTTCCAGATCTGAAACGAATTCGTGGTGTATTCGGCACTGATTTAACAACTCTGGTAACCATACATCAATGCACAATTCCATTTGTAGTACGTTGCTGTGTGGAAGAAATTGAAGCCAGAGGTTTATTGCAAGAAGGAATCTATCGCGTATCAGGATTTGCAGATGAAATAGAGGCCCTCAAACTGGCACTCGATAAAGATGGCGAAAAAACGAATTTATCCGAAAGTGCTTATGGCAACGTGAATGTGATAGCTGGTGTGCTGAAATTGTATTTACGCTTATTACCTGTTTCGTTGATTACGTTTCAAGCATATCCATATTTTATGGCATCGACACGTAAGTTGAATACAGACAACGAATAGCATAACACTATTGAATTTAGTTTTGAACTGAATTTAATTTGTGGCATATTAATTTGGTATAATTAATTGCAGGTTGCAATTCTGAGGGTGAACAAGTACTTACAATGCGAGAAGCAATGAAACACCTTCCAACGGCACATTATAATTGTTTAAAATATATGATTACGCATTTAGCCAAGTAAGTTAAACATAAACATATTTCAATCCAATATTAAATGTAACAAAAAGAATTAGAATTTCAATGACAAATGAAAAAAAAAATTCTCATTAACTAACTAGAATTGCCTCCCACCATGCGATCAATAAAATGACAGAACATAATTTAGCAACAGTATTTGCGCCAACATTAATCGCCACCCCGCCACAATTGACTGATCTATCACAAGAAATTTTCATGTTATCCTCATTGATAACACATCATCAAGCCGTATTTATGCAATAGAAATCTCATACAATTTATGATTTTATAATAAGATTTATCACATAAGTAGTGACCATTATGGAAAGGTATGTAAATAAAAGTTTATTTCTCTTTTTCCATATAAAGTATTTATTAAGTGGAGCATACAGATTGTTTCGTCATAAGATTTTATAAAAATGAGTATTTAAGCTATATTTTTCTTATATCGCCGCCGATTTGTATTATTATTTTTTATTTTATTATTATTTTACATTATTAATATATTTATAAATTGTTTCGAATTGAATTATTTTATTTTTTGTAACGTGCTAAATTTATACCAAAGACGTTATTACATTGCATTTAATGTCATGAAACAGAATATAATGATATACAAAATATTAATATGTTGTCTCAAAATTGTATAGTATATATTGTATGTTTAATAAAATCAAAATATTTTATGTAAAATTTAACTATAAACGTAATTACAATTAGTTAGTTAATTCCTATAAAATTACCTTGATCTTACGACTACGCCAAGAGAAAAAAAAAAAACGAAACAACAACGAATTTTAACATCACCTATGTAGTTCAATATTCAAATCTGTTCATCATCAAGCAAAAGTTTTGTGTTGTCGCTATTTTATTTAATTTATTTGAATTCATTTCAAATACAGAAGTAAAATACATAAATGGTAAAAACCGCCTCTATAAATTGATTTGTTTTAAGCTGCTTTGGTTTAGTCGTTATTAGATGGTGATCAGTTGAGGAGTCGAAAAAGAGTTGCTTAGTTTTGTTTTCAATATTTTATTATTTTTTTTAGTTTTAACGTTGCTAGAAAAAACTAATAGAATCAATAGAGAAGAGTAATAAAAGATATTTTAAAAAGTGAAATCAGTAATGGTGAGTGTTTACCTTTTGGACTATTAAATAATCGGTTTCCGTTAAAGAAGATTGATCTTCTAAGAACATACAGTCAATGGATACTTAAGACTGTCAGGGTCATAGGGAAGTGTTTGGGGCCGTTAATTTAATTTTTTATTTTTGCATGGCCTTTTAACTGACCATTCTCATTAGAAATAGGGTGTGAAATACATTTAGTGTGAGCTCATCTCTTGTTTGATTTTGAATATGGATAAACTGGTTCCGCCAAATAAATTGATATTTGGCGACACAGTGAAGTCTTTCTTCTTTAATTTTATTATTTTATATGCCAAACAGTTAATACAATTTATGAGAGCCACATTTAAATTGACATAGATATGGAAAGAGACAGAAAATTGTGTTCAAATGTTTAATAATAATTTGGTGATTCAGTACAAACGGATTCATAAATTTCCCTTGCCATTGGCCACCTAAACCAGTTGGATATGATCATTATTGGATTTCTTTTTTATTTTTGTGTATTATCACTTTTAGATTCTGCCGTATCTCTATGGTGCCGCCATTTGTATGGTGATCGTTTCACCATCATGGGTGTCAGGTATGCAAACCGTAGTGTATAAGGATGGTGTTGTCTGTGACCAATGTAGTTACGATGTACAACATCAGCCAATTTATACGACCAGCACTTACACGGAAAACCGTGTTGTATCACGTCCTAGTGGACAATATATTAGTACATCATCAGTAGTACCATCATCGCATCAGGTTCATTATGTTAATCCGGGAAATGGTGGTAACAGAGTAACATCCACCTATAATAATGTACAAAGCGATAGCACTGGCGCCTCATCAAGTAATTCCTTATTAATACTACTAGACTTAATCTTAAATTTAAGTACAATTTAATATGATTGTTTACCGAATTATTCAACGGTATATCAATTAACCCCATATGCTTTGAATTTAATTAACCGTTGTGATAACTCCTGTGATCCCATTAATTTTAATTATCAAATCGAAAGTTAATCGCACAGTCCATGGTGATCACATAATATTTTGTTTGTTGCACAATATGTAGACAAATAAATTATGATCTTGTGGTTTTCTGCTCTTTTTTATATCAATTAGTAATCAAACTAATTTATAAGGAAAAAATAGCAATACACATGAGACATAATTTATAAGTGAAGAGTGGTGAATGGATTAGAATAATTTAAGATTCACATCTTGTCTGGCCGGTTTGCACGTATTAACTTTTAGACGGCCAAATATTATAACGAAATAATTTTTTTGTCGCATGATACTGGATTGCATAGTGTGATCCAATTCAATATTTAATAATTTATGTTTCAACAATCGAAAAATCATTATTTTTAAATCACAAATCAAACAAAATGAGTTTAAAAAAATCAAACAAAGCATAGCACAGAAAATCAAATAGAACCAAATAGCACAAAAAAATCAATTTTGCTACCCAAAATCAATGAAATGTGATCCAAGGCTATGATTACGGATGCGCCAGAAGTCCATGCGGAACAAATTCTTTATGCAGAGAAACCGTTGGAGGCCGTCCAGTTTGTTCCTGTCCACCGGGTCACAGTGGAAATCCGTTAACGTACTGTCATCGTGCTGAGTGTCTGGATCATTCAGAGTGCCCCAGCAGTAAGGCATGCCGTGACGGTGTATGTATCAACCCTTGTTCATCGGACATATGTGGCACCAACTCAATTTGTGATGCCAGAAATCATGCTGCCATCTGTACATGTCCAACAGGATATACAGGAAATCCGATCCATTCATGTCGTCGTGATGATCCACCAGGTGTGCTATGAAAACAAATTACAATGAAGTGATCCAACTAACAACCTACAAATCTACTATATTTCTTTTAATTATCCATATATTAAAATATAAATATTAACGACCTACCGATTTCATTTGAATATTGTCGTAAAAACAAACATTAAAACAAAATCAAATTTTGAGATCTCTCTGAACTTGAAATCCATCCCACGTATGGTGTATAGTATAGTTCAGCAGACTGAATGGAATTTATTAAAGTGTTAATAAATGGAACGGAATGATTTTAATAAATTCAAATAGACCTATATTGGCTTACCAGCAATTATGTAACTAATTGTGTTCACCTGAATTTAATGCGAAACATGTGTGGGCGTTCGTGTAATAGTTTCATTACAAATTTTGTTTCGCTTTTCTCATATGAATACAAAGTTATTACAATATATGTATCTATATTTATATAATTTAAATTTCATAAACATAATAATCAAAAATTATATAAAATTACTCATTGTTTAACAGTCAAATAATATGAGTCTCTGAATTTATAGCTGATCCATGTAGACCATCACCGTGTGGTCCAAACACCAATTGTAAGGTAGTCAATGGTGGAGCCGTCTGTTCCTGCTTACAAGGTTTCATTGGCAGCCCAATACGTGGCTGTTCTCATGAATGCGAACAAGATTCCCAGTGTCGCAGCAATCAGATTTGTAAATCGTACGAATGCGTGGCCGCATGTACATTATGTGATGAAAATTCAGCATGTAAATCAGTTAATAATCATCGTCCAGTCTGTGAATGCGTGAACGTTAGTTAATTTCAAAAATTTCTACTTATGACCTCAATAATTTCACTTTGATATTTTGCAGGGCTACCTCGGTGGATCATCACAATGCGCAACAATGTGTCGTTCTGATGGTGATTGTCCACGAAATAAGCCATATTGTAATTATGGTGCTTGTAAAAATCCATGTGACGGTGTATGCGGTGTGGGAGCTAATTGCGAATTGAAAAACAATTTGACACCAGTTTGTAGTTGTCCAAGGGATATGACTGGTGATCCATTTGTGCAATGCCGTCCGTTTACAGCTGAAGATGCTTGCAAGAGCAATCCATGCGGTGTCAATGCTGAATGTAAGGCTGGACATAATAGAGATAATCAACTTGTTCCAGTTTGCAGCTGCCCACCAGGCTTTAATGGTAATCCATTAGTTGAGTGCCGACGAGTAAGTGCCAATTGAAATTTTGCTAAACTCATACACGTTTTCTAATAAGTGGTTGATTTTATAATCCAGGGTGAATGCCAAGTTGATAGCGAATGTACCGACGATAAGGCTTGCATCGGTTATGAATGCAAAAATCCTTGTACTGGACAATGCGGAACAGGTAAGAGAATTTGCGTTTAAATTTTGTACTGATTTTGCATATCAATACAATGATAAATTATCACAATTTTATTAGGTGCCATTTGTGAGCCAAAGAGACACACAGCAGTATGTAAATGTCCTGCTGGTTATGTTGGCCATCCATTCGAAGTGTGCCGCCCAAAACATTAAATTAAGTCTTTGTTGTTTATTCACCTCAATGAATTTTAAATGAGTTCTGATAAGATCCAATAAAAAATATGCAAAATAACTCATAAATGTGATTCGTTTGTATTATTTTAACGTTAAATTTTTATGTTAGATTTCTTTATTCACGTAACCGGCTTTAACTAGAAAATCATACAGCTTCCTAGTTTTATTAACATCAATTTTAATTAGTTTTCTAGCATCAGCCAATCGTAAGTATCCACCTTTAGAGTTCTCATTCACTAATATCGCTTTATACTCCAGATAATCATATGGAACTAATCGAGTTACACTACATAGCGCCTTCTCATCTTCACTCAATTTTGAATAACCTGGTAAACCTAAAAATTGTAATAAATTAGCATAACAGTGTAGCAGATTCAATAGTCATATCTTACCAAGAATATCCAATGGCGTTGATTTTCTTCTTATCGTTAAATATGAATTCGACATTCGCATTGCTGTACCACTTTGACTGTTCCGCCAATCAAGCATCGACATAAATTTTATTATCCTCTTTTCACGCATAAAATTTAATCGTTTTGCTTTTAATTTATTATATAGTTTGGCGCCATGAAATGATGTTATTCCCAGTCTTCTCCACTCATATAATCTGGAAATTTGAATATTCGACTTAATTCCACAACCAGTTTGAAACTTAATTACTTTTGCTTACCTTTGCAAATATTTATTTAAGTCATGACCATGCTGAATTGATTCAATAGTGCTGTCGAATTCCAATCCACTTAATAACTGCATAAAAGCAATAAATCGTCCGCTGCCACCGAACTTGTTTGTATGCGAACTACCAAGAGCATCAATGTGTTCAGAAAACCAACCCAAAGTTCGGCTACTCATTATGAGTCCATGTTCCTTCATTATTTTGTACCGTCGGTGTCGTTCACTTTAAAATATAATCCGAATATTAATTAGACTCTAATTAATGATTTTTACTTGATAATACTACTCACGATACACGATGGTTATATGCTCGGAAAACAGCGACTTTCATTTCATTTAAGAGATCATCATCTGCTTTTGAGAAGTTCCCACAAACCGTATCTAAATTGCTTACAATACTTTCAGCCGAATTATCATAAGGTGTGTCAAAATCACCTCTAGCACAACGATATCCAGCCATTGTTTTAAAAGTAACCGAATCTAAATCAGGTCTCGGAGGATCTATTGCTCGCATTCTATACATAAAAGGCACTCTCCTTGGAATATATGGATCACTCTCTAAGCCTAATTCTCTTTCAAACATTCCACCGAAATAAAAGGTATAGTAATGTATTCTACATTCCTCCGGACTTCGATTAACCATTTTCTTGCTGACACCATCCCAGTTATCAATCCCTTGTGAATAAAGTGCATCCAATAATTGTAACTCTTCCTTGCCGCTCCAGTCGGACGAATCGAATACTGACAACACATCTCGTTGAACAGAATATGAGTGGTTGTTCTTGTGTACGGAAGTTTCACCACCTCTAGCAAAACAATTCACACAAATGAAGTGGGGACACTCAGCACACTCAATATAAGGTGTATCCAATTTACTGGAACACACGTGACAACGCAAATCATGTTCGTCATCGTCTGACAATGTATCGTGCTCTTCAACAGGTGTGTAATATTTAACTACCCTTTTGGTGTTCTCATCCGCCTTAAGTGTAATAATACTATACGCATTATCTACAAAGATAGGTAATCTGGTTATCACAATCGGTGGATAAATTGATAAATCAAAAGACACTTGAATCTTACCTTCATCCATATTGTAAAGAATGTAATTATGTATACACAACTTATCTTTATTGCTAATTAAATTTTAATTATACTGCCAAATTACTGTACCAAATTACCGTACAATGTACGCTGTAACGAATAGTGGAAATGATATAGAAAACGAGGAGCAAAACAGAAATGAAACATGTGCGATTAATTATCAAACTGTCAGCTGTTTGCTCTGTAAACGTCATCTGTATTGAAGTACGTGGAAAACTTGATTCAAAATTGGGCTGCCTAAAATTACTTCCTAAAGTAATAATGGACCTTTTAGTTTTAATTAGTGTTGCTGTGGCATTAATAGTTGTGATATTAACAATACTCTACTTGCAAAAGAATAAGGGAGATGAAAAGAAAGGTAATAGAAACAAATTGCTAAGCACAGGGTTAGAGAACTTTCAAATTAACTCCTGTTTTACGATCTAATATTTAGAGAATGTTGCTGCTCGGCCAAGACCACAACAAGCGCAGCCCGGAATACCTCGCCGAGCACAGATAGCTCGTAATCAGAGGAATCGTTTGGCTAGAGCAAATGTAGACCAGGTGCCAGAGCAGGCAGCTGCTGCCGATTCTGATGATGATGGCGATGAACCAGAGATAATGAAGGCTGACATCGCTGGTGAGAAAATGGGAGCAAAGAAACGCGCCAAGTTGGAAGCCAAGGCTGAAAAGAAGAGTCAGCGAGAAGCTGAGATGAAATTACGTGAAGAGAAAAAGAAGAAGGAAGCCATGCAAGAAGATGAACGCAAGAAGGAAGAAGAAAAAGAAAGGGTAATGATCTAATTTGTATATTCTACCTATCCTCTCTCATTTTGCTATTAATTTCAGTTAGAAGAGTTGAAACGCGAGGAAGCTGCGCGTAAAGAAAAGGAAGAACAAGAAAGACGTGAACACGAAGAGTATCTGAAGATGAAAGCAGCCTTTGTTGTTGAGGAAGAAGGTTTTGAAGAGGGCGACGAAGACGAGAAAGCGAATCTTCTACAAGAATTTATAAAATACATTCAAGAGAATAAGGTTGTTATCTTAGAAGATTTAGCAACGCATTTCAAACTGAAGACCCAAGTGGCAATTGATCGTATTCATGACTTGCAACGGAATGGCACTCTAACAGGCGTTATCGATGACCGAGGGAAATACATATGCATATCTGAAGACGAGTTGAGTGCAATAGCAAAGTTCATTAAACAACGAGGCCGAATTTCCTTATCCGAACTGGCGGAAAATAGTAATTCATTGATAAATTTTGCTCAGCCAGTTGTATGATGTGCAGTTCCTTGGATAACATTCTGTCGTAATCTTAAGTGTAGACGTCATATACACATAAAATCCCTTTGTACATAGTTAATGTATGATAAACATAAGATATGCAGCTCATTTAAATCACTTTAAACTTTAAATAAAATGAATGATAAAGCGATATCATATAAATACATTCTTGATACGATTGTTAAATTCTGTAGTTCCGTTTAAATTCTAAACCATATAAATATACCCCTTTGAACCGTTGAATCACAACTTCTCACTTAACATTTAAACAGTCCGCGTTAGCAAACTTATTTCGTGCATCAAATATCATTGATTAGTATTACTCATTAATTTTTGTGTTGAATTTAAACTGATAGAAATCGGCTTTAATAGCGTATACAGCAACAAATTTGGAGTGGTTGCATATTTTAATGTTTTGGTGTATTGTGTTTGTTATTTTTTTTTTGTAAAATACGCCATTTCTTTCTTTATTTTATGTGTTTACTGTGCAAAGTAAAAATTTATACAGCATCATTTCTAAATGTACAGTGTTACAAGGCAGTTTTGTTTTAAATTAATTAGTGGATTCAATTAAAGCAACTGTATACAAGTGTAGATTGTGTTTTACTGTCGATTAGAGGTGTTTAGTTGTTTTTTGAAGTGAATGTGTCCCTTCGGTTTGATCGTATGAATATTTTACTGTAGCTGAGAGAGTATTTTATTAGTTTTCAATTTTATCAAACAAAGAAAAATGGCTTTTACGTCGTATCAGCTAATCTTAGTTGTAACCTTAGTGGTAACTGGGTCCATCAATACACTATCCACTAAGTATGACTGCTGTTTTTGAGAAATCTCAATGCAATGATTTGCATATTATAACTTGATTCAATATCACTTTCAGGTGGGCCGATCGTATGTCAGCCAAAGGCTCCGATGGAATTGAACGTGAGTTTCAGCATCCATTCGTCCAGGCGAATGCAATGTTCATCGGAGAATTCTTATGTTTGATTGCCTTTAAAATATTATTCAACTATTATCGGCGTCGTGGAGTAAGTGTGCATCACGATTTATTTGACCCATTTTCTAGTCACTTAACACATAATGCAAACGAATGAATATGCAAAATGTATTATTAACTAATGTGTATCTTTTAAGGCAGGCGAAGAAGATACAAAACAACTGGTAAAAGGAGCCCGCCAATTCAATACATTTCACTTGTTAGTACCAGCACTATGTGATATGTGTGCTACATCTATTATGTATGTGGGACTATTCCTGACCTATGCTTCCAGTTTTCAAATGTTGAGAGGTCGGTGAACGCAACAAGTTACTTATTGTATTTGCTTTGAATAATTATGTTTTTTGTTTTGTTTTACTTATTTTAGGATCCGTAATTGTATTTGTTGCTCTATTAAGTGTCGCGTTTTTAAATCGAAGACTCGTTCCACGTGAATGGACTGGTATTTTCATTGTTATATTAGGTCTTGTGATAGTCGGTGCTTCTGACATTTTTTACGGCAATAACAGTCACCAGTCGCGAAACAACATAATCACCGGAGACTTGTTGATTATTTGCGCCCAAGTGATTACTAGTATCCAAATGGTCTACGAAGAAAGGTATGTGGCTGGCTTGGATATTCCAGCGCTTCAAGCCATCGGTTGGGAAGGACTATTTGGTGCCAGTATACTATCAATACTCATAATACCAATGAATTTCATCAAAGTACCACCACCATTTAATCAAAATGCTCGGGGTGTAATGGAAGACGTTGTAGATGCATTTGCCCAAATGGGGAACAATAATATGATTATCATGGCCATTATTGGTACAATCATTTCAATAGCGTTCTTTAATTTTGCCGGTATTTCAATTACAAAAGAAATCTCAGCTACAACCCGTATGGTATTGGACTCAGCCCGCACAATGTTCATTTGGATTATATCATTGTTAATTGGATGGCAGGAGTTTAGTGCTATTCAATTAGTCGGTTTTATTATATTACTCTGTGGAATGTTCTTATACAACAATGTACTCCTGCCGCAGACATACAATTGGTGCTGTCGTTTCCTTTGTAGGAGACGTTATGCTGATATATCAGGAGGTGGTGAAATTATTGATACACCGGCCCATAACCCTTAAGACTTATTATCAATATTTGTTAAATTTTATTACAATTGATATTGACTTTAATAATCGAAATGTAATGTTAATCGTAAACATAGAGATAAAAATATAAATTACGAGGTATCGAAATATCATTAATCCATATCGTCTTCAGAATTCTCTTCCTCCTCTTCTTCATCGCTAGTAACATCGGGTTGATCAATTTCCTTGATACAACGGATACAACCGCAAACAAATAGATAATTATCTCTTAATTCCTTTTGTCTAGAATGCCGGCTTCTTTCTCGGTGACATTCATCCAGATACGATATACATATTTCATCACCTGGTTTTATATTTTCCACAGCTACAATTGATGCAACATGATTGGAATGTCGGAAAGAAACTTCGGCATTTGGTAGACAACTATGGTTCATTTTACTTTGTGCTACATACAGACCACTACCCTCACAGTTTAGAAAGTCAATCCCCACAGCTAAACAAAATTAGAAATCATTGTTAATTACCTGATTTTTAAGTTTTCTTGAAAAAATCTTACTCTCTTCTAATCTGTCGTACATCTTATTTATATCATCATCAAGTGAAGGATTTGTTTCTTGAACGACTGAATTTGACACATCCTTTACCCATTCGGCAAATGAACTAGTACCAATTCCTTGTCCGTTGGTACCGATTAATGCGAAAAAATTCTTGAAAGCGTCAGGTGTTATAAACTGAAAAATTGATATTAATGATAATGGCAATTATTTGAACATAACAAGGACAGCTTACCATCTGGAGTGATTGATCGTCTTTGAATAATTCATAAAATATTGAATATAATTCACTTATACCCTGTTCAAATCCACGTCCCAACATCTTGTGTCGTATTAACAGCTCCTCATTTACTGACTTTGACTGAAACGAACAAATTGTATTGAAGAACCCTTCCTTATCTTCTGTTTGCTTGAACATGGCTAGCAGTTTCAAAATCAACATAATGGATGTACTTTCTGGAGGAAGATGTATTGCCCTAAAGTTAAAAATCCTTTTAATATACCACACAGACATTTTAGAATCGATATAAACCGTACTTCCACTTTTCGATTAGCGCTTCAATACCAGCTGCCATCCTATCATCCAAGTTATTTCGACACAAGCAAGCATGGTATCTCTTTAGAGCTTCCTGTCGGCAATCTTCGCTACAATACCATTCCTCACAACCTGGACATTTTACAAACTTACTGACATCTACTTTACAGTATTCCTTGTTTGCAAGCACAAATTGTGGGTTACTCCCCAATCGTCTATAATTCTCCTCAGCGGATTCTAGAGGTGCTAAGCAGTATTCACATGCTTTGTAGTTATAGGCCTTGTTCCATGCAAATTGAGCAGACACAAGTGGGGTTTCTTCAAATATTAGATCGCCAATGGCAAATGCACTTGTGGCAAACACTGCTCTGCCCTAAAACGAAATTGTCGTTATTTTTGCTTCCTATTGATATTGCAAATTTACATACCCGATCCTCTGTTTGCCGAACCTCATATCCAATATTAGCCATATTCACCTATTCTAAAATTAATCAGCGTAAATTTTAAATAATTAAATCGCAAAACGTGCACCCACAGTCAACCGGTGTGCTTGATTTCCTTGAAAAGATATTGTAATAATGATACGATTTCACTTTCAGCAAAACTCTGATATCAAATTACTTGATGTTACATCTCCATTTAAAAAAAAAATAGGAAATTGCTCGCAATTTATAAAATTTTTAAGTTCCGTAGAGTTAATTCAACGCGCGCCTTATCTCCATCTCAAAGTTTCAGGTTAGGTCGCTCAGATAAAAACAAAAACAGTGTGGAAACAAAGTAACTCAAAGTCTGTAGAGACAAAGTGAATTTGCTACGTGATGAGATTATTCTTAAATATGACAATAAATTAAACAGTGATTAACCACACCGTTAATAAAGTAAATATATACCATGGGTTTTGAATTATCAGAACGCAATTTGCGTACGAATATAAAGAATGAAGAAACAATATCAAAGGCTGCTGATACGATAGCCAAAGGTAAGTCACATCTTTAGGTCATTTCTATTAGGTTGCTTTAATATTTGTTTCCAACAGATTTGGCTTCAAAGACATACGATATATCAGAACTGGTTGAAGCATTAGGCTTTGCATTAACATCGACAAATGTGAATGACCGATTGAATGGTACACGGCTCCTTTCTGAAACGTTGTACACTGTGCCAAAGGATGTTCTGAAAAGTGAACAATTGAATTTTTTAGTTACATTTTATGTGGATCGCTTCAAAGACCATCATTCTGTTATTCCAAGTATGCTACGTGGAGTCTTAGCTTTAATTCAGATGAATAATCTCCCAGAGGATTCGACTAGTAAGTTATTGTCTGGAATGTTTAGTCAAGTTGCTTGTCAATCCCAACTACGGCCCGATAGAGAAGTAATTTTTCAAATTCTAAAGTACACTTCTGAGACATATGAGAAAGGTAATTGAATTGCGTATTAGCTCATTGATTTTAGATTATGAAAATTATTTGTTTTTTAGAATTGAAAGCAATGGGATCAGATTATATTGTAGGAGTTATAAATGCCATTGACGGTGAAAGAGATCCCCGTAACTTGCTTTACATTTTCCAATTTATGCCAAAATTTTTGAATACTTATAATTTGGGACATCTTTCGGATGACATGTTTGAGACATTTGCATGTTATTTCCCAGTTGATTTTCATCCAACCAAAGAGAACCCAGACATTACAAGAGAAGTCTTATCAGTTGAATTAGCTAAATGTTTATGTGGTTCTGCCAGCTTCGCTGAGAATTCTGTTGACTTAGCAATTGAAAAGTTAGAGAGTACTTTGACTGTAGCTAAAATTGACTCATTTAAATTGCTTGTAAGTGTGAACTAAAATGGCTATAAAATATCGAAATATTTATAATCAATTAATGTTAAATTTTAGAGCGCAGGTACTCGAATTTTTGAAGCAGCGGTGTATGAAGAGAAATTTGATCAATATTGGCCACATTTCAAAGAACAATTGTTACCAGGGACCAAGGATTCTGAAATTCAACGTGAATGTTTCATTTCGCTTGGAGCTATTGTTACCAATGTTTCACAAAGTGATGAATATCGCGAAAATCTTTTAAATTTGGTGTATAATGGGATTGCAACCTACTTGTCTGATGTCACCACTCATTTATTTGAGCCGGCTTTGCATATATTGTTCATTTGTGTACAGGCTGATAAGAAATCAGCAATATTTATTGTGAATAAGGTGTTACCAATACTCCTTTATCAATATTCAAGTGCATCCACTAGCGAGATTTGTGATAAACAAATTATTTTAAAGAACATGGTAAATTTTATTCGCATATGTGAATTACACAATGTGACAACAGAAATTGATGGTAAATGTTTGAACACTATTAAGGATGAAGCGATACAGAATTTTGCTAGTTCAATATTAACAAAGACATCTGATCAAATTGAATCTTCTACTAACTGGATTGTGATTCTGTTGCCTCTGTTAACAGAGAATGAAAGATTCCAAATATATGACATCGTATTGAAAAATACTAACTCCGAGTATAATATTCAACCATTTAAGAAGTTATTACGACGGTGTGGTGATCTTTACAAGACAGAAGTGAAATCTAAAATACTTGAAGTACTTTTAAATAATAAATATGATTCAGAATCTTATCAGTATGTAGTAGAACTACTGAGTATTCTCTTGGTGTATCCTGAATATATTAATCTGATTATCGAGTTCATATATGAAAAAGTTTTCAAGTCTGAGAGCGTTGATATTCAATATGTTACACTGAAGAATTTAAATAAGATATTAGAAGAAGATGAAAGTGGTGAACTGCAAAGAGTACTGTTTGAGAAGTTTAATATAATCGATCAGATTTACAATTTTATCCACGTAAATAATTTCACAATAAATGTAATAGATGGAAAGAAACCAACATTGGTGCTGCAAGAGGCTAGTAATACATTAAAATTGATTGTGCAGTCGTTGAAAAGTGAACAACAGTTTGATATTATCGAGAAATATCTGCCCAATATGGATCTACAACAAGTGAATGATTTATATTTCACATCTGGTTTGTTGAGTTATTTGGATTGTTCAGTTAATTTAGATAACCATTTTGAGCGACTGTTTACTGATCTAATGCAACTGTCATTAAACTCTGATAATGAGGAATTGCGAACAATTGCAAACCATTTGGTGTGTAGTTTATGTAATAAAATACCTCATACGGCAGTCAAGGAATCGGTGCTTAAGAAATCAATCCATTTTTTGAAAGAAGAAATCAAAAAACACAATAAGAGAGCAGTTGAACTGTTGGCTTGGATATCAAAGGGGTTGATGATAAATGGATATACCGATGCTGCAGAAATTATTCAAGACGTGAGTATTATCAGTGTCTGATTGAAGTTTGTTTTCTAATTCTGATGTATTGGTTTAGTTGGCTGATTTATTGAACCATCCGAGTCTTGCAACTGTGGCTACATTGGCATTCGAAATAATTGCTGTTGAAATTCCGGGATTACATCTTCCAGTACTAAAGAAGCTATTCAAACAGAAGATATTCCAAAAGATTTTGAAAAAGATTGAAAATGAAGTAGAGCAATTTGCTGAAAGCCATTTGAAATCGCTCACATATCTGTTTAAAATGGTTCCACATTTGGTTCTCAAGATCAACATTTCTACGGTGAATTGTTTATATAAATTTTAAGATATTCAGTTTTTAATTCTTTCATGTTCAATTTTAGATTGGACCAATTCTATTTAAGTGTTTGGAACTAAAGTCTGCAAAGCATGTAATAATTGCCTTACTCATTATTAAGCGATTTATAGAAGATAAAGATTTGTACATGCAAGAGCATCTTCAAACCCTCATCCCTCTTCTATTGAAGTTGACTGTTTTCGAAGGATCGTTGGTATGAACTTTACAATTAATTTTGATTGGATTAAAATCGTGACTTATAAATTTGTTTTTCCCTTAGCACGTCCGAATAACAGCCTTAGAGTGTCTAATAGATTTGAAGTACTTCCCACTCTTTGTTTTACTTCCATTTAAGTACGATATTCTCAGCAGTTTAGGTAAAGTAGTGGACGACAAAAAACGTTTGGTGAGAATTGCTGCTGTAAGAGCTAGAAATATTTGGAGTCTTCTAGGTGCACCTGGTTTCACTGAAGATAATTCAGTTTAATCACCATTAGATTTTAATATTTTTTATACTATCCAACATATACATACGATGAAATATATAAAAATCGTTACATTAATATGATACTGATTTCTATCTTGTCAAATAAGTTTTAATGAAATTCAGGTCAACGATGGAATGATTGGAAACTGCGTTCGTAAGTACCAAAACAATTTATATATTTATAATATAATTTGATTTCTTAACAATGTATCACTTTCATACAACTTAACATCTAATCTTTAAAGTTATGACATAATATTTATAATTACATACATGGTATACGACTACTTACAACTTAAGATCATGTTTTTTATTATTCAATTTCTTCATTTGTTTTTACTGTTACATATTATCTATGAATGCTGTAATTATTATACAATATTAGACTAATCGTTTTTTCCGATTTGGTGTTAAAATTTTTAGCATTGTTACGACAGGAGCCTCAAACGATAATGATACGACGAATGCTAAAATATATGATAGCACAGCTTGCCCAAAGAATATAATCACCTAAAATATAGGAACATTACAAATTTTATTCACTACAGTAAGATTGTTAATTACCATTGAATCTGTTCCCAAATGGAGTGGTGAATCTGAATTCAATGCCAAAAATCTGATCACAATTGGATGCACCAAATAAGCACAGTAGGTTACTCTGGAGAATGGATAGATGCAAGATGCAGAAAGTAATTTATTTACATAGCCACCGTGTCCAGTGGAACAGGCAACCACAATCCATCCTAAACTGACTGCCCAGACGGAGTGGCTCAATGAACTATAAGCAGCAGCTGATACAGCAGATAGTTCTGTATTATACAGACCATAAATTAAATATAAAATACTGGCTGTGGACAGTGACCATCCAGTTACAACAGCTGGTTTGCTCATTTTTATTTTACAGTTCGTTTTAAACAGCAACCATCCAACACACATACCAACCAAATAAGGTCCAAGACGTGTCCATGGTTTATCATAGATTTTATCGAACAATGCCAATGGATCATCAGTATTTGGCATATGATTATTGTTAAATGCTATAAATGCTGTTGTACCCCATGATGATATCATAAATACAGCTAAAATACCAGCAGCCACCTTAAAATGTCTATACGCAGAAGGTGTACAATTAGAATTTAGAAATCAATCGTATGGAATGCAATATTTTTACCTGACTGCGATTATAAGAATTATTGCACCTATAATATAAAATTGTGTGTCATCGGCCAAATACCAACTCCACAACATGCACATTTCTTCAACTGGAAAGAGTGTATTAATATACAATATATTACGCCACCAGAATTTTGGGCAATTCACATGGTCTAGCGTAGGTGGATCAAATACGGAATAGTTTGCGAAATACTTATTAGCAATTTCAACAATTCCAAGGACGTAAATGTAGGGAGTGGTGAGTCTATAATTAAATGAATGTTAGACTTATTTCAAATGAAACAAAATATATATGAATTACTATACCTCATAAAACGGTAGAGAATTAAACCCAAAAAGTGGAAAGTACCAGCCGTAAATTCATTAACTCCTTGGCTCAGCTTTTCCAATTTGCCCTTTGCATTTGATCGAAAGTAGATAAATGATATCAAGAATCCACTCAAGAAGAAGAATGTATCAACACTAAATGCACCGTTTGAAATTGTTTGGAACATAAATTCCTTTTCGATGATCTTTCGGAATCCCATATTATCAGAATATTTGAAGACAACAATGCAGGTATGACCCAGTATAACCCAAGCCATTGAAATTGCTCGCAATCCATGGATCGATGGAATCGTGTCATTGCCAACCGATCGATCGCAAATTGCTTTAAAATTTGTTATTATTGAAAACGACAACAATAATTCGGAACAAATACCTGAAAGTTAATGAATCATTTAGTAAAATAGGGTCAACGTTTCCGTTAAAGCATATTTAACCAAGCTTTTCCTCATCTTGCGATTCCACCGCCAAATTTTCATCAGAATTATTATTGTTAATACCTCTTGGAATGCCGATGGCCAGATCATTTTTATTTGGCATTGAACCTGACAAATCATACGTGGTGCACCCGATCCCTGAAGACGCTTCACTATCATCCCTCACTACTTTTGCCATCAATTTCTCTTTATAGCGCCGTGTTAGCAAAATATCATAGATGGTTCCCCATGTCAATAAGGCAGTTACCAACACTGTAACGATCCTAAAATTAAATCATTTTAGTATAAACACTCAATATAAGGGTATGAGTTAAATTACGTAATTATAACGAATGTACTGTCACTCCAATAATTGTAACGATTTTGTGTAGGCGAACGTATGGCAAGGTAATCAAAACGGGATCGTGATGCTTCATTCTGTGTATCCCTTGTTAAATTCTTAACGTTATCCAAAGAACATGATGACGGTAGGCACAATCCAACGTAAATTTGTCTTGGCTGAAATGAATTATTGTATAACAATTACAGTTTACATGATCTTGAGATTTAATTACCGTTGGCGCAATATCTGTTTCATTTATATTCAATGTCAAAACAAAGAAACCAGGACGGAAGGGTGGATTTTCATGTTGAATTTGTGCAGTTTGACTGGTACTATCATGATGTTTATTTATAGAGAATCCTCCATTACCCGATGGTTTATTGTCATCTTCAAACACATTGTCCTCGTCCTTGTAAATGCTGGTACAAAGTGACATTGAGCCGGTCCAATAGTTATTACCATAGAGGAAACCATTTGAATAATGTCCAGTTGCATCGTCCACTATAATTTGATTGTTAAATTTGAATATATTTAATAAACATTATATTTGGCAATCAATTATATATTAACTGGTACTGTTGTATACTACTCTAATCGTATACATATTATTTTTATTGCTCGATATAAAGAAAAAAATTGTTATTGGTGTCATTCATTGTTTTGCTTACAATTCTATTTTGGCTAATTTAGTAGCAACAATTAATTACATAATTTATAATTTAATAAAAATGAAACAAAAATTTAAATAATAAATTTAAATAAAAATGAAACTAATAAATGGACAAAACGTGAACTATCCGACAAATTATGCTTTTATGAGTATTCTACTATAATTTAATTTGATTAGTGATAAAGTAGCTGTTTGCAAGGAGTCATTAAAACCGCTTCTTTAACAAGTTAAACAGTTTATGTTAAAATCCATAGAAATTGGGTTAAGATCATTAAATTAAGGCACACCATTATCATGTAAGTCAAATGGAACATATTTAAATGGCGCATCAAATTTTGTAACAGACGACCGTAACATCGGGACAATTAAAGTCACAATAAATCGAAACTATCATGTCTCTAATGCAATATACAATATATGCCACATGTATGATACACTTGATTTCGGAGTGTTTGCACCATAATTTATGTAAATGGAGATGGCTAATTGTTAAATCGGTAATGACATCGCAATGTAGCTATAATCACTACCGTTGAAAGTTGTCGTGCATACAAAGAGTTTTGTATCACCCAAATGGAAATGAATTGGAATCGTTTTTGTTATTATTTTTTGTATTTTTTTTTTTTCGCTGCCATTAAGAAATCTATAACAGTTGAATTAATTTAACTGCTATAATGCGTGTGGTAGCGAATGACCTTTCTTTTGTTTTTCCCCAATAATAAAAAATTTAAAATCAAAATCACAACATTTCTTTATGAGAATACTTAGCCATTATTCGAAATGGAAAACCGCATAAATTGCAATCTACGAAATCATTCAAGGTATATTGATTCGATTAACGTTACACAACAAGTTTCTTTAATTTCTCATCCGATGGTTCGATGGTGGTGTTTTGAGACCGGTATATTATAGTGACCAATTTATAGTCAGTTCGTTTGATTAAAATGTTAAACATTGAATGAATTAAATACAAGTAAAAAAAAAAACCTTAAAATATTTTAACAACTTTAGGAAATAACATAACAACAGAGGTAATGAAACAGACACAAAAAAAAACAAATTAATAAGAAGAAACATATTTGAACGAAAGTGAAATGAAAACCATTTCATCTTAACTTTCATTGCTGGTTTTGTAAGTCATTTATACTAAAACAATAATTTGGTTGTTTTTGTTGTTGTTTTATTATTCATATTAGATTGAACCACAGCTGAGGTTTTTCAATGCTTTTCATCATCATCTCACTGTTGGCACTTTACGAAATCTTAAATGATTTTAAAAAGATTTAAATTTTTTTTTTCCTTCATACTTAAATATTTACATTCTGCACATGTGAACATAACATTTACATACGCATATATTAAAAAGAAAAATGTCTCAAGACTTTCTTTCTGTTTTTTTCTTATGGATTTTAGACTGTTGAGACATTCAATAATGTCCGGTCTAACATGTGTCACAAAAAAAAACCGTTGGGTAATCTAAAGTGTCCTCAACATTTTTTTGTTGTCTTAATCTCCATTATGATCTAACAGATGAAATAGAAAAAAAAATCTAGTTGTGATGGTGCTTAATAAAATTGTAACTAAAATACATAAAACAACAAATTTGTATCGGTCATAATGACCTGATCTATCATTTAAGATGATTATAAACTTTTACTAAATGCTGTGTCACGGTTTATTGGGCGGCATAATAATTTAACTAATTGCATAACACTTTCGCTATCTCTCTTGTTACCACCAGACATGTAAACCGGTATCCAAGTTGATTGTATTTACAGTCAACAAGTTAAAGTACTTTTGCATAGTTAATGTCCATTTAACTGGGATACAAACTTAAGCTACAATTTGAAACTTTTGATTACTAAACTTATCGATATTGTCACTCCTCATAAGGTTGAGAAATTTTTTTTAAGTTTTGTGCAAATTTATTGGTTGATTGCTATCGCATAATTTCCACAGTTGGCATCATTTCATTTGGATACATAATTGATTCTTTAAGTAATTTTGATTGTAGTTAAATTAATTCCGATTTCCTCTTTAAACAAAAGATTTGTTACGGACTTCCTAATACTGATGTAATCTTACTATGCAATGGATTAACTCAATATGAAAAATTATTTCTTTTTTAATTGTGTATCGCAATCGGTAACATATTTCTTTTCGTTTATAATTAATACCATTTAAAAATTATGATGGTGTTGTGATCTAATATCCGTCATTGAAAGATATAACTGTTTTGTTTATTGTTACTAATTTCGTTTAGTAGTTAGTTACTTTCGCAATTACTTGTCTGATATAATGAAATCAAATAACACGATAGTGAAAAACCAATTGAATGAGATCTTAAAAAACAAAAACAAAAAATTCAGTTAAAAGTACTCCTTTAGATAATGAATGGTCACTGATTGAACATTTTGTTCGGACTAATTATGTGACTAAAAGCATTTATTATTGCTAAATTTCATTTTCGAACTTTAATTTATCTGCCAAAATAATGAAAAATTCCGATGAGAAAACTCTCATGATAATAAACTCAATGTATTGCTCATTAAAAATATTATTTTCTATTGTTTGTTAGTGATCCGTCGAAATCAATTACCAGTTAAACAAATTCGTGTTGTTTAGTGGCACATGTAACCAATAAAATTTCAATCATTTCACTGTGTAAACATTCAATTATGTATCAAACAACTAATTTTTCGTATTTCAATTGTCATCATGCAAATAATGTTGTACTTTTACTTGTTGTACATGAACTCGCTACTTGAACGGTATGAAATAATACTGTGCAGTCAGCAGATAGTACTCAATAATTTCTGTGTTTCTTATTGAAAATGTAAGTACACATATAATAAACAACATAATCGATATTGAGAGACAAGTATAATTTCACTGGAATCGTTAAATCTTAAAAATTGATTGTTATTTTTCTTTATTTTCATTGAGACCTTTACGAAAAAGAAATTCAAATTTTATCATAAATGGTAACTCGTTGATGCTGTAAATAGACATCAAATGGCATCCATATATAAAACACATTTGAATGACTTATGCAAACTTCATTAATGGATAATTAAATACCCCACCTTTAAAAATCACATAAAATTGTAAGAATTAAATCGATGTAACTTATATGAGAATACTCATAAAAACAACAATGGTAATGTAAATAATCATTTGTAATTAATTCTCATATTTGGTTTAAATGGAATGATTTGTATTAATGAGAATCAGGTTATTAAATACCAAATCAATGATGTATGATGTTGTAATATCTCTTACATATGAGATATATGAGTGGACTTTGAAATCTTCTATGCATAGCCATCAACGAACCATTTGAACGCCAAGTTATCAATTTGCTATTTGATACAAATCGAAAGCGGTGATTTTATTTTTACTCGAAAACAATTCAAACGTTTATACCAAAATCATAGAGAAAACAGTTTATCATTGCATTCAGTTTTGCATGGTAAAAATTATTCAATACATTTGTTATGTGATATCATTTTGTTATGTAAAATAGTCCATCTCTTGAGAAGTGAAAATCAACAGATAAATTTCATTTATTATTACGATAATTATTATGCAATTTTAGATGAATTTAGTTATTTTTTTTATTTAACGTATGAACCATTTGTTTGTATTTAATCAACTGTTGGCATATTTTGAGTGATTTTTGGATCATAACTTTTCATAATTTTGATGTGTTCGCTCTGTTTTCATCACTGGTCAACAGTGTCGCATCATTTAACAAAAATTTAATTCACTATTTATCTCAAGTCTTATGTTATTAATAATACCAGAAATATGGAAATTAGGTCAAGACGTATTAACGCCTTAGTTGTACAAGATGACAAAAACAATTCAGCATCACCGTTTAGTCCATATCAAAGTCTTTTAATCGTATAATGGAGAATCAATATAGAAAACTAATGCATTTATGAGTATAACATAGATTAGAGAAGCCGCTGCCATTAATCATTCACAATAATTGATAAAACAAACTGACTTAAATAACAACAAATATGGACAATAAAGGTCTTCACGAGTTCATAATTCAATTGTGGTTAAATTCATTTATCACCTGTGATGCTACTACTTCATCGTCCATTTTAGTATTTCAAAATCACAATAATTTGTATTAATACAGGTAACGTACAATTTCCTACATATTTTTGTATTTTGTCTCGTTTTACTGAAAATTTAAAATTCTCTGGGACACATAAGATTTCGCAGTATTTTTATTAATCAAAATACGGCGGTTTCACCATCATCTTGCAATAACTTAATTCTACAAAAACTGATTATAAATGCGAATATCTTAAATAAGATGACATCTCGTGCATCAGATTATGGCTGATCAAGATCAACGAGAATATTTTAAAATCATTGGATGAACAAATCTGGACAAAAAATTGATACATTGTGCCACTTTCAAATTTGTTTTTATGACTTTATGCTGTCTTAAAGATTTTTTACTTCAGTTCATCACAATGCCGAATGAAAGCATTAAAACCATCTTAACATTTTTTTTGTTTTCATATTGACTACTTTTCAGTTTCAGTCTGATGACTAAGAATACAATTGGATAAATAAGAGTGAAAGTGATCATTATTTAACAAATTTTTCTAAGCAATAACATCATACGAATCATGAATTAGTCTCATTATTTTACTTATGCCATTGAATGGCATAATAGTAATAAAAATTCATTGACTCCTTCGCAATAATTAAATCGTTTTAATTGTCTAACAAAAAACTTAATTTTAATGAGATTTTTGTTACATTGTGTTATTCAATTAGTATTTCATAAATGCCGTTTTATGAAGACCAATTGTTCACAAGTGTCCGAATATTCATAAACGGATAATCAAAGCGTAAACATAACTAATTATGATTAATAGATTTAATTCTTTTATGTTGAAATTGACAACGGTATGCAATTAACTAAATGGATTTTTATTTCGAATAAAAAAAGAATCTAAATTGTATGAATGGATCTGATTTACCAATAGAAAAACTATAATTTTTCTAGAAAAAAAAAGTTTAAGACAAGAATCAACTAAACCATAATAAATAAGTTGTTCTCTTTAAGATCATAATCGATGTATAGTAATTAATTGGATTTCTTATACGGTTCACCGTGTTACAAAAGTCAAATGTGACTGAGTGATTTGGATACAAAACAAAACGTTTAAGATTTTAAGGTTGGTAAACTTTAAATTGAATTTTATGTCAAATTTGGTTTTTATATTTTTCTTGATTACAAATCCCGGCCACAATTCATTATAAATATTGATACAACAAATAGTGTTCAATCCTTCTTATTTATTTCTCACTCTCTACCGAATTAATCGAAAGAGAAAAAAAAAAGTAATCAGAAAAACAAAATCGATCCATACAATTTAATTAATCGACGCATAAGAACTGCAATTGATTCAACCTTGTCCTACATGCTTTACTGGTCACACTGTGCACACATATAATTTACCCAATCTCCTCTAAGTATATTTATTTGTAACACGTTCCAAAATTTATTTAAAAAAAAAAAACTAAATAATGAATTTAATGTTAGCATTTACATATTTATTATAAGAATAAATAAAAAAAAAAGAAAACGAAAGAAATATGATTATAAATAATAGAAATAATTTTAATTGTTAATTTTGTATGTGTGAGTGTAACATAATGTGAATTCATAATTATATGAAATGAAGATCATCATAATTATTTAACATTTGACTTTCATACCACCTAATCGGTGAATTTTAATGTAGGACTGCGTACATTATTTTATGTTACTAAACATTTTTTGTTTTTTTTTTTTAGGTCTCTGTCATCTTTTGGCATTATGAAGAGACTCTGATATTATTTAATATCTTGATATACTCATCATCTTCAAGTATTTAATGACTTACTGTTTTATCTTTCTTCATACCCAATTATAACGTATTGTATATGTGTAGATGATTTCTTTTTACATTCGCGAATATGATATTAATTTACCTTTTTTTGTTTTTAATTTTAATTTTAAATATTTTATTTCGTAGGCATTTGGCACTAATAAAAATTGCTGACATTATCACATGAACATCAAGTACCTGAACGATTAAATTGGTAAATTGAAATGTTTTATACAAAAAAAAATTTGATTCAAATATCAGTGGGCCAGTTATTTAAATGAGTTGAAGCCAAAGTTGAACTGTCGACGAACTGGAAATTCTGCATTCTATTTGATTAAGTTCCAGAAGGTATAGATGCAATTTTGAAATTGAATATTATTTAAATGATTCGTATTGAGTTCATTGTTATGAAAAACAAAATATAATTTATTGTGAAGAGACATTGAAGCTATTTGATAAACAAACGTTATTTTACGACATACACATTGGACTTTAATTATAATGATAAATATTGAAATTTTTATAAAGGAAACATAGAGAATTTGCATCGGTTGGCATCATTCGGTACACCACATTTAGCCCGTTTTGTATTGTATTTTATATTTAACGGATTACCAGTAACCACATTCAAATGAAATACTCTGAGTTTGCACATCAACAAATAAAAAGTTATTTTATATGCAATTTCATAATATGACTTTCGTTGTTATTATCACATGGATGGATGTAATACAAAATTTACAATCAAGTTAAACTACCAAAAGGTAATGTAATGTACACCAGTAATGCTGATGTAGGTCCATTAAACGTCTTTTACTATAACTTATATTTCACTCTTTTATTTCTTTTAAGTTTTTACTTATAAATTATTTTTTTTTTTATTTTTCTTTACATAATGATGACTGTAACGAAAATAACTGATGATTCATCAAATGAATTTCCATAGTACATTTCATATAATAATCTCACTATGTCTGGCTGTTCTGCTTTTTTCTTTCTCTCTTGGGGCAGTTTGCCTCATTCATTAACTACACTGTTTTCTTCACAAATTACTTTCCGCTAAACAAATCTTCCAAAAAAAAAAAAGTATCAAATTATCCATTTGCAATCGATGCATTCAAGTTAATTAATATCAAATTGTTGGTAAGGAAACAGAAATATAAAAAACATTATTTAAAGACGATTTTCTTTCCACTTAAATGATAATTAATCTTGCATTTCATAATAATTTTCATCTTTTTAACATCATTTATTCAAACATAATTAATGGATATATGAGATTTATGAAGTAGTTTATTTGTTGCAACAGATACTTCACACGTTTGAACTATGGCCATTTAATCATTTATTTGAGATAATAAGGCATGAAAACCATAGATAATCTGTATATGAGCGCAAATTAATTATCTTTCATGTCTAGCCACTATTCATAACTTGTACGCAAAATTAGAAATTAGTTTTTTGATATGCCAAAAATTACCATAATCATTGGTAAACCGTTTTCTTTTCATTTAAATAGAATCCTATTATCATATCCATTTGGGATTATTTCAACCATGGTAATGGATTCAAACGAATATTGAATTATGGTGCTAATAGTGAAATTAGATGATATCAACACATAAATGCAAAATTAATCCAAATTCTGTTTCATCTGAGAGTAATTAGCGCAAAATATCTGATTCCATTATAAACACGAAAGTGTCAGAAAAAACGTTACTTTTCACTAAACACATCGTTTAAATATCCGTGCAAAATGTCTAAATAATACACCAAAAAGATAAAAGAAATAAAATTCATTAACAAAACACTTCCGAATTATCAACGATCACAGTTAGTTACGATTCAAATATTCCATTAATTGCGATTTAAAATTAAATAAAAACAAAATAATAATAAAATACATAAATAATTAATACAATTAGTGTTGACTATAGAGCCACACCGAACTTTCTTTACACCTTTTACATCGTTAATACAGTATCTTATGGTTTAACATTTCCTGAACATTAAATGTAATGCACGTCAATGAATTTTTATTCTACAATGAATGATTTTACATAAATTTTACACACTTTTCATCGCCCATATTTTTCCATGTCTTAATCCTTCCAGATATGCATTCAGATCCTTGGAACAATTTGGCCCATAATGATCCTCAACATGTGACCATATTCGTCCCAATTTATGTATATTAAATACATCCAATATATCCGATATTGTCTTAAGATCCGTAAAGTTTTTATTCTGTGATTCTATAAATTTACTTTCATTTTCACTAACATTCAATGAATTTACATCTTCACTACCAATCACTGATATTAAATGAATTATAACTAAAATCACTAGGCTAATCTTTAATTGCAACATATTGCTATTTAATTTAAAAATAAAAACAAAATTAAATTAATTATTTCTTTTTATATTATCGTTATCAATTTAAATAAAAAAAAAATTCACAGTAAATTTATATCATTTTCATTGAATGAAAATCCATTAAACTGAACTCCAAATTCCAGATATTTTGTCCAATCTGGACATTTACTATTTTCTCGTTGAATATTTTACGTTCATTTCCACTGTCTTTTAATGCAATTATTTTTACTTTTTTTGCTTTCAATAATAATAATGATTCAATTAAACTTAAAGTATTAATCAAATAAAATCAAAAAATTTCAATGAAAATCAAAAGTATCACAAGAAAGTAGTGAGAGTTAAATTACGTGCACTCTTTAATGTAACTAACAAAAATGTTTTAACATATAAATTATGATTTATGTTGAATTTTAAAAACAAACTGGATTTTAAAATTCCAATTTTATAACAGTTAAATAATATGACTTAACTTTGCGACGAACGAAAGCAAACTAATAATTTCTTATAAAATAAAATTTTTTGTTTGGGCACAAAACACAACAAATACAATCGTGGAGTTTTGTTCGATATGAAATAAATTCACTTCCATTTGGAATTGGACGTGAATGACTGCCATTGAGCCTAATATCAGTGTTGTACCAAAGATTTCGGATGTTGGATGAAGAAAAAAAAGTCATCAGTTAAATGTTGCAGGTAAATGGAGATGGTAGAATTTGGTGGTGGTTGCGGTGTGTCAGGTAACACAGATTGATAGTCTTATTTTTTATTTTCGTTGAATTAAAATCGATGGTTTATGTGATTATGTGCCCATAGTTTAGTCTTGATTATTCGCCAATTCTTCGAGTGTTTTCTTTAACCTTCTCAACTAATTAGAATGTTTTGTCCTTTCAAATAATCCCACACAGTGCAATTTAAAATGATTTTTTATCAAACAAAATACATTGATATAATTTGATATTTTGATTTTTATATAACAAATTGACGGATGTACGTATTAATGATGATTTTGAAACTTTCTTTTTCCTTATAAATCAATCGATCGGCTGTTGTGTTGTATGCATCATAGTTTAACTTTTATTTCCATTAAATACCTTAACAAAAATGCTTTACTTAAGGTAACATTAAATTCATACGCATACGGTCTCTCTATCATACACTCATCATTCATTGGTGTTAACGTCTGATTATAATTTCCAGGTAATCATATTAAATATTATTATAAGCAATTTACTATACAATTCAATATGAATTAAATAGTTTTCTAAATACAAAAAAAAAATTATTAATCAAATGAAGTGGTCAATGTGAATCAATGTTTACAGTAATCGTACTACTATGGAACGGCATTGTTCTAATAAATTCCTAACATAATTATAAATTCAATTTTCATTTTTCGTCTTATTGGATTGAAATTTTTTATAGAAATTTAGGCCTAATGAAATTAAAATTAAAAATCGATAATGAAATGGAAAACTGTGTCAATTAGAAGTAAATCAGACAAAATCTATAAGATTTTTATATTCGAAAAGAAACATAAATTTTTAAACTCAATTATGAACGATTTTCTGTCTGTAACGTTTACAACATCTTCATCTGTTTAAGATGTCGATAATTATCACATTGATGGTAGTTTTAATTAGCATCATATTCGATTATTATTTAAATATATACACACTTCATTTCTTTTACTTCATGTATATAGAGATATAAAAATTGTTTCAACATTAATTATGGATTTGAACCAAAGTGCCATACATAAAACAACGTATAACAGTCGAGAAGAAATTGTATAAAGAAATCGGAAAATTTATTAAAATGAAATATTTTAATAATTTAATGCAAATAACGGGTTTTATTTTTGCACACCATACAAATTGATTTCACTGTATTTTTAATGTTAAACAAAACTGATGTAAATATTTTCTTTTGACTGAAGATTAAATGAATTATTGAAAACAATCAGTATATAATCGAGTACAATGATATGAAGATATTAGGTGGAAATATTCCAGTGTTAATTACAATTGATTAAATAAATACGGATATTATGCAAATTATTGAAGAGCAATCAATTAATGAATGAGATTTCAATGAGTTCGTGGTTTAATTGATCGTATAGTTTTCTATGATTTCAATGTTATATTGATTATAAAATCATCAATTTGTTGCCAATAAATCGACAAAAAAACAAAACAGTTATAAAATTCACCTGATAGTGTCACTTAACCGGACGGTTTCACTTTTCTTTAGTGTTTTTTTTTTAAAGAAAAAAAAAAACCATAAAATTAACTGCAAAACAAACGTGTTGTGTCTTTTGGATTCAATTCGTTCAATACATGAAGTAATTTTATGCAAATATCGTCTTGATGGACCGTATCTCTCTTATTCACCTGATTCATGAGGTGATTGGCTAGACAAATTGCCAAATAAATCATTTCTCTTTGCTGATTTTTATTATGTATTTTAATTTAAGTAAAATTTCATAAAATTGCGAATTACGTACATGTGTTCAATCATGATGTTGTAATTTGCACAGCTAAACAATAAATGTAATGTAATTGCGCCTATAAGAATTTATGATTTAAATCGATTCATCAAATAATATTTGCTTACATATTTAATTAGTGGATCTGATCACAAATTACCATAGCCAAACAAATAATCGATTGAGAACGTAGATAACATCGAATTATTAATAACTATCTCTGGACAGTAACAAAATCATTGTGATTTATGAGTATTGGACGGAAACTAACTAGATTCATAACAATAATTGATTTCAACGCATCAAAAGAATTTACTATAAAGACTTTTGTATTCTCACAATGATTACTTAACTTATAAGGCTAAACGACTTAATCGTAACTAGTAAACAAACAGTTAAAGGTGTGCCATGTGCTTCTAGCTCAAGTGCACTTCTGGTTATACAATCGTTTGCTGTTGAACACTTATACATACCAGTCGTTTCTTAAGAGGGAAATTATAATGATGTTTGGAAATGAATAAAAACATAATTAAATTATTATAGAGTAAAGTAGAAGAGAAAAAATGCAATAAAATAAGTTAATTAAATTAATATTTCATGTTAATTAGATCATTGATGTTAATCGTTAAGGTTCGTCGTTTCTATTTAAATCTTTCGTTTTATAATTCACTGCATCTTCTGTAAACATATCAATTAGATGATATTCATTCACACCGTAATAAAACAAAGCACGAGAATGATAAACTTTATGAAAATTGGACTTACAACATCTCGATTATATACCAATGGATAGTAAATGTATATATTTCACCTACTTTTCTTTTAACTAATTAACAAACTAATCAACACATTTATCATTATAGTCCGACTATTATGTTCGTAACATAAATAATACGATTGAACTGGTTAAATTTTGTTATCAAATGACTTAATATCTGAGTGTTTTATTAGCCCACTTGACTCATAGATAATCAAAGTTTCCATTTATATGGTTTTGATCATTGTGCACCGTGTCATTATGAATTGCAATTTCTTTTTAACGAATTCAATCGATGCAATAAAATTGCATTTAATTCTCTCTTTAAATATAAAATATACAAAAGTGAATTTTAAAATACGAAAAGTCCTCATATTCTCTTTAATCACAACAGAGTGCCAGTGATGTGATAAATAAAAAAATGAGTGAGCTTTTTTATTTATTTCGATTACGCCATAGTGCAATATACTGTATGTGTCTATAACAATGTACAACACTAGTTTTATTCAAAGGTGGCATAGGTATAGAGTACACTATCGTATGCAATATACGATTTACTTGAGACAGAAAACACAGATAGTTGACCAGTCATATAGTAAAAGTCATTATTAACTGGTACATGAAGCCAACTTACACATATTTTCTTTTTTTTTCATCTCTCTCTCTTTAATTCATCTGGTGAATAGTAACGAACTCTAAGTGTTCATAGAAATAAATAAAATGAAAATAATATTGCTCAAGCTTATGTCTGATTTCAATTGTATATAATTTACTTTTCCTTTTCATTTTGGTATTTGCCGACTAAATACTCTGTAGTGCAATTCAACAGGGAAATGCAAAAGTTTAAATATAATGTTACTCTACTGTTGATATTACATAGCATTTTAAGACGAATTAATGGGGAGAATAATACAAAACTTACCACCAGTCATCATGAAAACTGCAAAAATATGAAATTACCACTAGTTATAGTAAATACGCGAGATGGAAATTTCAAATGTCTTTTCTACTGAATATAATGTTGCACAGATTAATGCAATTTCTATTACTTACGCGATATTACATATTCATCTTGATTGACCCATATAATTGGGCGATAATTCAATTTTAAATTCTGTTACATTGCATTGCAGATTTTAAATGCTCTCGAATGTTATATAATCACAAAGAAAGTTCGATTGTCCTTGTCCGAGTTTATTGCGCAAAAAATAGAATTTTATGGAATTATTTTATTACCTCATCGGTATTTTTTTTTTAATTTTTAATTGATTTTAAGTAACATACTTATGCACCACATCTTATGATTTGTCTAGAATATGAATTTGTCACTCGAGTATTGGATGTGAAAAGCGAAAGCTAGTGGAGAAATATGATGTTCCAGTTCAAATTGATTAAGGTCTAATTACTGAAATTGGGAATTGTATTGTATGTTCACAGAATTGCGTATCAAAAATAGTTACCTGAGGCCATATTATTAATCACAAGTTGTATTTAACCGTTATTTTCATATCAAGTTATGCTTAGTAATTATGCGATTTGAAGCCATCTATGATTGGATATTAAAAATTAGTAATTTAAAATTTTCATTCAATCGGTTCACATTACTTTTTACAGTAAATGGTTAATGGATTACAAAATTTATGGAAGCCAAATAAGTTGCAAAATGTAAGGACAGAAAACTCTGTGAAAATAGACTTTTTCAATAAAATGTATAAACGAGGAACTTATTCCTGTCGAATGAATTTAAAAACGTTCAAATTCAGCAGTAATACTAGAACTTATTTACTTTTTCATACTTTTTATTCATCAAATCGTAATATATCTTAAATATAAACAATAAATCAAAACTAATAATTCAGCATTATTATCTAAATAAGCAAAAATATTATTTATAATTATTTCCCGGTAATTGAATTCTTCATAATATGGAATTATAAAGCTCTAATATAATGAATATTTAAAATTGTAAATCAAAACTAGTATAATTCAATTAAGGACTTAAATCTTGTGTAATTTAAATATTAAATTAACCCAAAAAGAACATTAACTTAAATAATCTTAAGTCTAGGTACACATTCTCTGAAATATACTAAAACATTCAAATTCTATTTCACATCATTCATAATCTGAGCTATAATTATAGTAACAGTGTTCAGTTTACTGAATTGTTCGCAAGAGATTTCATCAACTGGTAGCATTCTTTTAATCGCTTTTTATCACCGATGCGCTCCAATGATTTTGCTGCCTCAGCTAACATACCAGCCCGTTCCCCAGGTAGGGACAATAATTGACTTGGAAGGTATTTGCACGCCACATACATAGCGGCAGCTCTTTCTCGTTCACCACCTTCCCATTGACTATTACGATCCTTACCACAAATTATTGATGACCGTGAATGACGATATCTCAAACTACGGTCCAATAATTGTTGTGTCGGACCTGGTGACGCACCAGCCATCAATCGATAAACAGCTTCATATAAATAGATTCTCAATTGGGCACACGGTATATATTCAACAATAGCTCGTAATGAATTCAAATCTGTTTGGAAGGCGGCAAACGATTCAGAACATGTGTTTGCATATTCCTCTGTGCCAAACACATTCCGTTCTATTTCCCATATATCGGTACGTGTTTCCAAAAGCCAATCGCATGCCAATAACTGTATCATCAAATTTATTTTATTAGCTCCCTCAATTTTGTTGCAGGTCAAACATTCCGATAAGAATCTACTTGCCACATGACACTTTGTGATGGCATAAATCCAATCATTTTTACCAGCTGTTGATCGATAGAGTGCCGCTTTCGCATTGAATGATGCAATCAAACTTTTTAATAATACATTCTCGTCGATATTCATTGATGTTGGTGGATTCAAAACCTTCGAATATAATTTTTCTGCCTCGCCATCCTCACCTAAAATCCAAAATGCAGCAACACGTAATAGATTTGACCACCATAATGCAATTTCATCTTCAGCACAATAATTTGATTCATCGGACGATTCATTTTTCATTGTGGCCAACAATAGTTGAGTATAATTCAATACATCATTGATTTGTGATCCGGTGAAATTTGAATTTGAATCAGTGTTTCCATTATTAACGCTATTCTCAACATTTGCACGATTCTCCAATTGATCCGATCCAATCAGACAATTCAAAGCTCGTTCCATTAAATATTCTCGATATTTTTTCAAGGCATATGATATAGGCTCAGCTCGATTTTGTAATGAACTAAATACCATTTCTGAATCTACCGGTTTCGTTGGTTCGTAGGTAAAAGTATTATTCACAAAGAATTTATATCCAAATGGATTAAATATCCATTCAAATTTAACAGGAATATTACCACACAATTTGTTGCTCTCCAATTTTGCTTTAGCTACATAGTATCGATTAAAGAATTGCAAGAAACCAGGATACGAACGTTTTACCCGAAGTGCAGCATTTATAAATATTTCCATAAATTCCAATGGGGAAATATGTTCACCAGCCGCTTCTGCCATATTGACAGCATAAAGGCTCAACAAAAATCCATGTGAATCCTTTACATTTCTCACCAAATGTATTTGATTCAATCGATTAAAGATGAGAGCTAGCTCCTTTGCAGAATTCAATGCGTCCGATCGTTTATTTTGTGAACAGAATAATCCACCAGCTCGACGTGAAAACCAACGGCCAATCCATAAACGATGTAAAATAGTTCGAATATATTGCCAACTAGTCATTGAATAAGTTTCTAAACGTGATGCCGGTAGTGATATTCCAAAGAAATGTAAGCAACGCAAATAGCTCGAATAAGAATTCTGGATGTCACCTTTAGAAAATTCACTTTCTGCCTTCTGCTTTAATTTCACATACTGTTCTTGATTTTGTGATTTCAATTCCATTATTGGATCGCCATGCATCAATAATTTTACCAAACATCCGAACAAAACAATGAAATTTATCGACCAGAGCAACAATGAAGTACTAATACCAGCAAATGAAAACGTTGATCCGAAATTCGGATCTTCTTCTACAGACAGTATGTCTCGTTTAGGCATTCCAGTGAATATGTCACCGCTGGAGCCTGATGAGGCTGATGATAGGATTCCTTCAAATGGATTTATCGCAATGAAAACAAACATAAACATACATAATGTGAGCCTTGCGGTCGATGACATTCCACGAACTGAACCGAAATCTTTATCACTGTATGGTGACGACGGTTGTGACATATCGGAATGGTCTGGTGATAATGAAGGATTTGATTCATCACTACGTGGCGGTGTCATTATATGTGTATCCAATTGTTGTAATATGCTTGGAGTACTTGAATTCTTATAAATATCCATGTTTGAATGCAAATCAATCGAAGAATGTTTATCCAATAATAAATCCTTCAATGATGTACCATCACGAGCTGCTAATAGTTCACGATTCAATCGCTTCACTTCTTTTTTCAACTCCATATTCTCGTGTTGTAATTCTCGTATTTTATCAATTGATTTTCTTAAAACTGCTGATTTATTCAACTTGCCTTGTTCACCAACTACCATTGTTTTCAATTCAATAATTCGATCATTGATAGAGGTACGGTATCTACGTTCGATTGCATTGTGTGCAGATCTTTTCACTTCCTTCTTTTTAGGTACTACGCGATTAATGGGCACTTTATTTTCATTATAGTCCATGATAGGTGTTGTTAAAATTGTTGTGAGTTTAGTAAATTTTTGTGGTTGTGGATTGGCCGTCAACATTATTGGATTTGTTTGTAGAATCACTTGCTGTTTATCACCATTCATACTGTGCAATGTCACCATTTGGGGCATTGAATGTAGTGTTGCAGGTGTAGCTATTTGTTGCGTATTTATAATGTTTGCGAATGGAGTTGCTACTGGAGCAATTTTACGGTTGACATGTTCTTGAACCGGAGTATTGACGGCTGGACTCAATTTCTTATTGCTACTCTTGGACGAAGAATTTACTATGGGCTTCGGCTCAATCTTGGGTGTAATAAATCGGTTTACCGGAGTCGGTGGCAGCGGAGATTGTGGCATATTGCTCAGATTACTTCGATTGTCAATAAATAAAGGTTCAATGGCCTGAGTTTGAGCCACCTCAAACTCCATCTTCACTTCATTGGGTGGTGAATTTGTAGATGATGTTACCGTTGGATCCATTTCGAATTGTGGTCCATTCGGCAATGGTATTTCATTTTCGTTCTTGTAAAATTCTTGGAAATTATCTAGTGACGGTATTGGAAAAGTCGGTGTACTCGCATCATCCATGTAATCCAACAGATCAAAGTTGTCATCTAAAAAGTGTGAAAATAGAGTGTTTAAAATGTGTGAATCCGCGTCATTCAACTACGTAATAATACCTGGTAATATATCCAAGTCGTTGAACAGTTGTTCGTTCATCGGAATCGGTGTATTCCAATCATTTATGTCGCTCATTTTGAACGAAGTAATAAGCACGGTGCAGTCGTCGTGTCCCAATAAATTAATTAGTCCCTTCAATAAAATTAATAATTACGAGCTCCCTCTAGCTATAACACAATTCCGATCGATTTCAACTATTGCGATCTGATACAATTGTTCGAGTGTATTGCCAGAATATTCTCATAATAAACACAATTAATTTTTTTACAATTTATAACACTTTCAATCATTCAAAAGAAATCAGCCAATAGCGGTGCGGAAAAACATCGTACGATGTGACGTCACTACTACATGGACCCCTATTGCACCAGATTCGAGAAATTTTAGTCACCGAAACTGGCAATAACAACACTGTTCTGCTAATCCTTTATACGTTCTGGTTACTTGAATATGTCCTCGATAGATTATCTACAATTAACTTTCTCTCTAATGGCATTTAACCAATCAGATTCTGAATAAATAATTTTCAATTGCGCTTATTTAAAAATACACACACTCCGTGTTTTGAATTATTTTCATTTGTAACACGGCGAAAACAGTGGTACCAATTTGGCAGATGGCGGTATTTTTAAGCATTCAGAGAAATTAACAAATTAGTATGTTTTAATTTGGATAGAGAGTGACAGAATTACTGATTGAATAATAAATCACTATATTAGTTTACACTATATCACTGTATTTAATTATATTACTAACTATAAAAAATATAATTTGGATAATACCTATTCGCCGAAAAAAACACAGGGTGTAAGTATGAATATGGCCATTAATTTTTTGGATCCATATGGCAACCATGCCATCAAATTTCAGATTTCAAGCAGCCCCATATAAATGATAAAGAGAATTATAGAGGATAGGTGTATTTGTATTGCCTTTTTTATTGTATTGCATATAGTTAGATTTACATTCTGAATGTAAGAAATCGATATCTTGCAATTGGAAGTAGCATCAAATCAATGAATCAGAGAGCTTGATAAAAAATTTAAGAAATCGGTATAATGCATATAGAAGTCATATCATTCAACACTTCATTGCTTGATTTACATTGAGAATAAAAGTAAATATTCAAAATTTCAATTCAATCGGTCAACTCCTTTAAAGTGAACGTGTCAGTGCATTTTTCAAAATGGAAAAAAATGAACAACGATCAGTTATAAAATATTTAGTAAAAAAAGGTTTAAACGCAACGGATATTCATAGCGAAATGGTAGAAGTGTTAGGTGAATCTGCTCCTTCAAGGACCATGGTTTTTAAATGGGTTAAATTATTTCAAATTGGTCGAACAAGCCTTGAAGATGACCCACGTCCTGGACGGCCAAAATCTGCATCAACACCAGAAATAGTCGAAAAAATACAAGATATGGTATTGGATGACCGCCGATTGACTGAGAGGGAGATAGCAGAAACTCTAGGCTTATCTTTAGGAACAGTGAGCAAGATTTTAAGCCAAGATTTAGGTTTTAAAAAACTCGGCGCGCAATGGGTGCCGCATTCGCTGACTATGGATCAAAAACACGTTCGCAAACTCTCATAACGGGAGAAACCGACTTCAATTTTGAACTTTATAAATGATAACATTAATTCTAAAATCATAATGTTAAAGCAGATTTAAGATATGAAAGTGATTTTAAATAAACGGATATTATTATGTTGTACAACAATTTTACTGAAATTATATTTAGTTTTATTTATTCATATATAAATGCAGTAAAAAGTTGATAATACTTAGTTTACATAATTTCATTCAATATTCTTAATTCTTGAATTGCATATTTATTTCTGTAATCTAATTACTTATTATTTTTCTGTGAATATGTATTTTAATTAATTTACTTAATACCATCATGAGTATAATAGGTTTTCTGATAAATCAGTTATAATAATTCTTTTTTAATTCTATATGACCTAACGTGTTATTTTTTTATATTTAAATCAAACGGTAATAATATGCAAAACATTATTTAGTATGGTCATGTCATAACTACATAAATTGTTTGTTGGAAAAAAGGAATTTTATGTTCTCCTTTGTTTAATGTCATGGGCCTGAATATCTTCACTAAATTGGACAGTATTTCAATAATTCACACACAATTTGTTACTATCTATACTGAAACAAAGTAATATCCTTTAAATACGGTATTTGGTCATTTGCCCAATATGTTAGAACATTCAATATAACTTAGAAACTGTTTGTTTAATTTCACGAGTTCTTAAAATACTAAAAACTTTCATTTTCTATATAATTATGCACGAAATAAAATGAGTAAATTAGTAAAATCCAATGAACAATTTGTTATTTATGTATTTTATATACATATATTATATAGGTATAATTGAATATCAAGAAATTATTGTAATATGGTGAAAATATTCCACTATTTAATTAGAAACCTATGTGGTTGGTTTCCAATGCAATAAACATAAAGCAGTATGCCTTAATTCAAAAAATGTATAAGCTTAGCTATGTATATGTTAATGTGTTCATCAAAAAGTGTATCACTTAATTTACAATATAAACTGTTAATAATATTTTTTGGATTGAGATTCATTTTTACGCTATCTACTCATTCGTATTATAATTATGAAAATTTATCATCTAATTTTCATTAAACATATTCATACGATGAAAGATATCAATTAATTAAAATGTTTTAATTACTTCCCTTTCAATGCGTTACTTTCATCACCTAATTTACCAATTTATATTTATCATTACATTAACTTTTATTTATTTCTTTGATGATCTGGTGTACTCTTCAAGATATCTGGTTGTCCTCCGTGACTATGATGTGAATTTAGCGTATGGGCATGAGAATTTAGAGTATGTGTCGTATGTGAATTTAATGTGTTATAAGCAGTCGTTGCTGTTGTGGATCCTCCTAATGTACGGGATCTACAATAATTGTTCGAAAATAGTTCATCAAAATATTATTATAAATCAATTACTTACCTAACACTCCGATGGCTATTCGTTCTCGTTAGAGTATTCATTTGTGGAGTTCCTGGTATTGTGTGACCCAATGCATTCATGTAATCGGCAATTAACAAAGTAATCTCTAGAATTCTTGGCTTGCTCAAAGCAAATAATAATTTTTGCTCCGTTGAACCTTGCATATGTTCTGTTCCAATAACCAACATAAAATCATCTTGACACCCACCAAATGTTACCACAGAATTATAAGGATAACGAGCCAATGGGGTCATGGAGGTTAAATCCAATACACTTAGTGCATCTTCTGAGACGGCTAACCAAATCATAGCATTATCTAAATGTTTTGGTTTGGCTTGAAAAAGAGCAGCCCCACAGAAAGGCCATTTACGACAACAAGTCAAATAAATTCTTACGCAATCAATTACTGATCGTCCTCGTAACAGTGCCCATTTACCAATAAATGTTTCTTGGATATTCTTCACAGCTTCAGCTGTACACGCGTCACGATATCTATACGGGTAAAATTTATCAAGTGCCTGTAACGAAGTTGGGCCATTTGCGGAGCCCCGAAATTTTTCTAAAGTATAGTCTCCCATATCAATTTGGGCCATCAAAGAAGCTAATTCTAACGCCAAATCACGAGATAATGGAAAACGGCCTTGAACAATTTGTTGATTTATTTGATAACATAACAATAGTCTTTCCTTTTCAGTTTCGAATTTCGTTGAATGTTTCCAATAAAGTCTACTTTTATATGTTAATTGAATAACACGAGAATTTTCAAATTTACCAGATCCCTTTTCACGCAATGCTGTCTCCCATTTTGATATAACATCACACAACTAAAAAACAAACAATTTCAAATATGAATATTTACAATTCAATGTATCTATGTATTATCGACAATTATATCAAATTGATTTATACGTACTTTTGCTTGTGGATCTAAGTAATGTTCTAAATCTTTTTCAATTGGATCATCACTGAAGAGGCAAAAACCATTTGATGAATCACGGCATCCGATCTCTTGAGCCAATGTTGATTGGAATTCCTCAATTGTTGTTGAACCATCAAATGAAACAACCTGATATGCACTGTTCATCAAATGAACAGGAATTGCATGCGGTAATGAATGATGATATGGATTTTTTAATAGTATCGATAATACTTCCATACGAGATGGTTTCGTTTCACGGCCACCATTCAATAGTGTTCTAGCCAAGGCACGTTCACAATAAGCAGCATATTTACCGCATTCCGTTTTACTATCAGCATTCCTTGAAAGATGAGCTTTCAGATACCATAGTATACGATTATTTTTGGGTAAAAACAGTGATACAGCCAATGCCAATAATTGCCATCCTTGCACGAATGTATATGTTGGTGGGTTTGTCTTACAATCAATGGGGCATGTTGGTGGCGCCTAAAAAATTAAATATAAGTAAAACATTATTAAACTGAATAAATATAATCAAATACATAATTGTTGAATATACAAATAGTAAAATCCAATAATTATATTAAAAATAAATAGGATTAATTTGAATGAATGCACAATTTCTTGGATCATAAAAGATAATATTTTGATATTTGTGTTCTTTTTATTTAAGGACATTACAAGTAACGCACTTGTGATTGAATAAATTTTTATTTAAGGGTTTTAGTCTACCTGTATTGAGGTTGGGGAGATACCATTCGTCTGAATTTCTCCTTGTTGGGTATCGCAAGTAAACAAACTCTGTGTCGCGCATAATAATAATTGCTGCAGTATGTATTTTCCAAATTTTCATAATAGTATGATGGTATCAACATAAAAAAGACACAATTCAAGACATATCTCTTTTAGCATTTTGCACAAAAAAAACAATCAAATTCAATGATATGTTTCTTTATATGTTACACAAAAAATTATAAATATGTATGTCTTATTTACAATTAAAGGGCAATCGAATTATCTATAAAATGAGGGCTTATAATGAATGTTAATATGATTGTGTATCATTAAAAACCATAAAACAATCAAATGGAATAATCGTTTGATAGTGAGCTGCATTATTATTTGAGTTTTGGAAACTAAATTTTGAACAATTTACCAATAGATTATATGACAAGTATTCATTAAAAGAATATAGGCAAGATGAATGAATTTTATAAGATAAATCAATTGCAATAAATAAAACATTGCATATAAGAAAACATATACATACAGTTAAGTACAAAACATATGCAAAAATTAAAAAATCTATTAACTCAGTTGTAAATATAGTTCAATGATTTTCTAAGTTTATCAAAAGAATAATTATATGGAAACATTCTTTTTAAACAAATCGATTATCGGTATTTTTAATCAATTTTCATTTGTTCAAGATCCAATTAAAATTACTAAATGTTACAACCAAGAATAATTCGATGATAAATCATTTAAAGTATAATAGAACCATAATGCTGGCTTACCCACGAGCAATAATTAAAGGTAACTAACGACTGTGTGAAATTTAATTTCAAATATATGTTTGAAACGGTGCCGAATAATTTAAATAAATCTCAATGTGATACGTTTGTTGACCGCACTATAATAGAACTTATTTGGTTTACTTGCAATGTCGGAGGGGTGGTAAATTTAAAATAGTTGTTATAAAACGGTTTTATAAATATAGTTAATTACAGTAATACATATATAACCTTACCAATTAAGAAAATATTAGATATTTGGCTTTCAATAGACTCAGATTTTGTTCCAAATTACAACATCGAATGTATTAGTTTTGAATAAGAGTCTTATACAATATTGTATTTATTAACACAAACAATCTTAAGCCATGCTATGTAATACTCAAATAACATAAACTGTGTGCAATTTATAGTAATATTTTATAAAAGCAAGCAGTGTTGGCAGTATGCGAAACATAAATTAATTAAAATCATTATTTAGGAAAAGAAATTAATATTTCTGTAAAATCTCGTTTACTTTAAATCCATCATAGATAAAAAAATTAATCAAATACTACAAACCAAGTTTTGAATATTAAACAGAAACTGAACTTAATCAATTTTACCAAATTATTTTCAAAAATATAGTTTTTAATAAAAATAGAAAACAAAGCACAATCAAGCGCCTAAGAACTTACGCGTGTATTCTTTCCAAGTTTCTTGTTTACCTGGACACCGGCACTTAGCTTTTGCCCAGTATGTCGACTTGTTTGTTTTATAAGACCACAAATCAATTCTGCTTGTAATTGTGGTGTGTCTAAACAGAGCTGTATTGCATTTTGTGCCAACACTACATGATAATCAATTCCAGGTTGATCCACTGCCACGGACATAAATAATTGACAACTCTAAAATTTAATTAAGTCCATTAATAAATTAGTTATTTACAAGAACTGAAAAATATACCTTAAATAACTTTAGTGCCTCCATTTGTAATGCCTCGGAATGCAAAGTAGATAACGGAGATGTAATTGGTTCTTTGGTATGTAATAATATAGGATGTCTCCAAATAACACAATCTTTAAAAAATTATACAAAAACAAATTAATTATACCGACCGTGAAAATTTTAATACCATATACACACTTGGATCACCATCTGTTTCCATTAACTTTTGAACAAGCTGCTCATATTGTGTACCTATATGCGGCCCACCTCCAGATACAACAGTCAAGTGATACAACCAATTATCGCGATCTTGTTTACTAGGCAATATTAAATACGTTGGTCCTTGAAGTGTTGGAAATATAGCAATTGTCATTTTACTTTGACTTTGTGATGGATCATCATGTTCATCAGAATCTGAATCTGATATGTGATCAACTTCCTCTATACGAGCATCCCTCATACTGATATGGCCCAATGGATTCAACTCACCGGGGCTTTTAAAGTATAGAAACATTTTGCCCAACAGAATACACCAACATTTCTTTGTATGTCCATTCTTTACTTTTGTTATCCATCCTTGAATTGTTGGTTTCTGATCATTTCTACTCATTAATAATTTCGTTGCATTGCGTCTTTGTACATTTTGTAATACACGAATCCAATCATCAATTGTAGCACTTGAATCGGCCGTTAAATAATAAATTTTTTTACCAGTATTAATTTCAAAAGTAGAAGCACCCTCAGTATAAGTAATCCTACACGTATCATCCAATACGATGTTGCCTTGTGGTTTCCTAAAAGTTATTTTTTTTTCAGATATAAATGTTCATTGTTTGTAATGGTTGACTTCACCTGTTAATTTCATGTTGATTTTTCCAATACATTAAATTTCCATTCTTTAAAACAAACCATCGCTTACGCCATGTCTTTAATTTCCCACCTAATTTTGTTAAATGGCCAGTCTAAAAAAAGATAATTTATTAATTACCAATAAAAACTAATTAAAAGATAAACAAAAAATGGATGGATGGAGCTATTTACCTTTTCCAATGTATCTAATTTTTTATTTGGAGAATCAACATATGAAGCACGCATCAATATAGAGGGTATAGAATTATTTATAGTGGATGATTCAGCATTTGATAATGCATCTGGTGGTATCGCATAATCATCGGACAGTCCTGACGCAAATGATTGTTCTGCAATTGCTGTTATGTTTGATTAAAAATATTGTTATAATTACTAATACTAATTTGATAACGATATTAAATTATTAATGATCATAATATTGTCAACCAAATGTTGCAATTTTTCTAATTATACCCTATACAAAATTAGATAATTGACATTTTAAAATCTCTTACCTTGATGACGAAATTTCGGACTTTCCGAACCACTACGCTTGGCTGGACTTAAACTAGAAGAAGTCTTTAGACTCTTTGAGGGACTGGATGCACTATTCGAATTACTAGTTTCAGTGTTATCTGTGCTAGAAGAATGATGTGAATTATGTGTTGATATTGTGCACGTATTGATTGCTACATTATCTTCTCCATCACTAGAATCATCACTTGAATCGCCTGTAAATGGCATTGAACGAATTTGTGACGCTCGCTGAAATAGAGTAACATTAAGAACCTTCTCTAATGTTAGTGGAATAATTGAACAAAACTTACTCCTTTTACAGTTGCATAAACTGGAACATTTATGTCACAATACCCATCAGACAGAATTTGTCCTCGATTTAGTGACCCGGAATTACAAGTTGATTCCTGACTTTTAGATTCGCCATCACCTGCCAAACCATCGTTAGCTACCTGATAAATTTTTGCTTCCCAACTTGGAAAACGATGCATTGGAGGAGTTGGTGGCCTCGGTTGTTCCGATTCACATCCAACTGAATCTGAAGGAGTACTTGACTCAGCACTGGATGGGTTCTTATTCCAAACAGGTACATTTTCACGTGACGGAGTATAGATTTCAGCATAATCATGTGTTGCATCGGAATCCGATACAATGCTTCTTCTTTCAATTGGTACCACCTGTAAGCTATCAACAGCCAACACTAAATCTCGAATTAATTCTTGCGGCTCCATTGATAAATTTCTACGATGAGTTGCACTGACGAAACGATTAAGTGGTGGGTCTAATGATCCACTTCGGCGATGTTTATTGTGACGTTTTAAAGTTTCCACATCCAAACTTAAACTATTGCGTACTGATTGACGCCGCGATAAAGACTGGGTTGCAATATGGTTCCGCAATAATTCCAATTGTTGATTACACTTTACGTTCTGTTCACGTAATACTTGATTCTGTTCCTCTAAGTCACGTAATTTATTTGTTACCCATTCTTTAATTTTAGCTGCTTTCGCTTCTACTTGCCGGGCGTCGTGTAATCGTAATTGTTTTTGTTCTTCAATTTGAGACTCTAACTGTGTAATTTGTTTTTCAGCGTCTGTAATTGCCGGTGTTCGGGATGTATTTGGAGTGTATTTGTGTGATGGTGTTGGCCAATCACTCAATTTTTGTTCCATAGCATGAACCTAAAATAGATTAATACAAACAAATTACTATATTTTAACAAATTATTAAATACGTTTAGTTGATAGTAATTTAATAAATTTGAATTATTGTAATTGGAAATTATAAATTATACATGGGAACTCAGGTGTATATATTAAATTATATTGTATGACAAAATAAGTTCACCAACTAACTAACAAATAGCTCAAAACCATATAATGTATGGCATAATTATTTGAACATAATATAACCCTTGACCCTTAATGATGAAGACGGATTATCTTTGACAATAAATTTCCAAGCGAAATTGTAAGATTCGACTAACATTTATAATATTTATAATCTAAACTGGTGAAGGATATACACATGTATGCACTTATGTGTTTTTAATATAACCGTAAAATCAATTTCGAAGCAATTGTTTTACGGCGACTACACTATTCGTTTTCGATACCCACATTTTATGTCTTCCACCATATTTATCAATTTTTCTCTACAGCTACAAGATTTCTACTTGTTAATTACCAAATATGCATTTTTGAGAACATTTCAGCTATTAATATCTAATACATTAAAAAATATATAAATAAATTTTATGAATCATCAACGGCGTTCATGTACTGAATATAGTCTTCACAAAAATTACTCCATTAGAGAACAACACTATGTCTGGAATTTAAATATTTAATACACTCATTGTCTTTTGACGGATTCGAAATGTAATATCATTTATTAAAATTAAAGCATTTTCCAATAAATTTGTATTGGCACAAATAATAGAAATAATTACTAGAAATTAACTAATAAAACTTTGTCAAAGGACAATTTTAATTATAACCACATATAAATGGAACCTATTACAAGAGACTAAGTTTGATTAGTAACTCCTGAATTTAACAAATATACTTGTATCATTGGTTGAGTGAACTCGGCGGCTCTATTTTCGATTTGATATCATAGTGTTCGTGTAATCGTTCATAAAGTATTGAAATGATACCGTCGCGACGCCGATAATTTAACTTTGAAGGGAAATTCTCCCTTGTCGACTTGCACATTGTCAATGGTAAAGTCTTAGTCTATATAAATGTGACTTCGCGCATTCGTATTATAATTTATAACAATGAAATGTAGAAAACTGATGGTAACGCACAAAGGAAAAAATAAAGAATTCTACATTTTCATCTATATACTTAAGTGCATCTTCAAAATGTACATCATACATGGTTTCCTTTAATTCAATTGAAACACATAAATTTCATAGCACGAAAATTATCATAGGAATTGTTATTTGTGTAGCTAAAATATAGCTAAAATATGAATTCGAATCTGCAATAAAAAACTGCAATAAAGAACATTGCAGTTCGCATTTGTAATAAGTTGTATCTTGATTAAAAATAATAAAATACAATAATTATTAAACGAACAGTAAATTTAGTAATTAGCGAATAAGTTCTTTTTCGATTCAATTATGATACCAACGAAAATAAATCACATTTACAAACATTTCTGCACATACCGATTATACCATCAAACGAAACATTTCATTCATTTTAATTTTAAACCCTTAAGGGGCCCACACACAAGTACTAATTATATTGATTCATGTAGAATGTAGAGAATTAAATTAAATCAAATATTTCAATTTAAATAAAGAATCTATACAACTCAAGTACTGAGTTTCTTAAATTGAGTACTGACACAAATATAAACAAAGTAATTTCACAGTACATTTTCTATATGTCAAACCGAAAGAAAATTCACTTATATCACCAAGTGTTGCTAAAATTTTCCCGATTAACGAGAGAATTTATTTCAGTTACTGGAAATTCACAAAAGGTGGCCTATTAATCTCTGTTAACCCTTATAAAGTAGAAAAAATCAATTTCAAAAAGCGCATGCGGGTTCTATAATAGGAATACAATAAGACCCCATTTTCAGTTTGTTTCATTTAAATTTTAGTTGATGAAAATTAGGTCCTTTTTAATTCATAACAATTAAACTGCATTACAATACTGATACAACACATACTAAATAGCCCTAAAATTTACAATCATAATCATTGGTCTTTGGGACTCAATAGAATATTGCATAAAAAATCATCATAGAAGATAATCACGTTGAAAATTTTATCGTTAGGAACCAATTCTCTCAGAATAAACTTCTTATAAATTTTGTGAAACTAACAAATTGTTTATTTAATATAATCATATCCGCAAAATAGTCGAATTTGATGGCAGATAAATGAATATAATATGCAGATTTTCTTACTTCTGACAATACAACACTCTTTAAATCATGATCAAGAAATTTCATAAATAATATAGAATATATTAATATAACGAACTCACTTTATCTTCAGCATCTTCTGCTCTTTCTTCGGCATGCACAACACGCTGCTCCATTTCAGTCAACTATAAATATAATAGAAATAAAATTTATTTTTTAGCAACATATCCTTTTTTAGTCGATTTTAGAACCCTGATAACAAAGATTGCAACGAACTTAACAATAGAAAAGATTAAGAATCGTATATAGAAGATACTAACTTTGTCACGCAACATATCCCGAATTTTATTCGACTGTGATTTCGACCTATGAAGTTCGATTTGAAGTTCCAGGCAACGTTCCTGCCAATTAATTACTGGAAGACATTGGTTGTAATTATTTACTTGGTGTACATCTAAATGCTCCGTCAAATTAACAAATTGCTGCCACGGAACATCTGAATCAAATGCTGTCAATGCTGGATTTGGTAATGACGATGGACCAGAAATATTACTACCACTTGGATTCAAATGAGGATGATAATGATGATGTTGTAAAGAGCGCTTCGGAATGACGGGTGGACGAGTTCGTTTTGGCAATGGTATAGGACTATTTGGTGTTGACCGTGACTTCGGTGGCAATGGTAATTGATTCACTACACTCGTGGTTGGTGAATTATTAATTGAAGAGGCACTGATATCCTTCACACTATTACTACATCCAATTATCTGTTCCAATTCGTTTAATTTACTATTCGATTGCAATTTCAACTGTAAAAATGCCAATAACTGTTCATTACACTGTACTTCTGCGGCGCTAGTATTATTCTTCGTAGATTCAGATAACTTTATCTCAGCAGCCTGTTCATCCAAACTAGTCACACATGATAGGGACTCAAATATTTGGGATAATCGTTGCGTAACACTTTCTTCAGACATTTCGTCATTGGATTCGTTTTAAATATGATTCTGTAATAAATAGAAACATAGATAATTAATATGGACAATAAAATTTGTGTCTATGTTGTTATGGAAAGTAAATGATAATAGTTTGGAAGAGCTGAATAATGATATTGTAAACATATCTCACAAAAATCACTGTAATTGTGGTTGTTACATTATAAAATAATATTTCAGTAAAACAAATATGCAATTCAATAGCACTCCCATAAATTCCGATGCATAAATGCAACTATAATCAGTGTGATTGGTTGATTTTAACTATCCATATGCAATGAAACTTACCAAAGACTATAATAGCAATAAGACTTTTTAAAATCGTAATATAAAATTAATATTATATTAAACATGCTCGGATGCCAGTAATTATTTGAATTAAAATATATATATACATAAGTAAATAACAATGAATAGTACGTGAGACACTAAATCAGTATTGGATAATTCAATCTATGAAATATTAAATGGCAACATAATTACTTACACTAAAAACTTAACATCAACTCCTTGTACTGAGGATTCCTTTGGATTAATTGAGATATTGATAAAAAATAAAATTATGCATTTACTGTAATCTAATCGTTCAATGCTGATCGAATCGTCATTGAAATCAGGACAATAACTATTGAGAACCTTGTAAAATACATAATTCGTCACTTGTAAATAATAACACTTTCGAATTAAATTAATTGATTTTTATAAAAATAAACAAATTCAGGTCCCAGATTCAAAACAAGAAAAGGAAGAAAGAAAAATGCATTTCATTTGATACACTTGATATATACTTCTAATACCCATTTGCTCTCATTATAATTTTATTAAAATTTTGGAAATCACAATTACATCGCTGCCAGGTTTCAAGTCATATGCGCTAAAAGTGGTTTCGACCAAAAACTCTCATTCAGTTGATATATATGTCCAGAAGTTTTATAATATTGTTGCATTATGACCAAGATTGATTTGTCCTGCTGTGATTTGAAGTTAAATTTAAAGGGTTGCTTTTTGGATTTGACAACTTGACATACTACTGTAACTTTGTTATAGCGAAATGCGTTGGAAAAATACATGGAAATCTACCAACAACGACTGGTTCGCGGCGATATTGTCTGTTCTGAATAAGACCCATGTAACTACTATACTAAACTACATGTTTCATAAGAGTGCTTTCATCTCTTCACATGCCAAATAATCGACGCTAAATCGATTCAATGAATTGATATATTGCAGAAACCTCTTACCATACAGTCTCTCTTCATAGTAAGATACTACCGTTTTACTCTTAATGCTGTAACTAGTCAGTATAAATTCAGCCATAATGGCATTATGATAGAAATTTTTGTGGCAGCCATTTTATTTTCGTTCCGATTTCCGTGCAAATAAGGTGAGTAGCCTCAGACGAGGAATTTTTTTTTAATTTTTCTGGTAGAAAATTACGCACAATAAAGAGTAAAATTAGTGTGAGAAGTTTATTTAACAGTTTTTCTTTCTATTCATCTCATTTAAATGCGATTTCAGTTGATTTAAATCGTGTAAAGGTGAAATGGAAAATATGGGTGCACATCGCACGCATGTGTATACCGTTTGAAAGAAAAACTAAACGCGTGCCTTTGAAACACTAAAATCGAAATACAAATCACTGTTGTCCATCAAATTGTACATAAATATATAAAAAATTAAATAAATATACAATGTGGTGCCGTTTACGAGCACTGGGACAGCGTCTTGTTACTGTGCGTAATGTGTACCGAGACTGCACAAAAAATAATGTGGTGGCTCGGCTGGCTGATGGGCAACGCACACCTGTCCTACTTTCAACTCATACCGTATATTCTAATTGCAGCCTAATCCGAGGTTACGTACAAAGTGCTAGTGAACAAAAATACCAACAGGAAATCGACGAAGACAACTACAGCAACATGACAAAAATGTAAGTACCATAAAGCCACGCTTTCTAATAATTATTCGATGAGTCATCTATTCAATGAATTAGAAAAAATCTAACCTAATAAATTGGGGTGATCCAATCTGGCCTCTCAAAATTTGGCATAACATTGTCCATTTACCATGATAATGGTTTATATGCTGTTGGGAGGTAGAGCAAATATGCATAGAGAATCTAATGCCTTCGGTGTTCACACATTTCACTGTCTGAATTCCATCCTCAATATTCTCTACACTTTCACTTCTCATAACGCTCTATTTGATTGAAAAGTTTACAAGGTTTTTAACGTATACCGTTTCTATTCATTTTTCAGAAACGGTATTGAGAAATATGGCAATAGCCATCATGGTGGAAACCGTTATAGAGATGGTGGTGGCGGTGGCGGTGGTAACGACTTTAGACGTACACGTGATGGTGGAGTACGCAGACGAAATGATAAAAAACCATTTGGTTCGGCTCCACGACCATTAGTACGTCCTGACTGGTCACAGATTGAGTTGCGTGATTTTAAGAAGAATTTTTATCAGCCCCATAAAATCTTATTGACCCGTTCGCAGACCGAAGTGGAAAGATATCGTCAAAAGCATGACATCACAATCCGTGGTGATGCGCCAAAGCCAATTCAAAATTTTGATGAAATCGATTTTCCATCGTATGTCTCGAATGAAATCAGACGTCAAAAATTCGATGCCCCAACACCGATTCAAGCACAAGGATGGCCAATTGCTCTTAGTGGAAAGAATATGGTAGCTATTGCACAAACAGGCAGTGGCAAAACACTCGGCTACATGTTGCCAGCAATAGTACATATTAATAATCAGCCACCGTTGAAACATGGCGATGGTCCAATTGCCCTTGTTTTGGCTCCAACACGTGAATTGGCACAACAAATCCAGCAAGTGGCAAATGATTTTGGTGCTAGCTCATACGTACGAAACACATGTATCTTTGGTGGTACATCACGTGGACCACAGGCCCGTGATTTAGAGCGCGGTGTTGAAATTGTAATTGCCACGCCAGGTCGTCTAATTGATTTCCTTGAGACTGGCTCAACAAACTTACAACGTTGCACATATTTGGTATTGGATGAGGCTGATCGTATGCTGGATATGGGTTTTGAGCCTCAAATTCGAAAAATTGTAGAACAAATTCGTCCCGACCGTCAAACTTTGATGTGGTCGGCCACTTGGCCAAAGGAAGTTCGTCGATTGGCAGAAGAATTTTTAGGAGAATTTGTCCAAGTCAACATTGGATCATTAGAATTAGCCGCTAATCATAACATTAAACAAATTATTGAAGTTTGTCGTGAAACAGAAAAAGAAGAAAAGTAAGTGTTTTTTTTAATTCTGACATTATATTGTATTGGTATAACTACAATTGCAAATTTTTATTTGTTCCAGATTAAAAGAATTATTAAATAGTTTGTATGCAACCCATGCAAATAACATGAGAGAATCGAAAATTATAATATTTGTAGAAACAAAAAAACGTGTAGAATATGTTGCGAGATTCATTCGCAGTTTTGGCGTTAATTGTGGTGCTATCCACGGGGATAAATCACAGCATGAACGTGATTTTGTATTACGTGAATTCCGTGTTGGAAAATCTAATATTTTAGTAGCTACAGATGTTGCCGCTCGTGGACTCGGTGAGTACATATGTTTCGATCCTATATGCTGATGAATAATGAATTTGATTATTGATTTATCGAAAGCAATACTATTTTTATCGTATATTTTTTTTCCTTGGATTGTTGGGACACATGTTTTGTGTGTGTTGTTTTTTAATTGAATCAATACGAGTGGCAGTTATTGAAGAGACATAAGATTAAGACTAAGTGATTGTTGGGATCAAAAAATGTGAGGATTTATATTGACCCGGGTTTTGATGCATCTGTACCATGCTAAATTTTTATGATTTTTTTCTTGGTGCTCGCTGCTTAGTAAGAAAAAATGATTGAAAATTATGTAATGATTTACATAGATTTGTATATGCAAAGGGGACAAATTACTAATTAGTGATTACTAATAAGAATTTCTCGTTTTTTTTCTTTTACATATTTGCTCGCGGATAATTTTGTCTCCTTTGTGTGAACACACCCGGGAATACATGGTCTAATTAACAACAAAAATGCATCCGCTTCCACGTTCTGCACACAAAAAAAATATATGTAAAAAACTAACTGATAATAATATCTAAAACATTGATAAATCATCTATATTGCTAATGACAAACGAAAAAATGACTAGATTCTATGATGGATATGGGCTGAACACGTTGGGATCCTGGAACCTGATCCACAAATTGGGTATATCAACAGATGACCAGTGTGTTTGGACCAGTCATTGAAACGTTTGTGACCAAATACAAATAATATACAAAAGTCCGCTTCTATATGTGTTATACGCATGTGAATGTGTGTGGAGCAATAACGAGTATGTATCCCAAAGCATTAAGTCGAAACCTGATTTAATTGTGGAGGATACATTGATGGAATGGTGATCACCTCTCTATGTTCATAACGGTTCTGTACAACGCATGCTGGCGGAAGATTAGGATTTTAAACACCAGCTCATTGTGGAAGATACAGAGCACCTGAAAGCGAGAGAGGGGAACCACAATTTCTCTGATTACTCGAAAGAACTCTGCTAAACATGGGGTGTAAAGGCACGAGTTCTTCAGATGTGTGGAGGCGGAATCATACAGAGTCTTAATTTGAAATAAAAAATCATAAATTATATTATAAATGAGATCTCTCTTCACGTAAGGATTTGTCTTATTCTTATTATTTTGATTTTGTGATAAGTTTGTTTTATTTATTATTATTTTTAAATAAGTAAGAATTTTCAAAACTAAAAAAAAAGTTGGAGAAGATCTATAATTTGAGACAAATAATTTAGCACGATTTTATCTCTTTGATTACTTCTCTCGTAATCACAGTACTTGTCATTTGAAAAATGTAAAACTTCTTGGTCTGAGAATTGAAATTTGTTATTTCACATAAATAAGAATACTTTCTAATCGGTATATATTTTATATAGATGTGGATGGCATTAAATATGTCGTCAATATGGATTATCCGCAAAACAGTGAAGATTATATCCACCGAATCGGCCGTACAGGTCGATCATCAACCACTGGTACTTCGTATGCATTCTTTACAGACAATAATTCCAAACAAGCAAAGGATTTAGTAGCAGTATTGCAAGAGGCCAATCAAGTAAGTTAATTATTTAAAAAATATGTTTTTTAAAGGTGAATTTTCTAAATGAATATTTTATTTTTGTCCACAGGAGATTCATCCTCAGTTACAGGAATGGTCACGCCGATTTGGTGGTGGATCGTATGGTAACAAACGTTACTATGGTGGAGGAGGCGGTGGATCTCGTTTTGGTACCTTTAAACGTGGTACATTTGGCTCTAACGGGTCTAATTACAACGGTGGTAACGGTGGTGCCCACCGATCTTATGGCGGTAGTCATAATAGCCGAAATGGAAGCTCAAATAATGGATCCTCATATGGGGGTAGTCGTAACGGAGGAGATGCAAAGAAACATTTCCATTTCCGCGAATAAGGGGAAAAGAAAAATAGTTTAGTTACCTTTTCTTTTTTTTAATGATATTTCATAAATTTTGTTTGATTTTCGTGAAGTAATTTGTAATATGGAATAAGTTGAATAGAAAATAAATAACAAGAGTCGTTTAAAGACTTTCAAGAATTTCTAGCAAATTTTTAATAATTATTTTCTCACTGCGAAAGTTTCAATTAGTTCTCTTGCCAAGATGATGGAATTAAGTAATTTTATAATTTCTCGAAAAGCATTTTGCGAAAAAGATTTATTTCAAATAATTTGTGTTCTTCCATAGTGCCCAAAGATGAAAGTGATAAGGGGAGTGAAAAGTTGAAAGCAGCTTTAAATGCAGAACGAAGAGGATTATTATTAAATCATTTAAGACGTGTAGGATATTACTGTAACTAGCAATGTGTAATGCTAAACTGTTAATTATTGCAGCGGATGACATCTTTGAATGATGCGTTCTTTAAGAAAATTCGAACTGAGAAACAACATTCATTTGCCGGATTTCTAGAATCTCTTAAGGGTACTGAGGTAAATTCCAGCTTAGCAGTAATGGCTTCAATGATACCAGATGAGATTATATCTCAGTGGCAGCGATCTGAGATGACCACATTTGATGGAGCCGTCATGTTCACCGATATATCTGGTATTAATGAGTATTTGAGTGTATCCCAAACTGCTCTGCTTAGTTTATTGAACGTCTCGTAGGATTTACTGATCTTTCAGAAAAATACAGTTCTCTTGGTCACGGTGGTGCCTCACGATTGAGTATTGTATTGAATAAATATCTCGGAAATATGATTTTAGAAATTCTGTCACATGGAGGTGATATTATAAAATTTTCGGGTGATGCTCTTCTAGTAATCTTTAAAGAAACAGCATATTGCCATCTGAACGAAGCAATACACAAGGCATTGGATACGGCGATTATTATTCAAAAGAATTACAGTTCCCATAAAACAGATGTTGGCGTTCGTTTGTATGTTAAAATTGCTATAAGTGCTGGTACAATGGTTTTTTCAAATGTGAATGCCCACGATGTATCGCAATACATTTTAGTGGGCGATCCCATTTGGGACGTCAAGAGTGTTGAGAAATTATGTAATGCTGGTGATATTGTAACAACAATCAGCAGTGGGTACCATTAGTATGATTGACCTTAAGATCAATGATCTACTTCAGACTGTTTTCAGCCTTCAGTTACGTTAATAAGAATGAATATCAATTCAGTGTTCTAGCAGATAACACACACTATAAAATCCTTGGATTTAGTGAATTGTGGAAATCTGTTATTGGAAAGTCGTATATGTACGTGGATGATATTCATGGTAGTGCCACTGGACCTGCATTTCCAATGAAAAATAAGAAAAAATTAAAAAATGATATGCGAGATCTTACGACATCATCATTTTCAACAAACATCCGTACTATATATTCTAAATGATTCTGATCTGCAAATCACACAGATTGTAAAATTCTTTTGATTTTAGTAAGACCAGCTCTAGAAGAGGCTTTACCACATAAAGAAATGGTAAATTATTTGAAACGGTTTATGATACCGCCATTAATGCGCTCAATCACCATTCAAGAACCGATCGAGTATCTAACCGAGTTAAGACAGGTAATATTGTTCTATCGTCCAACAATATACATTACACAGTTCATAACCTTCTAGATCGTTGTTGTGTTTGTGAATATTATAAGTTCAACTATGGAGAGCTTACAGTTAGTGAAATTTGTCCAAAGGGCATACCAGAAGATTATTCCGTATAGTTTATAACAAATGTATCATACCGATTAAACTGCAACAATTATTTTCCGTTTTTAGAATACTTAATCATTATAATGGAATATTAAACAAAATCAGTTTGTTTGATAAAGACATTGTTTTCCTAATTGTATTCGGATTGCGAGGATACAAAAGTGTTATGGAAGCCCAATCAGCATTAAAATGTGCTGCTGAAATTCGACAGAGTGTAACCACGATCCCATACTTAACGAGTATTTCAATTGGAATAACCACTGGTGTCTCATATTGTGGTGTAGTTGGGCATGCATTACGCCGAGAATATTCCGTTATAAGTGTGAGTGTTAATCAAGCAGCTCGCTTAATGATAGCTTATCCACACAAAGTAACATGCGATCGTGAAACATTTTTAAATTCAAAATTGGATTTGAAACATTTCATTTTACAACCAGCAATAAAATTGAAAGGCCTAGCAAATACTGGACCAATTTATGAGTTCAGAGAGAAAATATCGTTAGTATAATAAATTTAAATTCAATAATTTTAAATATTTTCAATCATGATACTTCAGGCCAGTTATTATCAAGGAACCAATAGATTATTATTATCCAATTGTTGGTAGAAATGACGACATTCAACATTACCTAAATGCATATAAATCGGTTCTCTTAAATCGAAGAACTCCTGTTATGCAAAGAAATAAATTACCAGAGCCAAAAGTTATCAAATATTCACTTACTTACATTGGGTTCATACAAATAGGCAAAACTCGATTCATTAATGAAATATTTAGTATACTGCACATCAGACACGAACTAACAGTTCGTTTAACTCTGAATGAATTCCTATTGAAGGTGAACGAAATTATAAGTTATTTAATATAAGTGTATATACATTCTCTTGATTCTAGAAACCATTGTCCACAGCCAAGTATATCGTTTTACAATTGCTAAATTCTGAATCAGCAGGAACCACCAGTAGTATACAAAGCTTGCTACTCAATTATATTTCACAAAATTTGAAACCTTATGCAGATATATTGAATATACTATTTAATGTACATTTTCCAAGCACAAGTGCTTCTGCCCAATTGACCAAAGATCAAATTATACATACAAGAAAAATGTTATTAGAGGCGATAATACTAAAAGCGATATCATCACATACTCTTACATACATATTAATTGATGATTTTCACTATGCCGATAGTGAGTCCGTTGAATTAATGGCCGCATTATTATCAACTAAGCAATTATTTTATGTGCTGACTGTTTGTGATGATAATTATTCTGTTGAGAAACAGGAATTGTTTGATCATCCTCTAAATGAAATTAAAAGACTGCCACCAGTTGATCGAACTTTCCATTGTGCATTAGCATGCCAGTTCTTAGATGTGGTTGCAATACCTCTTGAGCTTGAAAGATTTCTTCATACATATGGAAAGTGTACACCTGGATGGATGCAGGGTATACTTCAATCACTTGTTGAGGCGAAAGAAGTTGTGCCGCGTGCCGTTCATGTAAGTGAAGCAATTAAACTCGGTTTGGTGTTTGATGAATTTTCAGAAACCCACCAAATGAGAAGGTAATTGTGAACAAAAAAAATTGTCGAACATTACCTAATTATACTAATTTATAGACGATCTACACTACAATCAGTAAATGAATTAAAATTAGGTCTTACGAAACCTAAATATGCTGATGATGATATTTTGAAACATTGGGAAGAAATGAAATTCTCATTTGTCGATAGTAATCATGAAAATGTAAAAGCTGATTTCGGATACAAAGATGACGTTTATATTCGTGTTGCATTCTTGTCTCATGCAGGAATGTTAAATTCAATGACAATAGAATTGGAATCTGATTGTAAGTAAATTCCTAATCTGAGATGTTCGATTTTATTGAATATCTTTTAGCACTTCATCTGATTATATACGACAAATTATCACCCTTTGAGCAATTGATATGCAAATGTGCTTCTGTGATTCGAGATGACATTCGAAGAAATGTGCTTAGTTACATTATGAATCCAAGTTCCAACAGATTATTTGCGATTGGGATTCAACGGTTATTTGAATTGGGTGTATTTGGTTGTGCTTCCAAAGGTCGACAGGCTGTATTAGAAGTGAATTCAGTGGTGGAAGATTCGAGCATTCGGCATTCTCAGAAACTAGCGCTCGCATTGTATTGTAATTGCGAAAAGTTATCAATCCTTGGTAAACGGTTTAGTCATATTTCTTATAAGTTAAATAAATTGTCAATGATGTGTTTTAGCTGATGGACTACCAATTTATGCACAATGTCGTTATTTAAAGTTTTTATCAAAACCATTCTCTCAAACGATTTATAATCTGTTGACCCTTCAACAAATTCAAGAGTTTCATAATCGCGCATTATTATACTTGAAACAGAAAGTGACGAGGTTTCATTATGAATTTTAAATTTTTATTTTGACGAATGAGTCACTAAAATATCCATGTTTGCATCAATATATTCTCAGGTGTGTTGCTTGTGGCGGCGGATTTTTTTCAGATGTTATTACATCGCAAGAATATCCGACTGGACGATATGAAAATTATGAAGTGGAATATGATTTTTTACGAAGTCGTAAGAAAGGAGAATTTTTCCTCGCCATGTACGGTGACGGTGAGTCAAAGGTATGTCATTAAGGTGCAATCTGAAATGGTTGATTAATTTCTCATAAATTTTGTAGCCAAAAAAGAAAGGTAAAAGCATATTTGTTTGGTAAGCGATTTTAAATGTATGATTATTACTGTTGTGCAGTTCGTCGAATCGCCAGTCTTGTGTTATTGGAAAAAGAGGGAACTGAAATTACTGAGGTGTTTGATTTCAGTCAAGTTGATTATTCAGCATGCCAATGTGTTGCAATCTTGACCTCCATGTATGAACAATTAATGATCCATTTAGCTGTAGTCAACGATAATGAAAAACTAATTGAGGCTATTTGTGAATTTACTGAGTTCAATTATGAGCAACATAATGTGAACCGAAGCAGAACCCTACTGATTGAAGCCACCCGAATATGGCATGTAAGATTACAATTTTATTAGCTCATCATTAATTTGAAAATTAACCGTTACTGAGTAACTTAATAGGAAACTAAATTCAAGGATAATCTTGTAAGAGATTCATTGAAAGGAAGAATTTATACACTTGAAGCAAAATGTTGTTTCAGTTTAGGTCTAACATCTAATGCAAAAGCTTTATATCGTGAAGCGTTGAAGTCATTCCAGTATCCATTTCCTCGGAATGATTGGCATTATTCTCGAAGATGGATGTCCTCGATTTATAAGATTAAATGCGCCTTTAAAAATGAAAGGAAAAACATTGAACGGATCGATCCTTTATTATCACGCATTAATGATGAAATATCAAAATGTTTTGTTGGAATGTATGAATTGTATAGGGCTCAACAGGTTTGGAAATTAGCAGAGGCTGCTGCAACTGAATCATTGATTGTTGCACTCAATTATAGACGTCCTTTGCTAACAATTCTAGATGCTATCAGAACAGTGTTATGCTACGGTTAGTATATAATATGATTTCTGATAGATTGTTAGGAATTAATATTCTACTGCTCAGCAAGTCGCAGAAGAAAACATTCAAATGTCAAGTGGCTGTATGTGAAAGCAATGTCTTTAGCACTAACGCTAAAAAATAAGCCAAGTAGTTATAATGATTCATATCTAATTAATTTTCACCAATCGGAATTTGATTTCATTATAGATCTGGAAATAATTTATATTATAACTTTAAAGAAATTATACTTGGCTATGGTTGAATTCAGTGCTACAATACAAGATTCAAAAAACGGTATCCAAATGGGCTATATCGCTCTTAATGCTGGATATCAATACTTTATGAGTGATGACCATTGGAGGGAATGATTATTATTCTCTCAGTGATGAGGGCCTATTGATTCAATTATTTTAGGTAGTTCCTTATTTGTATCATTTCCTCATGGATGCGAAAAAAATTAATCAAGTGATAAGTTTGTTAATCGATTTGAAGGAGATTGCTCTATTTTCTAGATATGGTAAGATGAGGTANAATCCATTATGAGTGATGACCATTGGAGGGTATGATTATTATTCTCTCAGTGATGAGTGCCTATTGATTCAATTATTTTAGGTAGTTCCTTATTTGTATCATTTCCTCATGGATGCGAAAAAAATTAATCAAGTGATAAGTTTGTTAATCGATTTGAAGGAGATTGCTCTATTTTCTAGATATGGTAAGATGAGGTATGAAATTACATTTAAACATAAGTAAAATCGAACATTTCGTAGCAAAAACTTGGTACTTTGCTCTATGTGTTGAATTTCACTTGGATACTGGATACAATATTGTACCAATTGCCGATGCTGCCCATTACCATCGATCGGAATTGCGTGGATTATTATCGCTCCATGAAGAAATGGCATCCAATCGATTATGTACCAATATTTGGCTTTTCTATTTACGAATCAGCCAATATGAGACTGCAAGAGAGTGGCATATGTTGAATATTTCTAAATTTCATTTCGATCACATGGATCAATTATTAAATACTTTAACGACTTTGAAGCTACTAGAGGGACAGAATATTAGTTTGGTTTATACGATTGAGTCCCGGTAAATTATCAGTATTTGGATTAGAAATAATTTTTTAAAATCTAAAATCTAGGAATTATGGGCTTTATATGATTGAAAATTGCAATACTAATATTGTAATGAAGGAGTTGAAGTTCGCGTTCAGGGAATGTCATGAGTATCATAAGTGTTTATTTAAAATGTTGATGATCTATAACTCCCACATAAAGAATATTAAATATTCAAATATTGGTAAATTGGAAAAATGGAGAGCACTGGCTGAAAAAAGGAAACAATATTTGATTCATGACTTTATAAAGTACACAATGGACGTAACTAGTGCATCATTAATCACTGTTTATACGTTAATTATGGAATTCTGATTTTATTTTTAGTTGTGGTCTAAGAAATTGTCCGTTGATGATGAAGTATTTTGGGTGGTTCATGCCGATAGAGATAATTACCGATATTGGGAGGACAACTCATCAGATGGGATCCATCAATATTCGTTGCCGTTGCCGATGGTTGAAGTTATTTTTTAGTTAGATTTTTCGATTTTATTAATTTTATAATCAATAAACTGCGTGATATGTTATTATAAACTACTGTGCTTGTGATGAGAGTTGATTTCAGTATTTAAAATACGCGCACTCAGTGTTAATCGAATGACGCCGCTGGATCTGTGTCGAATAAGGTCTCTGGAGGTTGGCAACAATGTTGTGTTATTGCATTAAATTTACAGCATTGAGAACAGATAAGAAGTAAAGGTATGTAGCAAGTCTCAATATTATATTGCCTTTTTCTAATTCTTTAACAAACGCAGTAAATAATTGTGTTCTACGTGTCAAAGTCGTCGAAATGAAAGGTTCTTGAGTTAAAGTGTTCCTAATTTTTCTTCAATTTGTTAATTTTTGTAAGTAAATTGGTCATTCTAAGTGCTATAATTACGTTAATTAGGGTGCAGCGATTCTGTGCAAGGGTCTGTTTCAGTGAATGCAATCGAATATTATCGGGGGAGTGTAAAACAAAGTAGCCACGATTTTCGGCATTTTAATGATGGCGTTTACCAAATAAAATACATTGGAAATAATCAAAAGATTTATATTTTTCTTTTGTATGCCATTCCACATCGAAATTTTCTCGTTCAAATTGCCAATAGGAACAAATTAATAATTAAATTCATTGTCAATAAATTCGCATGAAGAATTCAATCAAATTATTGAGTATACAACTAAATTCAGGATGCAATAGAAACGGTCGGAATAACCCATTTGGAAATTATTAAGTTGCTATTTTACAATACATTTCTGTATTATTTGGTGAGTTTTATTCAATTAAATATGAATCTGATTGTGTAGTCTGGCGATTGCCGATGTCTTTGGTGCCACCGTCGTAGTGAGAGATTGCAATTGAAAAATTCCAATGAAATCAAAAAGACTTGTTGTTAAGTAGATTTTTTATATTTTGTACTTGGGTTTTTTTTTCTGTATTCTGAGAATCGAACAATAATTATAATGACTAATCTGAATGGCAATTTTTATTCTTGAATGGCGTATTAACTGTGCAATATATGTATTAGTCTCTCGAGTACGTGTAATTCAAATCAGTTAAAGTTAGTAACAGTTTGTCTCGAATGTGGCTAATATTGTCTATCACTAAGTAATATCATCTTTTAATCTAAAAAACTGTATGTAACTCGTTGAAAAATTCTTTGTTCTTATCTAAACCGGAATTTTAGGGTGACTTCGACAATTGGCCAGCAGCACCAAATGAGATGGTAAATCATTACTATTTAGTTGTTACCATTACAGTCAGATTAATATTTCATAACCGGACGATATTCAATTTGTTGGTAATTGAAATAAATTATTCTTCAATTGCATCGTTGTTTCATTCTCTCTCTATCTCTTTGTGAACAAACGGTGAAACTGTGTAAGCACAGAGAGAATACCGAGATATCTATGTATAACTAAAATTCTGTGGCATTCTCATGGGAATGTAAAGTGTGTTAAATTTATTGTAATTAAGGAAATGCGTACACGTTCAATGTAAAAATGCATTTAAAGCATACGTTTAGCGTTACGGTGAAGAATATATTTATGGTATAAATGATGTCATCTTAAATATAATTTATTGCCTCTGAATTAATGGAGTATTAAACACGTAGTGATATTAAAATAATCGATTAGACTTTATCAATTCATTCAAAATTAGAATTATGGTAAATAGACATTACATATTGCAATAATTTCTAATATTATGGGTATTAAATGAGTTATTAGTTGAAACGTGTTACACTTGCAATATGCGAAAAGTGCAGAATCTAAGGCGCAACCTAATTATTTACCACCTAACTGAGTCACTTGTTTGAATACCTTTGAAATTATAAATATAATTTTTTATATTGTTTTCTCTATTTCTTTCCTTCTTTCTTTTAATTTTAGATATTGAAATTATAAATTAAAAAGAACTATTTAGAACAGTGTGTTACTTAGTCGTCGAATAAAGTGCTGAGAAAATAAAACTAATTCACAATAGGCAGTGTCTCAAAGTTTGGTAAAATCGTTATGTTAAAATGGATCTTCATATACTTGGAATTTTTGTGTTAGTCCTGTTGGTGTCTTTAATTTCATGGGTGGTGATTAGTAAAACGCCACGTGGAAAAACGTTTGATGAGGCATTGGCTGAAAAGAAACAATTGGCCGTTAAATTATATGGCACCACCAAGACAACCAAAAAAATGTTGAAAAAGCCACCAAAAAAGGTAAGACATTATCTGAATATTTTAATTTTTTTCGGCCCACCTTTCTAAAATGATATTTCTCGCAATTGTAGAATAAAGAAAAATTGAACAAGAAACCAAAAGAGAAGAAAGAAGCTACCGAATCAGTCAATGATCATGATAGCGAAGATCATTTTTCTGTTGATGATGAAATCGTATTGGAAGAAAAGTCTCAACCACGTAAGGTAACCATTGAACTTGAAGCGGCTTCAATCAAAGGAAACAACAAACGATTGAATCCAAAGAAAGAACAACCAAGCAAAACTGATTTACCAAAATCCGTAGAAGTGGTCGACGTAGAACAGAAAGTAGTAGTTGCTCCACTTGAGGGAAAAAGAAAATTGGAAAATCAACCAAAGGCATCAAAAACTGAATCTAACGTAAATTTACAACGGCAATTGAAGAATGGAACAAATTCTAAAGGATTCAATAAACAAAAACGAAATGATGCTTTACCAAATGCCGTGGCTGAAGCATCATCTTCATCTACTTCGGATGTAGATGCAGTTGTGATTGAATCCAAAGAATCTAAAGACATTCTGGACAAAAATCAAAAGATGGTTGAATCACCGAAGGTTAAGGACAGAAATGGACCGAAAAAGAAGAAATCAAGTGACTTGACAGAAATAAAACGAATTGCAGCCACCAACGAAAATGAAACCTTAACGATGAACTACCTTATTACTGCATTAAATAAGGTGGAATTAACACGTAATGAAATTCAAATTTTGATTGATTACTTGTTAAATAAGCAACAGGACACAGCAGTTGCTAGTAACTTTGAATGGAGTGACGACGTGGTCGAGAAAATTCGAAAACAATTGGTGGAAAAAGAAAAGGCACTTATTGAGCAACAAGAAATTGTAAATGGATTTGAAACAAAACTTCGTGAGTTACGGGCAGAATACAACAATGATCGACACCAAAATAAATCTAAAATGGTTTCATTGATTGAAGAAGTATCTAGTGTAAATCGTGAACTACGTTCAGTTTGTGACGAGAAACAAGTTCTAGAAGAGAAATTGCCAACATTGCAACAGCAAATAATTAATCTTGAACACATGCTGCAGGAATCAAAAATGCAATTGGCAAATGAGTCACGCAAAAACTGTATGATTAACGAAGAGCATTGTCGGCTCTTAAGAGATAATAATCAATATCAAGCCGATATTAAGCATCTAGAGCATGAACTGCAAACTGCCCGTCACGAGCAAAAGGTGTTGGCGAATAATGAAGGTGTTGAAATCTTAAACCTAAGAAACACTTTCCAAGCACACAAAGTTGAAGCAGATCAAAAAATTAACGAACTATCGAATCGAATAAACGAGTTAAACCATCAATTAATTCAGCGCCAACAAGAAATTGATAGGTATAAAGCTGATCATATTAATGAAACTGCTACTTTAAAGGATACCGTGAATCAATTGAAAAACGGTGTTACTGAGAAAGAGTTACGTCTCCACGAATACGAGACCTTAGTAAAATCATTGACGCAAAAGGATATGGAACTGCACAGGGAAATCAGTGAGATAAGGGAGAAAAATAACGTAAGTATTTATTTTGATTCAAAGACATTAAACATTAAATGCACTTTATCCCTTTTTTGCATGAAACTGAATTTTTTTTATTGTTACCTCTCTTTTTTTGAAATATCTGAATACTACAATTAAATTCATATTCAACTAAAATGCAAAATCGGATAATGATAAATTGTGTTCTGAAGGAATTACGTACTAGAAATTGGAAATTAATTGAAGCATTAAAAATAGCTGAAAAACACAGTTCTACAACAAGTGTTAATGTTGTAAGTGTAATTCAATCATGTTTTACATTTTAGTTGATTAACTAATATACCTGTTTATTGAATATTTTAATTATGAAATTGATTGTCTCGTGTAAATTAAAATTTTAAATGCTGTAAATGAACACAATACGATAACAATTTCAACATTATTATAGCATTAATCAATTAAAATGTATTGAAATGTTGTATTTTAAGATAATCAAATTTCATTATATTTTATATACAAGTTAAACACGTTTAATTTGATTTTGTATAATACTTATTTTAGGCTCCAGCACCATCTGAAGTCGACACAAAGAGCTTAGTTCGTAATGAACAAAATCGTATTAGAGATGAATTATCAACTATATTACCAGAAATAAATGTTAAATCAAATAATTTTGAGGATTGGCTGATAACATTAAAAGAATATATTAGACAGCAACAGACAGAACTTGAGAATACAGTTAATAATAGTAATAGTCATAATGCAATATATAATAATCATCATCATAATAATCATAACAATAGTAAAACAACCGTTAATAATGTGATTAATAATAAGTATTCGAATGATGTAAGTAAGTTATCAACAACACCAATTGAAATAACGTCATTTGAACCGAACGGTGATATCAGCAATATTGTCGTTGGTAAAGAAGAAGTGAATGGTGTTGCCAAAAATGAACTGTTATCGCAAATCGCAGAAGTTGAAGAAAAATACAATTTAGCTGTGAATGAACTAAAACGCGTAACGGCGGAATCTGTAAGTAAAATCCAGTTCATGGTTTATTTTTTTTCGTTTGAATGTGTAGAATGACGGTTTTGTGTTTTTTTATTTTTAGTCATCTGTATTAGCGAATCTAGAGGAGGAATTGCGTGGCCGTGATAAATACTGGCAAAATGTAGTTCATCAAAAGGATAACGAAATAGCTGAATTATCATCGTTACAGAAAACAATAGGAACAAATGATTTATCGCTCTAATATTATGTTATGATTCCAATTAATAATGCTGCCTAAAATTGAAAATATTTTTCGGCAATAAACGATTCGCGTTATCTCAAATTGTTTAACACTGACGAGAACGCTATTGTGAATGTTGATTTAATCACAAGAAGTGTAACTGCCGACCTGCAAACAGGAGCAAAAACGATTAATCATTTGACTATCAGAGGTAAATCTTTTAAATCAGAAAAATAAATGGAAGAGTAAAAGAAATAGTTAAACTGTAAAATGGGATTCATGATATTAAGGCTAAAATAGTGAACAAAAGAAATAAGTATATAAATCAACTCAAGATAGTTTATAGAAATAAACACAACATAATTAGGAAATGCATAACAAAATAATCAATTACCTAATTATAAAGATTAGCAAAGAAACTCAATTTAAAAAAAAAAGTAACTAAAGAAAATAAATAACCTTCCATTTAATAAAAAGAATACTATCGATAATATTTAACTGAGACTAAATTAATAATTGTATTTCTAGTTTATTTTCATTTTTCCAATAATTTTGTTCTAAACTATTGCTATAGAAATGAAAGTAATACATAATTTAATAATTTTTTTTTCATATATTATATACATTTAGTTTATTAAGTTAAATGATAATTAAAATATTTTAACTACCTATATTATTTCAAACAAGATATTATGGTAAATGGAAACTATCATCGAAATGAACAAATTTATAAGCTTAAGGCAATAGAACTGGCTGATTAATTCGCATTTATTACTACGTCAATATAAAATTATTGTGCGCAAACTAATTAAGTAAAATACACTCAAAATAATTATTATTGGAAATGAATCTTATACCGTGAAAGTAAAAAATTCTTGGTTGATACAAATTCAAATAAATTTAATGGAACGATTTTAATTAATGGGGAAAAAAAAAGTTAAGCAATATGTTTAATTCGGCTCTACTTTTTTAATTACATATATATTTTAATTCGTAATATTAAGTGAACATCATTCTATCAGTAAACACATTGAAAACAAATAAGTCATATCCAAAAGTAAAATATTAATTCGTGCAATAAAGCCAAAATGGAAAATTTATGAAGAAAAATCTGATTTGCAAACGGAAGTTACGTGATGTTAAGATGAGAAAAAATAAGAAATAATAGAACTATTTAGAAAATCATTTAATTGCATAAACAATATACATATTATGTAAGTGAGTAAGGGGAACATAATATACGAGATAGGTAATTAATTATAATTAATGTCCTCTGTGTTTCGATGATCGAATCCAGTAATCAGTAATCATGTAATTCCTAATTTTATTTAAAACAAAAGAGAAAAAAAAAACAAAAAACTAAGCTCATGATCAATTTGTGTCGTCTTTTGATGGAGATAAAACCGTTCATGATGGATTAGATTAAGAAATAAAATAAAAAGAATGAAACTATACGTTATAATACGGATAATTATAAAAAACATATAAATATATTTTGTTTGTAATCACCACACATGATAATAATATAAAGAAATTACGTATAAAAATACTTCTTGTTTTCTATTGTTATCTACTCATAGATATATGGCATCACTAATATTCTTTTAATCATCAAATTCCTTAGTTTTCAGATGAAAATGGATTAATTTATCGTCTATGATTATAATGATATATTTGATGTTAATAGGAATTCCTCTAGTAGATTATTATTAAGCGTATCTAAATTACCGAAAAAGTTCTCATTTATTGAATTTAATGATAGATTGTGTAGTCGATCTGCAGATGAATTTAGATCCATTTGATTAAATACATCATTACGATTATTTTCGAATGATTCCAATACTAGAGGAGGTTGGTTCTTTATTTCATTGCTTATTGGCTTAATTAATTTTGGTATACAATCATCTGATTGATTAAAATCAATCAAAGGTTCATTTGAATGAGGCGAATGAATTTGCTGTTCCCGATATAATATTCTTTCGTTGTTGATGTTTGGAACATCATTTAATGATTGGGTAGACTCATTAGCATTAAGACTATTTGATGATCTCAACAATCTATCGACTAAGTCTTCAGTTGGTATAATTGTGGAACCATTAGCCTCTGAAGTACACTTGTGTGTCCGTTGAGACACTTTGTATCGGAAATTCTTATTACAGGCAGTACACTTATATGGCATTTCATTTGTATGAATTCGTTTATGGACCAGATATGACACTCTTTGGCGGAAGCATTTTCCTACAACGTGATTTATCAAATTATTTTGGAAAAGGTATAATGTATTCGTTAATTAAATGAACATACCACAAGTCTCGCATTCATAGGGTTTCTCTCCCGTATGGATCCTAAAATAAATCGTTAAAATGTATTAATTCAATGAAGACAATAAACAAACTATTCCACAAACCTTTCATGATTGTGCAGCGTTGATAGTTCCTTGAAGGATCTACCACATGTGTTGCAAGTATATGGCTTTTGATCACTATGATAAGACAAGTGTTTGTGATACGATTGCTGAAATGTAAAAGTTTTCCCACATTGTTCACAAGTGTATGGCATTTCACCTGTTTGATTCAGAAAAAATCGTTTTAGTCTTAAGATGCATTTTTAATTGCTTTTCAAATGTGTATAATGGAGTGATTGCACTACAAACCTGTGTGTAGTCGTTTGTGTTTCTTTAAGAAATATTTAGTTGTAAAACTCTTAGCACAAATATCACATTCCCATGTTTTCGTTGGTTGTGTATCTAAACACGGGCTATTTATAGATGTCGATGATGTGGGACTGTAAACACCAGTCTCATCTGAATTTGGAACAATTGATTGAGTCACACTATAAGGATTCTCTGATTTTTGTTCATTCCGTTCACTTTTATTTAATTGATTTATTCGCGACAGTCCCATATGTACAACACGATAGTGAACTCGTAATGATCCTTTTGCTTTAAAATTTCTGGTACATAAATGGCATTGAAATTCTTTTGGTTTTGGCTTATTTTCAAAGTCATGGAATAGTTCATTATGCATTTTCAAAAGATCAGTTGAATCAAAATGAATTCCACAAATATCACAAAGATTATTTGTCTTTATTTCACGGAGATCACATGTAGGAGATGGTTGTTGAAACGAAACAATACTGGTACTAGGATCATTTTGAGAATATTGTGCTGGCTGAATATACTGAATATCGTTCGTGTAGATCGGATCGTCCGTTATTGAAGGCAGACATTGTCCTTGATTGGAACCATGAAAATTTTTTGCTTGTTGTGTGATATCATCTGATGTTGAAGTATATGCAATTGGATCAATTAATGTTGTTGTCGCATTTGTTTTACCAACAAATTGATCAGTCGTTAGATTTATTTCCTCATGATCATAAGTAATCGTATGGCTCACTAAATGTATTGTTAATTTATCTAAACCCAATACAACTTCATTGCAAATTGGACATGCCAATGGTCTATTCGTGACTTTGATTAGACTTATCTGCAGGGAATTAATACTTGTGAAATTTGGTTGCGAACATAAAGGACACGTTATCACTGTTGAACACATCACTATGCATATAATATCAATTAAAAACTAATTAAAATACACTACAAATGATTGAATCTCTTTCCACCTAATAAATGCGAAGAAAAAATTTGAATTGAAAATGAAAAATTCCACTTTATTAATGTGATCGTTCTTGGCTGTTTTTCCTCATATTGTGCACAAGTGAGGCAATTTAATTTTCAGTTTTGAATTTGTATTGAGGAAAAGCTATTCGTCACATTAAAAATAAGTCGAATACTCTTCATGTGTTTTGTATATAAATAGAATGATGATGTAAAAACGTGATTATTTGGTGAGGTGAGAATCCACATTTTAAATGTTTGCCAGTAGTTTTCATGAGAAAATTGTTGATGGAAAATGTGTGATTTTACATTTGGCCGTTGTGAAGACGAACGAACGCTTACGAACCGAAAGCTCAAAAGTTAAAAGCTTTTAGCAAGCGTAAAGAACGGTTCACGAATCAGCTGTTTCTTTATTGTTTATAGTTTTCCGTTTTCAAAAAAGAATGAAAAATATTGTGGTCAGCTTAATGACTGGCTAAATAAATGGAATTCTCGTGAAATAGTGGAGTGATTGAAGAGATAGAAAAGAAGAACTTGTGGTTTAACCAATTGTGGTTAAATATTTGAAAAAGAACTTTGAAAGTGGTAAGTTTTCTCATTTTTATTAAGTGACATGAAATCAGCACAGTGATTATGTTAATTAGTAGAATTTTTAAACAAAGAAAAATAGTGCAATAGTGTCTGATTGGTCGATTTGAGGCAATCATTGTTCTGTCGACACAGATTTCCCTTGGAACTAGATGCATTTAAATGGCAAATACTAGTTACTGTGCACAAAGGAACACTGAAGTAAATGTAATGTGTGTTGGCATCGAGGGGGGTTTCAATTCAGTCATGAATCGTCCTTTATTCATCAGCTTATGAGAGTCAATCGATGAAAAACATGGATTCTGATGGCAATTGCTAACTGAACGAGAACGGTGACTCAAATGCAGCGAAAAATAATTTATTAATTCGCCTATTTTGTTTAATGCATGGAAACCTAACCACATTTTGATTTGTCAAAAAATTCAAGTGTAATATAATTATCTTTTTTCTTTGAATTATTTAATTAATTATTAAATTTAATTAAACAAAACAGGTTTTATATTTGTTAATTAACTGAATTGAACAAATTATAAATTGACATATGCACTATCCTCAACCATATTATGTATATTTAAAATCAATTGAATTCATCGAATCCAAGATTGATTGTTAAATTTATAAAAAAAAGGAAACCTGAAACTCTTATAGAATTTTGAGATTTAATTTATATTTGGAGACTTGAACTCTGCCAGTATTCCATTGAATTATTCCCGACTCTCATAAGCGATGAATTGGTATGAATTAATATCGTATATATTGAATATTAATCGTTGAATTTAGCTGTGTTTGTATTAATTTTTTTTCTGTGAGTTGCAGACAAATTAATGGTGGATTCTTCAAGTGAGCTACATCAAGTCAAGAAATTTAATAGATAATAGTTGAAGCAATAATATACTTAAATAAGTGCTCGAAAACAAATTCTAAGAAGTTTGACAATTTAATGTTCTCATCTTGACTGTAAATAAGTTGAAACACTGATTGTTCACAGCCAGTTAGGTGATAACGCATACATTCATATACAAGAACACTTTGAGATTGTTGATTGTGGTGTCTGGAAATTGGCATAGTGAAACAGTGGTGTGTGGTAACAGTACTCCTTGCTAAACAACAAATATTCTACATTAATATTCTCCAATAGTCGTTTAATGAACTTGAATCGGAGGTGTTTCATTGTGCAATTGTGTTGTGTTTTACCAGGCTAAAGAAAAAAAAAGACATATAAAATAAAACCAATGGACAAACATTGATTAGACGAGTTACAAAGATTCTCTTATCTCAAGTAAATCCAGACCAAGCACAAAAATAAAACTTTGATTCGACCAAAAAAAAAAAGAACATTTAATAGCGTAAATTGGTCTGGATAAAAGTGATTTAAACGACGAACTGTATTTCTAATCCTATTGAGGTTTAGCTGATTTGTTTTGGTGAATGTGAATCTCTTAAAATCAACTGGTAATTAGTCGGTTTGTTTCTATAATTATTTGTCAAATTCGTTGCCATACTATATCGCTATTTGGTGAATTTTGAAATTCGCAAATTTATTGGTGCTACAGTGTATTTGTGAAATCAATAGAATAACATTAAGTGCTCAGCAGAGATGAGTAATTTTAGGATCTGATGAATAACTACTTAAACTAGACCACGAATCATATACATAAGTTATAGTTGGAACACGAATATTTAACAATAGATGGTTTCGGTGAGTTAATTTTCATTACATATTGTATTTCCATCCAAATCCTTTGTCCTTTCTATTCCATTGTGGTACCCTGTCATTGGTAATCACTTTAGCTTTACCAATATTTTTATATTTAAGAGTTCTTGACTGGAAGACTAGGATTTGTGTTTACGTTCAGTGTCTTTATATGGGTGTAATAAACCATTTTGTTATATAGTAAATGAAGATAATGTTTGATAACAATTTGATTAATTAATGACCTTCCAATGAGTTGATTTCTCGTTGGAATTGTTTGTTGGATTGTACCAAGTATTATTAAGAATGCTACCTTTTTCCTTTATGTTATGAAGACAGTTTTAAAGAAAGAGCCCATTCTCTGCTCTTGTTTTACACTGCATACAATAAGTGATGATGAGATGTAGGATGTGAATCACAATCTACTTCCTGTAAATTATGTGGTTTCCATTTCGAATGGTGGAAAATTTGTATCAGCAGCTAACTTCAGAGAGCAGTTGGAAATGTTGATATTGGAAAATACAGTCTAACGTCAATAACATATGATTTTCGTCGAAGGGCTTGTTCTTCGTCGGCAAATTATTTGATGTTGTGTATTATGTGATGGTTATGTGCTTGGAGTTGTGTGCGATGTAAATAACGTATTGATGTAGTTGGTGGGCTCGGAACATACGGTGACTATATACGTATACAATAAGTGGGTACATATATCGTGAGTTAAATACAAATTCATGGGTAAATAAAGGCATCCCATTTCCCAATCTTGACTCTCTGGCATGTATGCTGCATAATGTTGAGTGTTGAATGGCAACATAAAAATCCATTTACATTAATTTTACTTTATTTTATGTTTCTACATATAAAAACGGGTCTCGATCAGACGGGGTACAAACATTGGGACCCTTCAACTTTGTACATAATTTTGGTGTTGTTTCTAGTTTCGGTATATGTGGTTCAGCGTATTCAGTACGTTTTTAGCCAAGTGACTTGAGTCTTTGTTACCTCACATTTACGGCTGTTCGATACGATACAACACACAATTCCGGCTGTTCGAAATTCATTTTGATTTCAACTCGCACTGTGAGAATATAACAATTTTTTATATACAGAGAGTAAATATACATATATCCAATGCAACATATTCCATTTTAGTAATATAAAACGTTTTTGGGTGATGATGAAACAAAGAAAAATCCATTTGAATTGATATTTCGTGCTTTTATGGTGAAAAAAGACAGTGAAAATCATAAAAAAATCATGTGCATTTGGTTGGTTATTTTCTTCTGATTAGAGAATGTTTGTGAAAATAGGAAAATTCTATTAGTTCAGTACCAGTAGTTGATGAAAATCTTTTAGTTATTCTATAATTTATTTCATATTTGCCTTTTAGTTTATTCAATCCATTTGTCGTGGTTCAGAAATCGGGCAGAGAGTGAAAAAAAAGTTTTCTCGATAAAGCCACTGACGTCTTAAATACGCCATATTTTTATTGAATTTTTTCTTATTATGGTGTTTTTATAAATTGAATAAAAATTTTATTTCGCTATTGGTTTCTGGTTTTTTGAAATAATTGAAATAGACTTTTCTTTCCTTTGAATAAGTGATTGTAAAAAGGAGTGAAGCTTTTGAAAAAGTGTTCCGAATTCAAAGAGATTATTTTTTTTTTTGGTTTCACCTGATTGGAACAGCATTTTTAGACGAGATTCTCAGTGAGAAAGAGTATACAGGAAATAGTGAAGGATACTCTGAATAATTGGTGTAGTGCTGTATTCATTATAAAATTATGGTATTATTAAAATGGTCATGTGCAATAATATTTAAATAATGCTAGAAATGTGATTTGATTAGTGTAATGACAGGGAAATGTCTAAATATAATACTAAAGAATTTTACTTGCTACCTGTTTCTGACCCATCATTCACCTTCAATACCTGAGTTGTTTGCTAATTGCTGAAAAATCAATCTTGGGTCGCTTCGTTAAGCACTTTGTCTGTATGGCTGGCAAAAAAAAAATGGGAACGATAAAGGGAAAGAAAAATTCAGAATTTAGAATTATGATCTTTTGTAATGTTCCTGATATTGGATTAGTATTAGGAATATTTTGTTATATTCTAGTAATTCCTTGTAGTGAGCAACCTACTGTCAGACTATGGGCTGGTATTATAAAGGCTATTCAAATGTGGAAGCGAAAAAGAGATCAGACATACATAGAATATTACATAGTAACTTGAATATATAAAGGCCATTGATTATTTACCTTGAATGGTTAATACCTACTCATACGTATTGTTTCACACTGTTTGTAGTTTTAAACTTGTATGCCAACATCAGATAGCTTGAATTCTTATGAAACATTTTCTATACAGTGGAAGCACATCAACATTTTGTATAATTTTTCATCAGATTTTTTTTTTTAATAAATTTTTCATTTCGATTCACAACCTTTTATGAAAAGTATCTGATACAGCAGCTAATGGTGTGTATGTGAGGAAAACAAGCCACAAGCCACATCCAAATGAAAATTTTTAATCATGTATTCATAATACAAATATTTAATTCATTAAGAATTACGTACATTTATATTTACCCAAGTTATTTAATTCAACTGTATTTGATATACTTAAAATACAAATACATAGAATCCATCCGATAGCAAATGAATGATTTTAAATTAAGTGTTCTCTAATTATCTGAATGGTTGAATAACGCAAAATGGATGAAAATCAGTGAAATAGAAACAGCTTTTAAATAAAATAAAAAATTGTACATATTGATCCTTAGTGTATACCATATGATTTGTTGGATGTGTATGTGTTTTATATTACCGCAAGTAATAAGAATATAATTAATTTTTGTGGACGTAACATTTGATTTTATTGTGCTGCACAGTTCTGATACAACTGTTGTTAATCTTCTGTGCTAGTGGTTTTAATAGAAAAAAAAAATCATTAAAAGAATCGTTTTATTTTATTCAAGGTACCAAATGTGGTCGTTAAATTCCTAGAATAACATACATATTCTTATTATTTTTTTTCTATCCATTGAAGGTGAAAAAGTAATTAGCCATGTGCGATTTGTTCACATGTTTCGTATATCAATTACTTTTGAGAAAATTCAATATCGAGAAGTTTGACTTGATTTGTGATGCAATTCATATGGGGGGTTAAACAGATTTGGAAACTGTGATGCATATTAGGACTTACATTATATTACCATAATTAAGTAATGTGCGCATACATATAGATGTCACATTTAGTGCATTCAAATAGAATTACTTGATGATTGTATTCAGGTTAAAATATCTAAAAAATCTCCATCGTGTATGAATATAACAGTTACTAAAAACAGTGTTGTTGTGTTCAGTGATAAAAATAATCAGATTCTCAAAGCCAAAGGTTCACATTTTAAAACACATTTCGATTTCCATTAAAATTTTTTCAATGAACACTACCAACATGGTATACAGTCTCAACGAAAGAGACAGAAAAGAATTCATTTGAACATTGAATGTCTGTGACTGGTTTTCTGTTTTTAAAAAAAAGGAATTGTTGATAGAGACTTATCGGTTGTTGGGCCTCAGAGATGCCAGTTAATGTATTGAATGGTACACTCTCATGTAATTAGGGTTTATCTGTATGGGTAGACGTACAACAGCAGTCAGATATTAGGGGTGTAAGCGAAAGTCAAAGAACTGTCGGTGTTCATCGTTGTTAAGGTCTTTCACTTTTCTAGTGAAAAATTGCGACCCTTCTATGTATGCACATATGCAGCACTAAATCAATATTCTGTCTATTAAACCACAAAGAAATGAAACTGTTTTAATTTGATAATTCTATGTTTTTGAATCCAAATATTGATTTGATTGCATTTATTTCGTTTTTCCTTGATGTTGATTAATTTTGACAATTGATAATAAAAGATATCACTTTGCTGTTTTCCATTAAATCTTTAAATTTAATGTTAAAGGATTATATTTTAACAAGTTTCTATTTGTTATTTTGTAGACATTGAAGTAAAAAATTGGAAACCTCATTAAAGTATCTAGGAAAAGGAGAGACTTCAGTGTATTCGCAACAATAAACCAAATATTAATTACAGAGGGAATGTTTGATGATATTCTGATCACGTTGAAGAGTCGTCTATGGCCGAATCCGTTAATTCGAATTTGCTCTCTGCAGTGACGGAGGGGCAATCAAAAATCAACTCAACGGTATCCAGCGGCGGCATCCAATCATCATCATCTATACCACATACTTCCAAAAGAAATCATCGGAATTCATATCAACCAACCACCTCTGATTCATACGAACAAATTTCAAAAAGTAATGGTCACCATTTTAACTATATGATTTATGATTTCCAGTTAACAGTACTAATCCTTTCTTTTTCTATTTTAGAATATAAGTCTAATTCACCGAAAAGACGTAGCTTAGGATCCTTATCTCAGCGTCAATCCTCTGCCCAGTTATTGAATACAGACTGTATTGCAAATCGTACACGATCTCGTGCATCCTTAAGAGATTTAACAATACATACAATAATTGAACATACAGCGGCTGATTCAAATTTAAGGCCATCTCGTGTTTCAGGTAGTCATAACCAGCAACACCAATTACAGTCAAACGAATTGACACACAAACTAATTACCGAACCAAAAGCGGAACGGCTAAACAATACTGCAAATAATTTACCGAAGAGTAGGAAATCAACAACATCCAGTTCAGCTATACGTGAACCACAGCATTCTCTTAATGTAAACATACCATCAAAACGTAGTAACTCGACAACGTCTGTAACAAATAAAAGGATACGGTATAATAATAGTAATAAATTGTCTACCGAAAATAGTAAGGATATTGATAGTCGTTCGGTCTCGGTACAAAATAGTTCTAACAGTACAGCAAGTGCTATCACGGTTAAGGAGATCAGTTCTCAGTCATCTGTCGTAAAGACAAGTCGTTCTAAATCAAGTAAAAATAAAAATCTTAGACGTAGTACACGTGTGTTAAATTTAACAAACGCAACAACGGGTGCTTGCGTGAGTGGAGCTTCCAATTCTAGTCGTATGAATAATCGTGTTTCTGGTAGTGCAACACAATCAGGACAATTATCATCATCTGGCGCACAAACAGTGAATGAATTAAATCGAACCGGTGCGATTAATAAATCAGTTCAATCACAATTACAACAATCAGTGTCAGTGAATTCATCGACTGCTTCGACTGCTGATTATACTTTAGCAGGTGAAAATAATTTGGAACGCTCGGGTACATCATATCCATCAACATCTTCATTTATAAGTGGAATACAACAATCGCATAACCAATATATTCAACATAATCGACATCAAGGATCAAGTAATTCAGTGAAACACGCTGAAATGGCGAACAACGAGGAGTCAAAGAATGGTAATAATCAAGCCTCTAATTCTACTGGGGGTAGTGGTTCTAGTTTTCAGTCATCACATAAATCTCTTAGTCAATTGATATTTTCCTCGTCGTCGTCGCATAGCCAACAATCCCAACAAAATTTAAGCAATAGCAATATGCCTTTACACGCGAGTACAAGCAATACTGCATCTGCGGCAGGCCCATCACATCCAGATTCAGAAAGTGATGATAGTGAAGTCGGCAGATTGCAAGCATTGCTAGAAGCACGTGGACTACCACCGCATTTATTCGGTAGAATCCCCAGAAGAATTTCCTCTTTTGTGAACGTATTAAAATGTTGTCTTATTTTATGTTTTAGGACCCCGTGTTCATCATTTGCTCCATCGTAACATCAATAATGGAAGCACCTCGAAAGTGCATCAATTGTTGACTGGGTTACAGGCTCCAGATGAGAGTCAGCAATTACAAGCCGTAATTGAAATGTGCCAAATGTTGGTAATGGGAAATGAAGACACATTGACCGGATTCCCCATTAAACAGGTAAGAAAATATTGTATTGATAATGTTTGTTTATATGTTACTGACGCTCTAATGTCCGCATGGTCAAATCACGTTCGGACCTATTGCTAACATCTGTTTATTTTCTTTTATGGTTTCTCTGAAATTTTACCTGTTGTAAAGGATACCTAGTTTCAGTGGAATTCTAACTTTACTATTTGTTTTTTATTTCAAGGTTGTACCTGTTTTGATAACACTTCTCCGTATGGAACATAATTTCGATATAATGAATAATGCATGTCGAGCATTAGCTTACATGTTGGAAGCGTTACCTCGATCTTCGAGTACTGTGGTAGATGCAGTACCAGTATTTTTGGAGAAACTTCAAGTGATCCAATGTATGGATGTGGCTGAACAAAGTCTTGCTGCACTCGAGATCTTATCTCGTCGACATAATAAAATCATTTTATTGGCACAAGGTGTAAGCGCATGTCTTACATTCTTGGAATTCTTTTCCATAAATGCTCAGCGCCATGCACTTGCGATTACGGCAAACTGTTGTCTTAATTTACATCAAGAAGAATTTTATTTGGTACGTGATTCTTTATCACAACTGGCCAAATTGTTGGAACAACAGGATAAAAAGTGTGTAGAAAGTGTGTGTTCGGCATTCTGTCGTTTAATCGATAGTTTCCAATTGGACAATGAAAAATTGCAAGTGATTGCTAGCCCTGAACTATTAAAGAATTGCCAACAATTATTGGTAATTACACCGTCCGTATTGAATTCCGGCACATTTACAAATGTAATTCGTATGCTTAGTGTAATGTGCGCTAATGCTCCTGATTTGGCCATAACATTATTAAAGAATGATTTCTCTTCTACTTTGTTATACCTACTAACTGGTAATGCTGAACCTGTGGGATTGGGTGAAATCGAATTGATTAGTCGCAGCCCAGCTGAACTATATGAGATAACCTGTTTAATTGGTGAATTGATGCCGCGTTTACCTTCTGATGGTATATTTAGTGTCGATTCTTTAATGGAGAAACCAAAATCATCTGGACAAGATAATGTACAATGGCAGTGGCGTGATGACCGTGGTAACTGGCATTCATATTCAACGATTGATTCACGTATGATTGAGGCAGCTCATTTAAATTCTGAAGATGAGGTGAACCTTACAACACAGAGTGGAAGTTATTCAATTGATTTTCATACGATGCATCAAATAAACGAAGATACTGGTACTACTAGAGCTGTTCAACGGAAAGTGAATATTAATAATCCAATGACCATTTCGGAAAATGGCAATGATATGAAAACTAATTCATCGACTGCTGTAAGTGATGTGCGTGTAGCTTATCTGAAAGAAGAGGAAGGCCTGGCTGCGGAATTTATCAAGAACCTTTTTTCGGTTCTCTACGAAGTGTACAGTTCATCGGCTGGACCATCGGTACGGTATAAATGTTTACGTGGGTTATTGAAAATGGTTTATTTCGCAAACAGTAATGCCTTGCAAGAAATTCTTAAGAATCAAATATTTTCATCGCATATCGCTGGTATGCTTGCATCCGATGATTTAAAAATTGTTGTCGGTGCTCTCCAAATGGCCGAAATTTTAATTCAAAAGTTACCAAATGTGTTTAGTGTACATTTCAAGCGTGAAGGTGTACTCCATCAAATCAATATGTTGGCAAATCCAACCAATCCAATTTGTGAAACATCGCCAAGAGCAACGGCAATTAACTTCTCAACAAACCAAGGGCCGACAATTTCGAATACCAGTTCAATAAACTATCAAAGTGTATACGATGCTGCAAGTCATTCATCAAAATCCCACATTAATCAGGCTCATTCTTTGATTTCTGAGCCAAATCCACATGGATTACATTCGTATGCAAAATCAATGAGTTTAAATTCGATGAGTGGTTCGTTACCGTCAACTAGTGCATCTGCATCAAATCATTCGATGCCAAGTACTAGCTCAACCCGTGTTGACAATAATGCCACCTTACGTAGTATGATAATGGGAACATATAATGAATATCCAACAGGTATGTAATATCATTATTTGATTAATGTGATTTTTTCCTTTAAACTAATCTAATATTATTGTAGATGTAGTCGGCAGTAGCTATCAAACGGGAAATTACTCTATTGATATGACCACAAATAGCATTCAACAAAATCAATCAATTCATATCCAACATCAGCAACAAGCTGTCCAAAATATGCCAACATCCTCACAGAATGCATCTGGTTCGGGCCAACAACAGCCGGTGCCAGCACAAAGAAGTTCTCAATCAAAAATATCTGAAATGTTAAAGAAGAAAGTACCACCGAAACGGAAATCGACCGTCAGCAATTCAAGATCAAAAAATCGTCAAGAGGAACAACCATCTGTAATGCACGATTTGATTAATAAGGCCACTTTGGGTTCAGCTAGCAATCGAAATGCACCAGGAACATCGTCGTCATCTGGATCATCAACACGATCTCGGTTTAGTTCATCAATATTAGCGTCATTAAACCCCGCTCGATGGGGAAGACAGAGCAGTGCAAATAGTAGCTCCAGTTACACAAAGGAAAATACAACCAACAATTTGAGTAAAAGTAATTCAAATTCTAACTTTATAACGGCCGGTAATCGTGAATTAGCTCGTCAATGGATTCGTGATCAATCAGCAATATTTGCCAATCGTTTCAACAATCAATTAATCCCAATTGAAAAAGTTCCATCGGATGCATGTGTTTTAAATCGTCTGTCAAGTAAGTGTTTAGTTCACCCTTTATTAATATGATTTAGAGTTCAATTTTAATTGGATATTTGTTGAATGTGTTATAGATGTGATAAATAATTTACATGGTAATAAGGAGGATTGTTGGATCGCCTTAAATGATCTCAAAAATATTTTACTACAAAGTGATATAACGCCATTTGAGTTCAATCATTCCTGTTTAATAAAAGCGATGACGAACTTCTTAACATCTGATCAAGGTATTGTGCATCGTGATGACCGATTGAGGGCATTTTTGAATGTTTTTGCTAACCTGCCAGTTGATTATGGGTACGTACAACTATTAACTAACAAAAAATGGTAATAAGTTCAAAATTCATTGTATTTCTTTTGAATATATTTTTAGGGTTCCTATTGATACCATGAACATCGAATCAACTGCATTCCGTGCATTTGTAACAAAATTGAATGGTTGTGTGACACAATTGGAACAATTTCCAGTTAAATTACATGACTTTTATACGGGAACTGGTAATCGGTCAAATACAAGTGCCCTTAAATTTTTTAATACGCATCAACTAAAGTGCAATATACAGCGTCATCCAAGTTGCACTAACCTAAAGCAATGGAAAAATGGTACAGTACGTGTCGATCCATTGGCACTGATTCAAGCAATTGAACGATATTTAGTAATGCGTGGTTATGGTGGTATACGAGCAGAATCTGATGATGATTCTGACGACGATATTGACGATAGTTTGACAGCAGCTGCAGTTACTCAGGTAATTATCGATTATATACTGTATATGATTGTGCTTAATAATTTTATATATATTCTATTGTTTACAGGGAATTTTTAAGCATAAATTACAATTTTTAATTGGTGATCATGTTTTGCCATACAATATGACTGTATATCAGGCTGTTAAGCAATATTCGTCTTTAGTTCAGGAACAATCAGAGACTGATACGGATTCTGAAACCCCCATGGGTAAATACTATTGACTAATTATAATTTTTAATAGAATTGATATTAATTGACTATTCAAATGCAGGAAATGCTAGTATATGGATTCAACAGCATACAATTTTTTATCGTCCTGTTGAGGATGATAATAGTTCGTCAAATACAGGAAAGGGCACATCATCTTCGAGGAAGAATAATAAAGGAAGTGGAACACAAACAAAGTCTGGCCGTAAGAAACCAGAATACTGGACATGTGGGCTAGTACCGGCCGTACAATCTCCATTAATGAGTATATTAACCAAAACATTACCCACCGACATGGTAAATATACAAGATGCATCACTCGATGCTCTATGTATGCTACGTATAATGAATGGTCTTAATCGTCATTGGAATTATCTGTATAATCATGTGAGACATGAACCAATCATAAATCAATCGGAATTTATTCATCCTAAGGTACGCAAATTAATTTTATTGTTAATTTAATTTTATTAATCTGATAATTTAATTTTATTTATAACAGTTAACGGCGAAAGCAAATCGCCAAGTTCAAGATCCAGTAGTAATTATGACTGGAAATTTACCTTCTTGGTTGCAACAAATTGCTACAGTGTGTCCCTTCCTGTTTCCATTTGAAACACGTCATTTATTATTCTATGCCGTAACATTTGATCGTGATCGTGCTTTACAACGGTTGTTAGATGCTACGCCTGAATTAAATTCAAGCGATTCTCAAGATCGTGTTACACCACGTCTTGACAGAAGGAAACGTTCGATATCACGTCAAGATATTTTACAGCAGGCTGAACAAATCTTGATGGTAATGACGAAAAAAAAGAAGAAATAAATTATATTTGAGACTAATAGTTGTTCTGTTTTAGGATTTTGCACATTCAAAGGCTCTCCTTGAAATCCAATATGATAATGAAGTTGGTACTGGTTTAGGTCCAACGTTAGAATTTTACGCAATAGTATCAAATGAGTTACAACGGACTGATTTGGGATTGTGGTATGGAGGTGATAGTTATCAACGCACATCAAATCAAATTGGAGAAGCTATTAAGTCTGGTGTTGTGAGTCGAATTGATGATGATGATATGGTTGAGGTAAGTTATTCACAAAACAAAGATGAATAGTAAACGGCAATAATAATTGAATTTTTTACAGGATCAACAAATTGAACAAGTGCATAATCAAACATCAACACACACAACTATGTTAACAACTACAACTACCACTACAACAACAACAATGACATCAAGAACTAATGTTCAAATTGTTGAAAGAACTGATCAAGATAGGAATTCAAGTGAAATTTCCGTAATTGAAAGACAAACTCAACAAATTCAAGAGCAAGTACAAATTACAACCAGTACTATTGAATATGTGAATACGCCAAACGGATTATTCCCGATGCCAATAGGTAGAAATGCGAAATGTCCACAAATGACACGATCAAAGATTAAATTTAAATTCTTGGGTAAATTAATGGCTAAGGCGGTGATGGACAGTCGAATGGTATGTCATTTATTAAATGTTGAAACTTTCCGATTGAATACTAATATTGAATATTTCATTTTTGCAGTTGGATTTACCGTTTTCAATTCCATTTTATCGATGGATGTTGGGTGAAGAGCATTCATTAAGTTTGGCTGATCTCAGTTGGGTGGCACCTGAAATTGCATCAACTCTTTCTCGGTTACAAGATGTTGTTCATAAGCGGGATCAAATTAAAGCCAAAATCGAAGTGGTAATTATTAGAAAGTTATAAATTTGATATTATCAGTTATTTATAATTTTTTATTTTGATTTCACAGATGAAAAGTGAAGAACAATTTTTCAAACAGCAAATAAATGAATTGGATTTGGATGGTTGTCCGATTAGTGATTTGGGATTAGATTTTGTTGTTCCGGGCTATCCTGACATCGAACTGCGTCGACATGGACAAAATATTCCGGTCACTATACATAATTTACATCTATACATATCTCTAGTTACGTTTTGGCTTCTAAATGAAGGTGTTCAAAAGCAGTTTGAAGCTTTCCGAGAAGGTATATTTCTTATAATATTCAATTGCAACGTTCAATGGAAATACTAAAATTGTTGTTTTTTTTTTATTTGTAGGATTTGATTCAGTATTTCCAATAAATCGATTAAGAATGTTTTATCCAGAGGAATTGGAGAATGTATTTTGTGGCGCTACAAATACCACATTTAAGCCATGGGACAGTAGAATGTTACAAGAGTGTTGTCGTATTGATCACGGTTTTACACAGGACTCAAAGGCAATTCGTTATCTGTTTGAAATTTTAAGTAGCTATAATTATAATGAGCAAAGAATGTTTTTGCAATTTGTGACTGGTTCTCCACGTTTACCAACTGGTGGTTTCCGTGCATTAAATCCACCATTAACGATTGTAAGAAAAACAATGGAATGTAATCAATTAGCTGATGATTATTTACCATCGGTAATGACATGTGTTAATTATCTAAAACTTCCGGATTATTCGAGTAAAGAAGTAATGCGAGCCAAACTAAGGATTGCAACAAGTGAAGGCAGTTCAGCTTTCCATTTATCATAAATGTGTGAGAAGAGAGCGGAAAGTGAAATGGATAATATCAAGAAATATACAAATCATCCTATAGGTGGGTGGTGCTATTCATTTCACATTATAAAAAAAATTATCTAATACAATTGAAAATGATGTTCACATAAGAGGATATAAACCTTCAAAAAAGAAAGAGAATATTTGTTGGTTTCTTATTTTTTTAACGAAAACGGTTTTTGATTAAAAATTTGACTTGAATATTAGTTTTTGAACGTGCGTGAATATATAATTTAGTGCTTCATACCAGAATTAAATATAAAATAACAGATGAACATTGATGGAGATGAGAGAATGACAGAGTGAATAGAGTACGAAAGTGATTGATCAAAAACTGAATAGAATTTAATTGAATGTCAGTTCTTTTCTGGGGATGTATATAGCGACCCACACAGTAAATATTAATTACATTCATAGTATCTAGTTTAACAAAAAGATTAAATTGGTAAGATTTCGTATTTGATAAGATTGAGAACATTAAGGTAGTAGAGAAGGGTGACATATGTTTTATGTAAATTTTTAATTTCTATTTGTACATTGACTGCGCTCTTGTTTAATTAAATGAATCGAATAGAGAAGAATATATATAAACTAGGGACGATTGAATTTTGATTATTGAATGAAAAGAAAAAGAAGAATTAAGTAGTATAGTAAATGGGAGTCGTAGCGATGGGATTATGGAGACTCGATAAAAGATAATTAGAGAGTTCAAGTATATACATATAACTAAAAAAAAAGTGTCGTAATTAATTTGAATATTTTAATGTGAATTCTGTCGATGGCTATTTGTAAGATAATAATATTTTATATGAAATGAGATATATAGAGATACAATAATTGGCAATAGGTGATAATTGCTAAGGTGTAATCGAATCCCATCTAAAAATAACTAAGTCTTTAAGCCGCACGACTTACTGTACATCATATAAATATGATTTTGTTTTGTTTTTTTTTTTTTTTATTATTTTAACTATTAATTGATACAATTGATAGACATAAGAATGATATGTCTATTAAGTTGACTTCATTCATATTTGAATTTTCCATACTATTTTTTTTTGCCTTCGTTTTAAAAACTACCTACATGTTTTATATTTGTCCACGTTAGAATGAATTTATAATTAATTTGAATCAAAAAATTTTATGATTTTTTATGTTAATTTAAGGAACTTTATGAGAAAAAAAAGATACAAGAAACCGAATATAATTTACATGGATTAATGACAAAATACATCACATGTTATTTTCTTTAATTATTGTAATGGTATAATATATTAGAAAAGGAAATGCTTATGAAAAGAGCAATTTATTGAAATAATCAAGAACCTAATTTTTGGACCATTCTCTTACCATGAACAGTTGATATGTGTTTCCAAGAAAATTTTAAATAAATGAACAATACTTAAGATATAAATTTTATTTTGTCTGAGGTTGGTTGAGTGTCTGGAATTGGTTTTGTTTTTGGTAAGGATGCTCTTAGTGTAGAGAGTCTTGAGGAATTAATTCACAATTTTTTAAAGATTTCCTGGTAGTTTCTTTACCAATACTAATGCATATTGTTGGTACACTGATACGAAGTATTGATTACAACAACAATTTTGAAACTATTGGATTTTCAGTTATTTTCTTCTAGTGGTCTCAGTGTTAAGAGGAATTCACCAATACTAATGCAAATTGGTACACGGACACGAAGCATTGTTTACAACAACAATTTTGAAACTTTGTTTTTTCAAATTCAAAAGTTTCAGTTTTAGCCGTTACCGTTATTAATTTCAGTTGTTTTGGCTGAGCGTTTTGAGATGTTACTTCTAATGTTTTCATCAATAAATAAACCCCTCAAATGCTTCGGTTGTATTTTTGCACTATTTTTTATTTGGTAGTTGGACAACTGACAACCAGGGGAATAATTTATAATTTTAGTAACCAAATGGATTAAACCGTTTTATTTTAAAAATTAAATCGGTTGCAATATTTCGGTTGGTAATGAAATAATAAATCAAAAGCGACTTAAATGTATAATAACTTTAATAAACAACTTATTACATAAATTCTATATTCTAGTAAATGATATCGGTATTATCTGATTCCTTATTTACCCAAATTATATTGGAAAATCTTGGCTCTTTATTCAAATCCGTTGGACTGGTAGTTCCAATACTTATCGTACTGATTGTGATCGAATCAGTTGATTGTGTTTTATTCAGTTGTTCCTGGCTATTAATCCTGAATATGGTCTTATTAATCACAGCAACCAATACTCCCCCAATCACTGAGAGGGTAGCGAAAGCAGACAATGGTACTACACGTCCAAATTCCTTCAAATAATTCACAAATGGAGCTGCCAAGAACCATGTTCGACCCCATACATTTACAGAAAACATTAGAATTTTTCGTTTCTCTGGAACCACAAGTTGAGTAGTGCAAGTCGTTAATACCGACAATGCACAGGATGTGGATGTTTTCAATAAAATCGATGCTATCATTTCAATACCAACTCGTCGATTTTCCCTAACTGCAATCACACAGAAATAGAATTATTACCCTCGCTCTATTAACAGAATGATACAGCTTGGACATCACTCACTTGTATCCGGTATCAGCCACGTGAAAAATACTACGATTCCGGTACTAATACTGAACAAGCCAGCCCACAGCCATCGTTTTCTCGCATACAAGATTAAATACAAACCAAAAAATGTTCCAATGATCTCGCTTAAACCTAAAACACAATCAAAGGCATATTTTACACAGTTTAGGGATGTATGTAATCGAAATCGGAAGAACACCATTACCAATGATTGCTGTATTGATGTGTAAATGTTCTCGTCCAAATGCACGAATATTTAAAACCATTGAATTAAATATAATGATAAAAATAGCCCATGAATAGTGGACAGCTAACATGATATGTTTTCGCGGATTTCCTTCCCACAATGTCATCCAACCTAAATGTGGTGGTGCTTCCTTCCTTAAAGTATCCGAGAACAGATCAATTGAATTCAATATGAGAACAATTAAAACCACATAATTCTTACAGATCTCTAGCATATTTCATCAGTTTGTTTTCCAGATCCGGTGGAACAATTAGCTTATTAATCCGTGATGCCTCCAATAGAATAGTTTTCGCTTCACGAATCTTCCCACGTTCTAGATACCACACTGGTGAATCTGGCATATAACTAAAATCATAATGAATATATTTATTATCCATTGCAAAATTATCAATCATTTACTTCCTTTACCGGTGTAAGAAGATCAGCATTAGTGTGGGACATGAAATTGCCACATACAGGTGAGACCAACTGTTAAAGAATATGGCCATACCAGGCAAGAGAATTAATCCAATTGACCAAAACAATTCAAATAATGTGATCGTTATTATTCTGGCCTTCCCAAATGTGATCACAGTCACTAGAAAATTAAGAAAATGTTAATTAATGTTAATCAAAGTGCAATAAACTGATGCAATATTATCTACTTATGTTTAAACCAGTCGCATACATCAGAACACAACTGACCGCTGTTAAACAACGAAAGAAAACATGTAATTCGTAGTAAACCATCACACCGGTCAGCATACCAAATACTACTTGCGTAAACATTCCCCATAACATGATCGTTAATGGACTATACCTAAAATGGAACTGTTTCAGTTACGCGGTTATAATTCAATGTATCAAATGAATCATAATTGAGAATTTAGAAAATTACACTCACTTAGCCATTAACCAGGTAGCAATGATGCCACCAATTAACACACCTAAAATATGAAACGTTTGTGTAACTGGTACCAAAATTTTTCTATTGCACACTAAATCAAATGTTGTTATAATTGAGTCATATTCTGTTAAATATACAAATTCATAACACTTCACAGTAGTTCGATTTAAATATCCTCTAGTATCTTCTGATACTGATCGGTTTGAATTCAAAAGATTCATATAAAACTTTGGGTTATCCATAACATCTTTATACACGTGACACGAATCAAATGTATTAATCGTATTGTGATGAAGATCAGTTATTTGAGTTGGTGGATGAACTAATTTTATCCAATCAGATACTTTGTTGGATGATAATTCGTCTGGTGGTTTACAATAAAATTCGCCCATCTTTAACGCTGGTCCGGAGTAAATGATGACTGCCATAAACCATGATGATGGAATCTTACACAAAAAGAATAGGAGAATCATCCGGAGTTGCCACTTTCCGAATGCACCAGTCATTTGGTATATAATATCTTCCACTTCTGCCATGCTCCAGTCTTAAAATCAACTTAATCATAACACAGTAACTGTCTGAAATTGACTAAAAGCTTATCTACTGATTATTAGTGATTTTATAGTAAAATTTCCATCCATTCAATTCACAATTATTGACGAAACTTATTACTTGAAATCACCTGCTAATTTTCAGTCCAAATGTTTTCTGTTCAATTGTTGTGAACTTTTACCAAAGTTTCAATTTGGTAAATGTGAATTGTGTTTTGGAGCCGATAATTATCACAATAATAAATCGCATACTTCTACAAATCATCCTTCAATTGTGATCGAAATCAATTAACACAACTAGAACTTTTCGTTTGTTTTTACTTGCTATAAATACACACCACACCGGTGAGTTTTAAATAAAATAATGAAAATCAAATAGTTTGTGATAATGGATGATAATCAAAGATTAATGAGACTAATTAACTGTTTGCCCTAACAAGTACTCGGATAAATATGAAATGCAACCGGAATTAAACAATGTCATATGTGTGAATTATAAATGATAATAATTAAAATCTCATAAAATATTCTTATTCAATTAACTGTATTCTTTCATAGCATTTTTAATTAAACATTCTAGTTCAAATAGTTTGGAAAATAAATTAGTTACAATTATGTATAATTGATGCAATTATTGTTACGCGACATTACGCTATAAATGAATATTTCGGTAATCGGAGGTTGAAGTGGAATCAAATAGTTTTTGTTTCGATTAATTGCTGAACAATTTTGAGCAGTTTTACAAATCTCCATTTTTTTTTTTTTGGTATTTAATTTAAATATATTTAATTCATAGTAATTCGTTTTATTATTAAATTGATTTATAGATTTTCCTGATAATTCTTAAATTGCCATCATGATTTGATCAAATGAAACATAATTAATAATACACAATTCTTATTATAATATGTTAGTTAATTGATTACAATTATTACTACGACTAGATTACATCGTTTATCAATTACAATCCATATTATTTAGATAATTTTATATTTTATTCTTTTCTGTTATATTGATCAATTTAGCCTTAATTTTTATTAAATAGACAATTTCACTAATTATAAAACTACGGTTCGGAAAATGTTATTTCTTTTTTTTTTGAATGAATAAATGGAAACTTCAAGACTATTTATTACTACATATAATTTACTTTGAAAAATTTTTCATCATTGTTATTTCTGTAATTTTATTTAATTTATTTTATCACAGGAAAAATAAATAACTATGTATTTAAGTTCATTAAATTATTTACAAATTGTTTATCAATTATGTATGTAAATATTATTAGTAGGAAGTGAAGTTCATTGAAATTGTATTGTAGTGATACTGTAATGTGAATTTTCTGTATTTGGAAATTACTTCAATGTGTTTGTTCAAAAAATTTTAAATTCTATCAATTATTGGATTAGAAAATCTTATTTTTCTCCGTGTTTCTTTAATAAATTTCTATGTTCTTTTCGCAATTAATTATTAAAAATTCTGATAAAATTTAATCGTACAAAAACACTCACATTTTTCTCACACTTATTGAATAAAATGAATTTCAAAGTTAATTTATCGAAGACTAATAATCGAATATTATGTATGAAATTTATCTATACAATTCATATTAATTAATTTTTTTTTTTTAAATAAAAAAATTAACTTTCTTTTAATTAAAAATAATTAGTTTTGATTTAAATTGCTCAATTGCGTTAAACAGTGACCATCACTTAGTAAAAGTGTTGGACTGCATTGAACGTCTTCTCAATTTTAAGATTTTATTTAAAAGGATAATATCATTGCACACCATTTTGGATTATTGTTATCTTTATGATCTTAAAATAATAATACTAGACTTGGTAGATCACCTTGTGCCACATAAAATGATTGCACAAAAGAAACTAAATTTAATTAATTCGTTATTGAAATAATTTCATACGGGGAGAGGGAAATGGTGGATATTTATTTATATTAATGTATATTGATATATTTATTGATCGATTGTCTAATAGTATTGCTATTGATTTAACAGTGTGTTTGTTACCTCAGAGAAGGACAACAAAGGACTCCCGTCCGTGTTATCGCTGATGTACGAGATTGATGATGATGGGTATGCGAAAGCTGCGTGAGCTGTGATATTTGAGACAAACTGCCGTGCTGGTGATGATGGATCACAGATGCTTCTGCCACCGGATGCGGATGATGTGGATGTTCGATCCCGTAGCCGGTGTTGCGCGACAGACAACTTGCTGTTGATTGATTGATTTCGCTGGTCACCCTAAAATTTTTGATTCAATTATCATATGAAACTGATCATTTCAAAGATTTTATGCAAAGTATATTAATGAGCTGATTTTAAGTGATAAAACAAAGCTTAAAAAAATTAATAATTACGTCTAAAAATTTAGCAAAAATAAAACAAAACCAAAAAAAAAACACTCACTGAGTGCTAGTGTGCTGTGGAGCATGATGGTGATAAGTGAAATACTGGTATTGCGAGTAAGCTGGTGTCCATACCTCGCAACCTGAAGTTCCATTAACCGGATGATGTTGATTCAAACTATTATGATTTTGTGACAAATGATGCATTGATGCTGACTCCGTTCCAGTCACTGGATTATGATGTCCCAGATGAGAATGACTATAAAGTGAATTCGATTCATTCATCTCTTGATGTTGAGCATGTAAACCATAGGCAGGATGATCTTTGGTCTCATTCCATTTAAGAGACTGTAAATGATCATCGGCTGATGGTTCCTTTAAGTGAACTGCTTCAGAGTACATGGCACCATTTGATGTTGGCGTTACATTCGGTGACCTCGTTACGTTACCATGCGTATTATTCGGAGCCGTAGCTGTGCCCCACATTAGCACCGTTTGTCTCTCATAATGCTGTTCTGGTGGCGAATGATTCTCTAATTTCGGTGTGACTGAATGATTTGCATTTGTTATGTGTCGTGAATTATTATTATTTACTGAATTATTCGTATTCGAATTATTTGGTGTATTGGAATGAGGTATCGATGCAACACTATTTGCTGGCGATGGACCACCAGATGAACAAGAGACAATGTCCATAACTGGTGGCGATGTTTTTGGAGTCTTCATTGATGCTTGTGATAACTAAAAATTAATAAAATATAAGGTGATCTGGCAATTATCTGATAATCGAATAATAGACTACCTGAGCTGGAATTGTTGGACTTGAATAATTAGGATACAATGCTGTATTTCGAACATCTCCATTCGTTGGTGAATAATATTTACTGTTATCTTGCCACTTATCATCTTTTGGTGTAATTCCATAACCATCGTATGACAGAAAACCATTGGTAACATAGGAAGAGGAAGCCGGCGAATGATGATATTCTGGATAATAGCTGGGTACACCTTGTAATCGATACTGATGAAATAGATTCTCTGACACTGGATAAAAATTACTAGGATGTGATGGCATATATAGATTATCAGCTGATGATGCATATGGAGACGGTGGATACATTGGATTCAAATTCGAGTAAGCAGCAGCAACAGCAGCCGCTGGATCTGGTATGTAATCGACTACAGCTGGTGTTTGTGCCACCTGATTAATCGGTGATTGTTGTTGTAATTTTCGTTTTGATCGACATGTTGATAAGAAATCACGTAATTGTGTTTTATATCGTCTATTGGTGCGTTGTGTTGTAGCTGGTGGTGGAACAGCCGTTGGTGATCCACTAGGAGGAACAATCAATTGATCGGCTTCACTAAAATACGTAGATGCTAATCCAGTATCCAAGTAACTAACTTTAAAATCCATTGTTCGTTTGCCAAGCAGGTCACGGCCTTCCTCCTCCATTAATTGTCTATGAGTACTGATGATAAAGTCTGGTTTTGAATTCTTATAGACCAATCGTGAACTAGTGAAGGTTAAAAGTGAATTCAATTTATTAAAACAATAATCAAATTAATATTAAATTGATTTGTCATTACCTCGTTTGAAGCCATTGCCATTCACCGTCTTTCTTTTGATAGCGATATGCAATCATACCAGATGCACCAGTTTTCAATAGTTCTTGATGTGCGCTAGCCACATATGCCAAGTCATCGTAATGCACTAAATCGTAACCACCCATTTGTGCCAACTCACCATCGGAATACCCAAGAATCATTTTGCCACGTTGATCCATTGAAACTAATGCAAAATCTAATTTATGTTTTGATTTAAACATATTCTCCTTTTGTGGTAGCTCCAATAGACTGGGTGGCCCAAACGGTGTACAGTATGCAAACAATGCTAATGGTGGATCTTCCGTTTTCCGATTTTGTCCATGAAGAATTTTAACACGTCCACGGATATCAAGTCGAAGAAATCCTGATGTATTGTCTAATAAACATCGAAATCGTACCGTAAAACTACGCTCCAAGTAAGTGGTTTTATCGGGTGATAAACATTCTGATAGAGTCATGTTTGCCATATCAGCTGGAAGAAATGAATTCCACAGTAGTTGACGCTGTAATTCTTCCCGGTCCTCTGAATGTACCAATTCATAAACAGACTGATGCACTATATCTGACTGAAATAAATAAGTAAATGAATGATTTTTTTTATTATCGTACGATAACTAAAACATTGATTATCAGGTAGTGACTTAACACTGATTAATGACATTCTTAATTAACTGGTTTCCGCACAATGGTCAAGGTTTATTGACAATCAATGAAGTTTTTTTTTAAAGAACGCCCTTTTTTACGAATAGTATTGCTGTTAAATGTGTAAATAAGAATGAATCGTTAATAATTCATTTAAGATCGGATATGTGAAAATAAAAATATTGTTAATTGAAACATAAAAGGTAAAAGAATTATTAGAGGTACTTGATCAGATTTTATGTTGCTTAACAGTCAATGAATTTAATTATTGTACTACTGATGAACCAAATGGAAGAAGAACGACAATTATTTGCCTCTTTCTTATGTTTATGAGAATATGTTCGATTTTTCCATAAAACCTTTGTTTTTTTTTATGAAAAATACTATAACAAGAAAAACTATAAATTTGTTTAACTAGATCGTTAAATCACTTATAGTATACTGTAGTGCAATTTTGCAGTAGTTAAAGTCACAACTTTAATATTCATTGATTTTAATAAAACAGTGGATTATGCCTTAGGAACTACTTAAAGGAAAATATATTTAATTTATGAGTTTTTTATTTATGCGTAAAATTCACAAAAAAAAGGATAAAAAATCGATTCATAATTTAATAGATGGCAATGAAAAGAGCAAAGAGTATTGATATTCATAATAAATAGTTTAATTGATTACCTGATGGAAACCTAAATAACTTTCTATACTGTGCGTAGCAAAGAATACTTCACCCTCGCATGTTAATATCATCAGAAATCCATTAAGTGCCTGAAAGAAACAAAATAAAACATAAAGAAATATGAAATAAATTGGAATACACAATTATGGTATTAATTCATAATCGAATAGAATGTATAAATTACATGAGCTGTAAGTAATCATTGCGTCTTCATTATTATTGGCAATCTTTAATGATACTTGCTCCATTATTTTTAATTCATAGAGTGGATCATTTAATACCAAAAGGAAATTACCTGTAAGACTAAACAAATTATGGGGGACCCAAAATATACCTGAATGAGTCAAATTATTTTAATTACTTAATCAAGATCACAATTGTTCATACAATCATCTATTATGTTTTGTTCATTATCTTTAATTAATATTCATTTACCCCCATGATGGATTGATATTTACACAGTAATTTCGAACTACCGAATTCTGAATAATTTGAATTCCAAATCTATACGATTTCCATGGTGGATAGATAAACTAGAAAACCATTTTAATGATTAGTGATACCGAATGAGATTGATGATTATCCAACTATAAGATTTATGAAGATTCAACTCTACTATAATTCATCAACAATATAATATTTGTTTGCCTAGCAAATTAATCATCATTTCTTTCAATGTTTAATGAGAGATTTCATCTAATTCTTGGGTTTTTCAACAATCGGAAATGAGTATTTTAATGGTATTTACAAAGTGCCTGAATTAGCACCGAACTGTGGAAATTCAAATAATAACAACTGAAACATTCATTTAATCATCTTTCGTGAAGACTTTCAAGTCATTAGTTTTGTGGAGTCTTATAGGGATCAATTATAATTTTATTTTCAATAGATAATATTTTCCATTTTAAATAACTAAATCAATATGATCAGTAGTTGATTTTCAAGGAGTGTGAAATTGCCAATGTTAGGACAATAAAATTGAGTCTAAAAGACAATCATATGAGTGGACATAAACTCCATCATAATTACAGTTCATGAAAATACCTGATGTAAGAATACATATAATTACACGTTGAATTACATTTAAAGTCCAACATATCTCTTTACCATCTAACTAACTATGGGTGTTGTGTACCACATTATAATAATAAAAATGAATCAACAGAGAAATACTGAAATGAAATTTTATATCAAGTTAGTAGATTCTTTCATTATGGCCATTCTTCTAAGTCTAATTTATAAGTAAGATTAAAACGATGGTTTTTGTTTTATTGTCTTTTCGTTTTTTAAAGAAATATATTCTAGTTACAAATAAAAAAACCAGGTGAAATTGTAGAAAATTAATAGGTGAGAAAGAGAACTGTCTTTAAGGTACTGTCTCCCTATTAATTTTTTCGTGGTACGCAATGTCAACAATCAAAGAATAATATGAAACAGAACCAGTTAACTAGTTTTATTTACTAACTGATTGCACATTATGATATATCCAAGATATGATATTATTAACTTTCTGAGAGACAAAACTGTTTGTATTCACTAAATAACAACAGAAACTATGCAATGGTAAAAATACTTTTTTGTTTTATTCTTCCATTTAACCTGAATATATTTCATTGATACAATCTCAGGTGTAAGACACAAAAAATGTTGGCATTGCAATATACACCAGTGACTGCGATATTAAAACCAATGAGGGATTCATACAGCAAATTTCATTCACCAAAAGGATATAATCCATAAGTGTAGAGATCATGAAAAGAACAAGAATGAATTTTTGCTACCTAAGAAAGGTGCGCGTACCTCTTAACTCTTAATGAATGAAGAATAAAAATGTAATTTAACCAGAATAACAAAATGTGTAAATAAAAGAAATTCACAACGTGAACCAGCTAATGTGATTTTAATAATCACATAAAAAGAAACATATTTATCTGATATGATTAAAGTTTTCTATACGATACAGGTATTTATACGGTCTGTATGAGGTCACACTGTGTTTCATTTATGTCTATCAAATAATCAAGATGAATGAATTTTTATATTTCTTAAAGTCACAATTCAAATATCAGTATTAAATCATAACAGATGAAAAACAATTGTAGATGAATATAAAACCTATAATTTAAAAAAATTAACTTCTATTTATTTAATTTGAAAAGAGTTGTTTGGCCACCATACACGTAGTAAAGAGATGACATCAAAATTGTTAGGCCAAACTATAATCATAATTCTCTTTGAATGAGTGAATAATTCTGATTGCCTTCGTTCATTATTTTCAGTTGGTTTGATATTGAAATGATTTAATGTTATTTAATATCAATTTAATGATCCATTATCCACATATGATTAGATAAAACAGATTAAAAATCATAAGATTGCCTAAAGCGTTACTTTACTGAACTTTTGGCTAATGATTTCAAAACAGTAGATAGCCGAATTTTCTTAATTATATACACAAAATAAAAATATTCATTAAAGATCTCAAAGACTCTTCACCCTAGAGCTTTTGGGCTCCCGTAATGGGCATAATGAATTTAACGGATAAACAAATCGACAAGAGTTTTTAATGAATTTAAATGAACTCACCTGAAGAAACATATCACCGTCCAATAAGCCATGCTCGATTGCACCCAATTCACGATTTCTGTAACTATCGTACGATATTAACCCGTTTTCTTCCTTTTCTTTGTGCATTACCACTGAAATGAAGACAAATTGTTTTATTTTGTTAGTACATCATGCAAAACTCATAATCGATCAAAATTCTATTTAATATAAAGTGAATGAACTTCAGCTATGGAAGTTTATTCGTTCAAAAGTTGGAGGAAAAAAACGAAAAAGACATTCAATAAAGATCTTAACATTTATCCATTACACATGATGGTTCATTTTAGGAAAACGTACGTTGAAATTCTTCATATATTTTGGTGAAAATAGAACACCACAATGGGACTCCATTAAATTCAGATCCAAACAGGCGGAATAAATGAAAATGGAATTGCTGTCGTAAGGAACCGTTTTTATATCAAGATACTTTACTACATTACCCAAAAATAAAAAAGCAACAAAAATGTATAAAAGAAACAGCGTGGAAGTATTAAATATTTATTGCTCTTGATAATAAGAAAAATTTTTATTGTATTCGATGAGAATGAAGGATGGGGTGCCCGTTTTATTATGCTCCAAACCACTACAATGAATTACATTCATAAAAGAGGCCAACAGATGAAACCATTTGGAATTTCGTAAAAGGATCTATAGTCGTTAAGCTGGTAGTTTTATATTTACAATGTAGAGCAACATATTTGTCGTCCATTTTTTTGAATAACCAAAACCGACTTGAATAGAAACTTACCATCGACCAAGAATAATTGATTGGTATTACTCATCAATGGTGGAATGAGAGATTGAAGTCGATCTATCAAATAATTAATTTACCTTTAATAAAAATTAATGGATAAATAATTAAACGTCATTGATCTCCTATTAGACCAAAAAAATTTTTTTATTCTATTTCCAAAATCGGTTACCCTTTTCGACATCATAGAAAACATTTTATGTTGTTTATGATACAATCATTATATTGGATTATTCTTTTATTGTTATTTTGGTGTGGAGTTGTAGAAATGGAAATGGTACCATCATCAAATATACAATTGAATTTGATTGTTATCTTTTAATCGACGTATTGACCAGAAATTGTTGCATCGTTATTATTCAATTACACCTCATTGAATTTACCTCTCACACTCTTGTACTGTGTTTCGCTGGTTTACATACTCGGTTGGTGGACAATGCCGAAATGGTCACTATCGCGTTAATTTATTATACAAATAGAGGTCAACATCGGTCGGGTACAATATTACCTGGGCCGACGTTGAACTATCTGGCGTTTTGTTAATTCACTCTTATAATATTTACATTTAGACGCGTGGCAATTGAATTGAATAGAATAAAATAGGATTTTTATATGTTATTTTGTGGGTGAAACAGTAATTACACTTTTGGATACAATAGGAGCGTTGGTAGCATATGGAATCAATATCAGTTTATGCTTATTCATTTATTTTGGCAGTCAATAGATGTTATCATATCCGAAATCATCAATAACATTGAAGTGAGTGATTGTGGTGAACCATTTCATACGGTTCATCAATTGACAACATAATTTAATGATCATTTGATTGAAATATCAATATCACAGTAAAATTCAATCAATTGAACTGATAATCTTTTAATCTAATTAATTGGATGAGTTAAGATAAGGGTGAATGTTTTCTTTTTTTTTGCTTAAAAAATACTTAATTTTATTAATGTTTTCCAATTGGATTTAGAAAGAAAGTTAATAGAAGTGGTTACAGGGCCGTTGACTAGACAAAAGAATGAATATTACAATAGATGAATTTTTCTAATTAAATAACGCACCCTTAAGGTATCGTTAAAACGAAATAAAATAACTGAATACCAAACTGGTCATGAGGTTTCCTTTTTAATGTGAATTATTAGAAATTGAAATGGCTAACATATGTTGTGGATTTGAGAAATTATTTTTGTAATTTGGCCCATTTCTATAAAATGAGGGCCAATATTACTATAAATTTTATTTTTGAATGATATTCAACCCCAAATAAAGTAACAATCTATATCATAATTCACTCAGTAACGAATATAAAAAGATAATAATCCTGATGATTTCATGTTCATAAATTTTATGAAGTGAAATTCACACCGGATCATTCACCTGGACGATGGGCGGACGTTTAAATTTAAATGATGAATATTCGAAACAATTTTAATGTTAATTTACGATTGCATGGCCAATTAGTTTGATGCAATGAACCCTGTACTGGATGCTGTCAATGCTCAATACTCTAGGGTACATCAATCACAATAAGATCTTTAAATTTTCATTTGATAAACAGTTCAACGGTTACATGGAACTCCATTAGATAACAATAATGAACAGGAACAATTAGGGTGCGGGGGTGACTGCTCACTCATGCTCAATTTAAAAGAGGTCATGAATGCGAAATAACCAAAAAAAAAAAACAAAGTGGAATGGAAAAAACAACTTACGAAACCTAACAATTTGATAGCAATCAAATTGTTTATTGATGTCGATTTATTTGTCCTTAGTTTATGCATTAAATAGTTTACCAGGAAACATATTGTTTAATAGTTATGTACATGTGCACATGCAAGTACCGTCGATCATTGGAATACAATGACCTGCGTAGTTAAGCACCAATAATTTTCAAATGTTTACAATTTTATAAAAACTAAAATTGAAGGAAAAGAAAAATAGAAAATTATTTTTCATTTTGAAAATTGATGAGCGAAAGAGAAAGACTCCTAACCAATAATGGTTAATTCATTTGTTTGGCCAGATAGAGAATTAGTATCGATTTAAGGTAAATGGGAATGATACATAGCGAATAACCAAGGCCCCATGTTACATTCAATGATGATAAAATGAATAAGCGCGTGACTCAATTCAGGATATGAATGTTGTTTGGGACCCTTAAAACCACCACAAATTTATAGACAGGAATTGTTAGTTTTCCCATAAATAAACTGAACTGTACAAAGTGATTATATTTGGAAAATAACCGAAATAAATGGGGAGGATGTAAATAGGAATACAGGCTCATTATCAAAGTAACGGAACGATCTATTTAGAAGGTTGGCTGTATCCAATACTATCCAACTATCAGCATAAATATAATTAACAATCTAATGAGTACCATAGTTGGATGTAAAATGTACAGCATATTAAACACTTCATGGTTATTAGAAACACGATGGAAATAATATAGAGTAAACTAAGAATAGATGTTGTTACAGCTTCACCAAAACAACACATAAAAACTGCAACTAATATATTTTGGGTAATTAAACTGCATAATTATGTTACATAATTTATCTTTAGGTGTATAAATATAAAAGAAATGAATGATTGTCGCGGTTGGATGAAATCCAGTAGCCTCAGCCACTGAACAGTAGCAGAAAATCATTAAATGTTTGCTGATTTAAGAAGAAAATAAAAACCTCAAACAGTTGGCAAAAGGAATGTGTAAATTAGATACAAAACGCACCAAGAAATTGAGAACGGAATGATTTTAATGCCGTAAAAATGAGATGCACTAAATATTTTATCATTAATGTTATGTTCTTTCTTTTATTATGAATACCATCAAAATAAACTTTAAGAAATATAAGTGCTTGTACCTTGGAAGTTATACGTTTGAATTGATGATTTAAGTTCAATCTGTTTAGCCATAATGAAACTAACAAAACATTTGCAAATGGTTCATTGAGTTTTTTTTCTTTTTCCTTTTCTTTGATGATAAAAAAAAAAATCAAAAGAACTTTTAAGTTAATGAAATTGAAGAAGTAACTAGTGAATCACTTTGGTTTAGGTGTTATTTTGTTATGTGTTATTGTATGGATAGAATATCTTTGGCACTTTCTGATTAAACCACAAATTTGGTTCACACTGTAATTCAATATTATTTGGCGTGAAATTTTTATGAATAAACTCAGTAATCATATTTACATATATTTTCCATATCATAGCGGTTCAAATTCATTGGTTTTAAGTTTTTAATTTAACTTTATATTTTCCATTGTTTGATATAAGAGAAAACTAAAATCTATATGGGATGAAGTGATGGAATTGATTTCAGTTCATAGCCACAATTGGTAATAATGATGTTGAAATATGGAATGTGATGTCAAACGCCACAAATTTCAAGTAGATGAATTAAAAAACAAAAAATTGTATTAAATTGAATATTAAAGTTTACAAATTACCATTTCTTTGATGTTATTAAAAACGTCAATTTTAATTAGTATCATCATTTCATAATCATCACCATAAGGTTTATCCATTGTGAAATTCATGGAATTCAATTTGAACATTATGGCATATTCATATGTGTGTCTTTTGCATCGACATCAGTCACTTAGTTCTTTAATTTTTTTTTATGTTAACTAAAAGGGGACTTGATTATTTAATGAGGGCCAGCCGAAGTGTGAATTATGATGGATTGTACGGCAATAGTATTCACATCAGAACAACACATATAACTGATCAAATGAACATGATAAGTTTTACGTGGAATCAATCTTATCTTCTATAACATATCGGCTAAGAAACTAAACATTAATTTCATTGAAGAGTTCATAAAATCGCGTCATCTATTCAACTCCTGACATAATTTATTTTTAATGCAGAAACATTAAAACATATCAGTTGTGGTTCATTCTGGCGCCCTTAAAATTCTCGTTTTTTTTTCACTAACAAAATAACTAACAGAGAAAACAAAACCAAATATACATGTTTAGCCAAAGGATACCGCAAAATGTGGCCGCACCCATAGAAAGAAAATTCAACGATGTATGGCAAAGAAAATGTTCCTTTTTTTTGGTGTATTTGGTGTATTCAGCTATAATTTAACAATAAAAACAAAGTAGAAATTCTACAGTGGTTGGGAATGAAATGCCACCACCCAAAATGATGAATTTTCATTTAAAAACAGTGAACTCAGAGCCAGAACTGAAATGATATGACACATTCAATTTGAGCCCACATTTAAGTTCATCCACCGAAATTTCACTAAACCATTTGGGCATTTTAATTTCAAACGTTGCGGTGTTTTAGTTTTATTTTTCGGTTGAAATGAAATAATAAAGAACATACAACATCCATTACCGAATTATTTGGAATGTTCTTAAATTCATATTAATTGTTTGCTGCCGAAATATCAAATGTATTTTGTTGTTGTTCAGTTATCTACACAAGTTAGATGGTTTGGGATGATGGAACCAATCAACGTACAGACTAAATAAAATAAAAGTTAGATAAACTGTATTCACTTGGGAACATTGGAAAATACCATCCTTGGGGCCACCAAAAAGCAATTACATATTTTTCGTAAAATAATTGTTCAAGTCTCCAGAAAGGCAAAAAAAAAAACAAAAAATAAATAGAAAAATGTACTATACAATGTGAGTAAGAGCGAGAAAAGAAATTGTAATAAAAATGGATGAACGCAAGCGCATAGACATCTTTAACGACGCCATCGCGTGTCTTCTGTTTTCAATTTAAGCACCGTTACTGAAAAAGCAATCCGTCTTAAGGGTGAATAGGGTGAGTGGGTGGATGGTACCAATATTATTCTGTCGAAAATTTAGTTTCTATGCGCTCCCGCGGATAGAAATGGGTGGATGCTTTGTAATCATAGACATTGTATATATTTTATGTAATGGATGCGAATAGTCAAGGGAATTTATGAAACCAATCGAATTTTTCCAAAATGGATTTTCCATTCGAATGTATTAAATAAAATAGAATTATGATTAATCAACATCATCGAATATGGTGAATACAATTAATATCAGTTATAACATAAGTAAATTGAACGAATACTCTAATTAGGTGATAATAAATGATCAACAATTTGATGTAATGAGATCTATTACACCTGGCCGATATGTTTCAATTGGCGGGAAATATTGAACTAATTAGTCCAAGCATAGACCACTTGTTCTACGTGTTGTATATTGTGGACTACAATTTGATAACTTGTTCTCCACTAATCATGTGCTATACGATATCATGTGTATAATGTTGCTATTGATTAATTTCTTTCAATAAAAATGAATGCAGAAACAAAAATAAAGAATCATAATTCATTCTGTACTTGTTACCCGTCACACCAACATCCCCATATTATTGCTTCGAATACCTCACATACTAATTTCATTTTCATTCGGTCGCATTAAATCACAACGTGCGATAATAAATGGAATGAAACGTAACAAATTATAAAAAAAAATAGGAAAACATAAGAAAAATTAACTGAAATGAAAGAAATGTCCAAACATATTAATGCCTATTTTTATGATACTAAAGGAATACATATAAAAAGAAATAAGTAATAGGAAATCCTCAATTCTTCAAATGAAATAAATATCAATTAAAATTTTTCGTTGTTTGGTACGTGAAATATTAAAATATTGTATGGTTAGATACCATGGGGTGAAAGGTGGTGGAACTCGACATACAATTGGTATTGACCAAAGAAACAAAACTTTGAAAGTACCTGAAAAACCATCGAAATTAAATTTTAATACTCTTATGGTGCGATGATTTGTGTTTGATAATGTCAGAAGAGAAATAGTATAGCATATTAATATATTTCTCTGTTCTTTTTTTAATATCATGTACAATATTTTTAATTAGCATATGAAATATGTAAAAGTACCGTTACCATAAAGAGCATAATTCTGGTATGTGTAACGTAATATCCTTACTGGTGTGGCATATTATGATATTTTTATATTCTTTTCTCTTTTGGTCTTTACATTTTTTTCCAGTATTTTTTTTTTTCGGTCGATAACGAAGGCGTATTAAAATGAATTTTAATGAAAACTCCAACAAGAATTTTCTTCTGTTTTATCTGATAACAAAAGTGGAAAAAACTGAATAGTTGAATACAGAAATGCGTATTACTCTTATAAGGTCAAAATTTATTAACATATTTTTATACCATGAAATGGTTGGAGGGTGGTTCATATTTTTGAAAATTAAACAATGATTTTAGTTAAACCAGAACATACATTGTGAATTACATTTAATGAATGGCACACATTAAAACTAATAATTCATTTTATGATTTTAATTTTCTTTGATATGTTTTGACCGGTGTTAGTTTACATAGTAATATGGTACTATGTAAATTAGTTAATTTTCAACTTACCCCCCAGTGTGGGTGGGAAAAACTTTGAATTTTTATAGAAATTACCTGTTCACAGGTTGTGAATTTTAATACGATATTTCGTTACGCACTTTCTTAATACAAATACCCATAAATACTTAGAAACTACAGACGAGAGAATAAAAAATTAACAAAATTTCTGCTGATATTTGAAACGGAAACAACACATCAATGTTCGCATAAATGGTTAGACGGGAAAATACTTGAAATGTTAGCGCCGTTATACTGTGGGTATTTTCTCCGACCAAATGGCATAAAAAACTAATTCATTTCGATAAATTATGTGACTGTTTTATGAGTTTTCTTGTGCCATTACAGAAACGATAATTGATTTTATCTGAGCCCCAGGTAAGAACCAATGTTGTACAGTCAAAGAATTTTTGTTTTTGTTTTTGTTTTTTTGGTGAAAGTAAATTGGATGAAAAATAAAAATATAAAAATAAAACCGAATTTTCAACTGAAAATGAAGGTAATTGATATTCAACCCCTCTTGCATCTGATATTCATCGTAACCATTATTCCTCTTCGATGAGTTTCACCTCTTCGACATTCTATCAACGTGTTATCTTAATGAGCTTTTATTACCATATTTCTCTTCTCTTTTATACCATTTTGTTATGTGTTCAAATGAGTTTCATTACTTTTTATTCAGACGAATAGAACAATTCTCATGATGGTCTCATTTCACAGGTGAGAGACGGTGTACTAAAATTTTGATTAAATTTTTTTGACAAATTCTGTTTAACGTGCACGTCACCATTAACAGCAATAGAATAATTTTCATAATTCCACAACACATAGGAAAATCAACAACAATTGCTTGTTTAGCACGGGTAATAAAATAACAAAATTCAAAGGAACAATTTCAATTGGTAATGAACTGAATTGCTAGGTGACCAACAATTTGCGCAATCATGAATTTTATTACCCAGTTATGTGTTTTTGGTTACACAAAATACCTGTCTTAATATTATGTGTAATGAATTTTACCAAGAATGGGTAATAGAATTGGAGTAAATTGATAAATTAATTTTAATGTGAAAGGAAATAAGGCATAATCAGAAGCACAGTTTTATGATTCTTTTTTCTTGAAATATCAACATTAATAATAAACGAATCGTTGGTTGATCGTCACTTGTAATTGTAATAAAAACTGAGACAGAATCAATAAACTGAAACTTACCTTGAAAATAACTTTTTGTCCTTAAGTAACTAACAGATAATCTAAGTATGCTCAGTCGATCTAATTTGCTAAGTATATTTTGTTCGAACGGTAACAGTGATGCTAACAGATCCAATTCAGCGTTTAATCGTTCACGATGTCGTTTCGATGGATTACTCTTGGTGACACCGTCCTTTGGTGGTGGCTTTAAACTGAATATTAAAATAAAAGACACAATGGAAATAAACATAAATTAATTATAATTTTCTTTAAGTATATTTTGTTAGTTTCTTAAATTTTAAATAAAAGAATTCATTGTGCCAAAAGGAAAACATATATTTAATTGATTTCAAGTGTTTTACTCTGTTCCACATCATATGAATTCTCATAATGTGGACAATTTAAATATCTTTTTTTTTCTTTTATTTAATTCAGTATTTTAGTTTTGTCCCCGTTATCAACATGCTAGTGTACATTTTATCTGTTTTGGGTTTCATTTAAGTGTTTCGCTTCTCGTCTTACAGAATAACAGCAACAAAACAAAGTCATTTTAATGTGACTACATCGATTGGTGTGAAAAAAGGTTTATAATTTTTCTCACCTGAAATGTTAATTGCTACCGTTTGACTTTTGTGCTTTTTATATTATTTCTTCTCCATTTTTGTTACTGTACTCTTCTTAGTTTCTTACAATCAAAAATACTGATAAGACAACGCGTTTTAATATATGGATACGATCCTTTTCATGTTAAACTCTTTTATATTTGGTTTGTGTTCTTTTTAAAAATTGAACTAAAGAACAGAAGCAACCAGATTGAAGTATTGATTCAATATTGGTCACTGGCAATGTAGTTCGTACGAGGATACGATGACGAACAGTGAAGAAAAATAAAAAGTTTAAGTAGAACTTAATAGTTCGATTATAGTCTCGTTGATTGGTTTCACGAAGGTATTCATTAAAATCACTCAGTTAACTATTAACTGGTGTAACTATAGAACTAAAATGTTGAATGAATTTCGCACAAGAAAATAATTCTTCTATAAGATAATATGAAATAGAGTTTCTTTTATTTAATTGATTTTCACCTTATTATTAAGACACATCTGGCCAAGTCTAATAAAAAATACGATGGAAAAACTGTGATCTGTTGCCAATACCTGAGATATGCACTCAATTCCATAGAATAAGGTGAACACTAATAATTCCATTCGATTTCAAGTCGAATTGGAATTTTATATGAGTATTCAAAGTACAAAATTGTTACTTTTCATTTATTCTACATATTTACATTGACTAATTAATCATAATCACTTAAAGTACGACATTTTAATGAATGGGAGACGCACAAGGATAAGGTAATCAAACATGCAATACGAAGAAATACATAAAAATAATAAGAACGCGTTTAATTTTAAATGAAAAATTTTTATTTCATTGTATAAGGAAATAATTTTCAAAATAGCTGATGAAGTTAAAGAATAAATCCATTCCCATTTTGTTTATGGAAAGGCAATTAAATTGATATTAATATGCAAATGTATGCATAATGATATGGATAAAATGTTACCTCATTCTATGAATACGTTAACTGGTCCGATTCAATATAATGTAACACTCAGACTTGACTCTTCTCAAGTGTTTTTTCTTTTGTTTTACTTAAATGCCATGGGAGACATTCAGACGTTGTTGCTACAACACCAATAACAAAAACAATCAAGAAATAAATATCCCGAACTGGAAAAACTAAATTCCTTTTTGTAATTGTAAGTACACATGTATGATTCATCTTCCTAACTGATATATCAACTGGCATTTTAATAAAACAACACAGTAAGAACGCATAATCAAAACAAATCCTTCTTGTAGATCATTTTGTAAAATGTTAGCGAAAAAAAAAAATAAAATAAATTTAATTGAAATGTTAATTAAAAATGCATAATGGGTCTCCATGTCACATAAGATTTGATGCTAAATTCTTAGTCGAAATGGTACACCATTCAATGGGATAAATTAAAATCAATGTAATGTATTATCAAATGGATTCCCATGTTAACTTCTCTTCTTAACTCTTCGCCAACTCACCATTTCGTTTCAATGTTTTACTGAAGACTTTTCTTTAAGGTAGTGAGCAATTAAGCGGTTTTCAATAGATTTTTTGTATTTTATTCTGTTTTATGTTTGCGTATATTCCAATATTCATTGAGCAAATTCATTTCACATTGAAATATTTTGTGTGTGAACATTAAAAACAAGCAGAATGAATAATAAGAAAAAAAATCAACATCAACAACAACGATAAAAACGAAGGATTAAAACTAAATAAATAAATTTCGATGAAGAAGTTAAACGAGTGTCTTAAATGGCAATAGGTTCAATGTTAAACGATGTCTTAATTATTTCTGGTCAAAAGGTGATGATGTTTTGGGCCTTAATAACGAACTGTTAAATGTTTATAGAAACAGTTTCATTCTATATATTGATTCAACAGAAATTTGCTGCTGAAGAGATAAACCTTAATGAAATGTTATGCCAGAAGCATTCATTGCTTATATGAATGTTTTGTTAATTTGTGAATCAACCTGGTTCGTATTTTTATTCTATGCCCACCAATTCAATGGGTTATGGATGGTAATTTTCGATTGTAAAACATAAAATATGTGAATGAATAGAAGAAATTCTTCCTTCTATGTTCTATGCTGTTTACCCGCGTAATTCCATTCATATGCCATAGTTTATTATCACTAAATAACAAAATTCGTGGTCAACCAAACCGTGTGTATGTAATAAAATGGAAATCAGTTTTATATAAAGATCAATTTGCGGTGAATTTAATTAGACGGTGAATAGTAAACAAATAAATACAGTACAGTAAATAACAATTTGATTTCATAAAACGATTTGATGAAATATATGGCAATGGAACTGTAAGTATTATGATACAATTCAATAAAGAAGAAAAAGAAGAAATCATTTAAAGGTAGGCCATCAACATTAGTTACTTTAATTCCTTCGGTGAACATTTAATGGAATTATCCGTATTAGGATCGATTTACAATGGATTAAATCACCGTTGTTTCGATGTTATAAATTTTAACTCCCATTGTGATATCGCACCCAAATCCACCCTTCTGGTCATTGTCAGGGACACACCGGCACGGATGCGCATGACGTCGAAACAATCACTACGTTTGGTGATTAATTGTCCTTTGATGATTTCAACGAAACGATAGAAAAGAGTTAAATCGACAAGCCAGAAATTTTTAATCCTGGATAGAAATACATTCATCTGAACGTGTAAGTAACAAGTAATCTCTTAATCTGATAATTAGTGGGATTAGTTCAACGTACACCGTTGAAATCCAATTAATTTAAAACCGAAATTCATTTGACTGATTGACTTTTCCTGATATTTCAACTATTTAAGGTACGAATAAATATAAGGAAGAAATTCTTTAATGGTCTCTATATATTCACCCACACTGAATAAAACATTTATTCAAATTCATTTTTACACCTGGTCAACGTTTAACCTTAAACTATTATATAACCATATTGTTCTCATTCATAGTTCAATGTTCACCTCTGGTGTTCTGTTATTCTCTGGTGTAATATCAGGGTATAGTTTTTACTTTTTTTTTGAGAAATGATCCAAATTTGAAAAGTCATATGAAATATTTTTTATAAAAAGTGAGAAGGGTAACTGTCAAATGGTGAACCAGTGTAACGAACCATATGGTATTACTGGTATCTCGTTTTTTGTTCAATCCAAAATTCTTCAATTCAGATAATTAACTATAATGTCTGATTCATCTCTTGTATTCCCCCAGAAATACGTAAAAATTACTATCTAGCCGTCGAAATTGAATTAGGGGTCGTACTGCTAAACGCAAAATATTAAATTTGTTATATAATTCTTATGGACAACATTAAATATTTTCTATGTAATTTATGGACACGAATATACCGACAATAAATAAATATTTTGATCTCTATAACTCTCTAAGTCTATCACTCGAAGAACATTAAAAAACAATTAAATTATTAGTTCACGAATTCAATTGATACATTATTATAATCATTTTCTTTCTTATTATTTTGAGTAGAAAAGTCACGCGAAATTCAATGTGAATTCGAGTCTTTTTTACTTGCTGATAAGCTTTTAAGATCCGCTTAAAATTTTATTCGATATGAAAACAATTCTATGTGTAGTTTACATCAGAAAGTCAATTATAGTAACACTGTAAAATAGAGAAAAGAAAAATTACTTCAAGTGAAAAGGAATCATTTTCTCTTCCACTTTGCGTCTTTGTTAGTACAATTGGTGAGATGTGAATATTTCCAATTTTGTTGTTGTTGCTGTTATTGTTGATAAAAGAATCCAGATTATGAAATGAATACAATTAATTCACTTCTATTAGATAGAAACGCTCTTCAAGAAACTAAGACGTAAGTAACTGGCCACTTAAGCCTTTAGGTATTTCTTACTGTGTGTATCCAAATGCTCAATTGAATGGGCATTTTTTTTGTTATTTCGTTGCTTACAATAAAATATTATTGATAAAGTAATACGATTTCCATTATATTTTTGTTTGAACAGATTTATCTATTATGGTTGGTTACGAATAATGATCTTATGTTTAACAGATTCTCTTCCAATAGATCACATATACTTGAAAATATTAATACCATTTGTCTAATTCCAATAAATTGTAAATATTGTTCATTCGCCAGCATGGGAACCATTGGCTAAAAGATTCACAATTTCGTAATTTATTGAAATTGAATAAAAACTGTTAAAGTACATCAACGATCTTTTAAGCGGTTTTCTCTGTAATTCTCTCATATTTTTATTCCAGTTCCTTTAACTTCTATTGATCTAACAATTTAATTTACTAATCGGTATTCCTTTAAACTATTCCCTCTTTCTTCTGTTTAACAATCTGGTGTACTTATGCCTTCTCAAAACAATATAATTCGAAATAACATTTTTATTTTTATGCGAAATAATTTACATTAACGGGGGAGAAGAATGCGTTATGAATTAAATAATTTCACTTTGGGGTTATCAAGAAAACGCGATTCATTTGGGGGCCAACATGAATTAAATCAACTGATATTCCCAGTTAAGCACTTGAATTTACTCTCTGATTTGTATTTTGGGGGCTGAACACTTGTTTGTCTGATTATAGTAAACACCAAGTGTTTCTTATTGTATCATCTTATTTTTGGTTTGTTTTGTGTTAACAATCTTCTTGTAAACTCAGTGATCCTCTCTCTGTACTGTGAATATTCACAGAGTATGATCAGCATTAGTATAAACAAAGTAAACTTGAATGTAATCATATCTGATGTTTTAATGGTTTTATGATTTATGTTGCATTGTCTTCAATTAAAATAGCGAGAATGAATAATCTTCTCAACACAAATCTGTATTTTAGGTAATAGCTAACCACTATAAGAATTCTTTTTAATTCTTCCAATCAATATATTTCTGTTGCATATATAAACATGATGTTAATCGTATCAGAAAGGTGATTCAATATGTGTTTTTCTTATTAGTGGCATCTTATATCTCTCACGGCCTTCCTTAATTCTTGTGAATTAAAATACCCAAATACCGTATGTATGTTTAACCATTACATATCCGCATAATGTGCGTCAAATTGCTTTAGCTAAAATTAAAATTCTCAGCATTTTTATTCAAATGCCATCAAGTAAATATCGCATCAGTTTAATCAGTGAAAAAAGGGAACCGTAAAGAGTTAAAGAGTTTAGTATAAGGAATAATACGATGCTTGATCATCGTTTGTATAAGAGTACAACATATCACAGAACAATTGAGAGCCACATTCATTGCTTGTTTATTGAGCTAAAACAGAATTGATCACCTTTATTGGGCCGTTGAACGGGGCCCAAGTCATTATAATGTTATCGCAAACTCATTCTCTACCTCTTATATGTATCCGTATATTTTGATACAATTTATAGTGGCCAGATGAATTGATTCCGTGACTCTGAACGATATTGTTTTATAATGCACTTCAAAAGTGTCTTAAGAATCAACACAGAGAACAAAATATATAAAACAAAAACAAAAAGAAACAAATTCACAAAAAACAATAAGCTAAACAATCGCCTTTCATGTTAAACTAAAGCGCATAAGGCGCGAAATAAATCAGGTTTATATGAAAATTAAAATATAAAAACGTAAGCGTGCCTGAATCCATAGTGTACACACTACACATAATCAACTGTGGATTATAAGAAAATTATGCTATCGGGTGGAAATGTGGAGAGTTCATGTAATAAAACAGAAAATAAAAAAAAAAAAACAACCAGAACTTAAAGTTAAGGTGTATTCGATAAATTTGCAAACACGATTAGAGTGTTGGCGCTGTATCGTGACATAACACTTCACCTATGGTTTGGACTGATCAACATGTGTGCAACCAGACAGTACGACAGACAGTTAAATATGCTTTCGTTTTATTTCCATATTGTTATAGTTTTTCTTTTTATATTTAGAATACTCAGTTGAGTTATATTTTTTTCTTCATAAACACACAGAGATTTCATGTCATGAAAAGCTTTTCGACAACTTAACGGTAATAAAGTAACAGTTTGAAAAATAAAAACAACAACAAAACCAAAAATTTTCATTCATTACAATTATGATCATAGTACCATATTGTCTTCCTGTTCCCCGAATGCCGTGTAAATCCGTATTTTCACGCACATTGAAAATATTCCATAGAAGAAACGAACAGAAAAGAAACGAATCGCCATCTGTTGAAATTAATGATAGACATGAAATCCTCAACATTCAATTGATTTTGTTGCGCCTGTTCTACTAATTATTTTCATTCAGTTCGTTTTCATTTTTCCTTTTAGATTTTGCATAAAGTTCGAAGCCATAAAATCATAAAAATGAAATAGAAAATTCTAAAGTTACACTCTCTTTGACATCAGTCACGTTGCTTGTGTCGGTACAAACAATTGGTAGGTGTTTAACTTATACGGTAAACGCAAAATAGCGTGCAACTCGTCTATGTAGTTGAAAGCTCAAATCAGTTTTAAGCCTTTCGTCCTTTATGGGCCTGATCAATGTGTACTACTCATAAAAAAAACTTTAGTTGCTGTACTACCAACCGACTACAATGTGTAAACACACATGATTTTCCATACATATGAACGTGGAAATACTTCAATTTATGTTTATGATGTGTATTGGAATCTTTTACGTGAACCGAACAATTAAATATTCTAATATGAATTATGTTTTATTTCAGTTCACTAGGTCAGGTTTATGTGGATGCCAATCTAACATGAATCGGTTGTGTACTTCCGATTGCGTTCTAAACAAGTTCGCAATAAAATTGTTCTATAAGACTCACATATCAGTTATCTATCTATCGAAGTGATTGAAATTAGTGAATTGAAAGTGTGTATATGTGTGCAATTTTAAACAGCTTTAATTATTCGCATTCCATTAATACCGTTTTTTATGAAGGAAAACAGTTATAATGTTCCAGAAATTAAAATTATGGAAAAGAAACATGTAATATTCATTTGACAGTAAGGGTAGTTTCGGTTGGATGCTCATGCGAACAAGATGAAATAAAAACACATTAAATTGAGTGGTATATGGCTAAGCTATAATGAGCCATATGGTACAGTAAAATAAATGTAACAACATTAAAAACTATAACAGTTAAATTATTAATTCCTGTGAAAGGTAAGAGAACCTATGGATCAGTGTTATATTAAACACTTTTGCTATATTCCAATGCACTCGCCAAATTGTATCAAATGAAAAAAAAAAGAATTATTAATGAATTAGTCAGTTAGAAACCAGCTGCTTATGTTACGTAGAAATTTATACCTTCAATTTTAATCTAAATGTATCTTATTGGTATCTAGTAATATTAACCAAGAACTGTCTAACCACAATAAATTGTATATTAATGAAATCATTCAGTTGTGTTACATGAATATGTGTATGATATTGCATACGGTTGTAATACAGTGGCATAAGCATTACTTTAAAACAATTCTTCCATAACTGATAACTATATTATTTGTTAATTTATATTCTATGTCACTAATAATTGTCACAAATGTTGTCCAAGGTTATATTTCGTCATTTAGAAAATTCACATTGTTTTTGCTTTTGGGAAATCATCTATGATTAGAGGTATTCAACATTTAATCGAGGTGAGGGGAGACACTCATTAACATTACTGAATGAAATATTCAATACGAAATATGTAGAAAATTGCAAGTAATGTTGCATTAAAATAGCTACTTATTAAATTCAGATTTTTAATCAATAATTAATATTTGTTTAAACGTTAATTCAATGTGGCATCTAATGAATTCTATTTAATGTTTGATGGGAAATGTTTAATGTACTATGAATAATTAACCTCATTAACAAATTGTGATCATAATATTTATTTCTTATTTATCAATAGTTTTTTGATATTAAATATCTCTCTTGTGTATTTATGAATCAACAACTGATTCAGTGTTTTTGTTAAGTTATTTCTGGTTTTTATTTTCTTTTATTTCATATCATTAATATTGCTTAACGTAATCATTAAATAAAATGTGTGAAAACGCTTTTTACACGCACTCATGCAATCACGCACTCAATGATGTTTATGTTGGACAACATAATATTCAATAAACTATTTTTTATTTTTTTATTACTGTATGTACATATGAAAATATTTTTATTATTTTCCCTAAGACACTTTATGTGTTTATGCTGTGACACATTATATCACTAGATGATTAATTTAGACACACTGTCATCTATTTGCAATTGATATCACCTCATTTGTAGTGATATTCCCTTATAACACTTTGAATATTCTACAAACTATGATCTTATTTAAACTTAATAGCTCATAAATCAATGCAAACAAATTAACAATTTATTTTTAATTTCGATTCTTATATGCAAATTATTAATAAAAATTACAAAAGAATTAATAGGGCAGGTGAATGTGAGACACTGAATCAACTCAACCATATTTGCATAATCTATATAGAATTGCAGGTGTATCTCCTATATAGCAAACTTAATTGTTTATATCCTGGTTATTTGACTACATGCTGTTCAGTAGGGAAAAAGTGTCATCGTATACATTCATACCAGAAGATAACGGACTACTTATATCCATGTAACCATAAAACTGATGCTGAATATGATAAGACAACAATATGGAATCAAATAGCATAAGTATGAATTAAAAATTCAAGAATATAATAAGAAGTGTTGGTATAACAAGTTACCAAGTAAAATGATATTCAACATATTTAAGTTTGTAAATTAAGAGATAGAGAGAACTCAACGAATTTATGAAATGATAAAGTGTAATAATAGTACAATTGAATGAGCATATGAGTGGTAAACCATTGCATTTGTTAAGAACTGCATTCGGTTAGACAATTACCGTTCTACAGCGATATTGTTGTTTCACGGCAACTATTTGATTAATTACTATTTATTCAATCCATTTTTTTTCCTATAAAATTATTCTTTTCTCTTGTTTAAAATGAAATGAAAGAAATCATATCGTATGATGTGGTATACAATGATTACTGATTCGATACAAACTAATTAAAATGGTAATTGGTGTTGCATCTTCATAGAATAATATAAAGTAATTTGAAAAATAAAAATTTATTTCTATAAAAGATCGTATCATTTGTAAACTATAATTTGAGATGTTTGCACTAATATTTGCATCCAATTTGCCCAAAATAAAAACAACTATAACTTAACCATACATTACATTATTCAGTTAAATATTAATGATAATCAGTCAAGTAATACGCCTATCGTAATTAGTACATTAACCAGCTATAATATTAGTTTTCATTGATTCAATATTTATTTATGCAAAATGTAATGAACAATATACTAAAATTACATTACCAACGTATTCAACTCTCAAATGAGATTAATTCATGTTGATATTACAAAAAATATGAATTTTAATGTAGTTCATTTGATTGTAAGAATTATAATAAAACAAAAAAGAAATACATAAACAATATACTAAACAAGTGGCATTATAATTTTGCAAACAGTTCAATGTTTTGAGCATTAACTCGTAATGCTAGTGTTTTACGGTATAAGTGAAGTGAATTTGTATGTAAAATTTATCATAAAACATTATGTTTACGCTTCCCTGGTCAATTTGATATTAATTATTAAGGTGTACAATATTTTTTTTATTCGTTTCATAGCCAAAGCAATTGCAATTTTTTAATACAAAAAGAGAGAGAAAGAACATTAAATAATAAAATTGAGTTTAATCGAAAAAAAAATCTAAGCACATTAGGTTGTATAATTAGTATGTCTGAGGTAGTGACGGGAATTATAAACGCCCCATAATGATTATCTAGATTTTGCATATTCAAAATGACACCAATGTGGCTCACTGTTAATTCATCCAAAGATAATTGTGTTTCTTTGCAAAATAAACTCATCATCCTTAAGAAGTCTGGTGACGAACACCCATAATTAAACTACATTACTGATGTGATTCTAAGGAACAAGTGAAACTAATGACTACCAATCATATGTAGAAGAGATAGATATTTATATAACAATAGACTGTGAACTATTAATTGATTCCAGCTCAAATTCGATCAAGAAAATCCTTTTTTGGAATGGGATGGATGTCATAACTAAGGCAATTTAAATTACACACTAAACTACATATTTTCTAGTTTAAAGTTTCTAGTTTTTTTTTTTTATTTTATTGTTTAAATTCCATACATGTTGATGGTGATTTAATATTGCAATTAAAATGCATTCAAAAGTGCGTTCACATGTATACCAATCATTCATGAAAGGTGAATAACGTCAATTAAAACGAATGATTACATTGAACACCCGGGGAATACAAAAAAAATAATAATACTAAACGAAAGGAAACAGTACACAATAAAACAACAACAGACCCACGGTTTGGGCCACTAAACTTTTCCACCCCTTTTTTCAATCACCTGGCGAACGGTACATACACACACTAAACGATACCAACAACTCTGGTATGTGCAATATGTACATTTTCCGATAATATTCTTCATTCCATATGAAACAATATCTTATTTATGGCAATAATTTTCATTGAAATAGCAAAATCCAAGTGGTAATACAAAAAATGTGAAACAAAAATATAAAAAATTATATGCAAAAGTATTGATTAAACAAAACATAACAATATTCAACTACTGAAATATTTTTATTCAGTTTGATATGGTTATAGACGCAACCAAACAACCAAAATACATAAATTTTACTAGACAGACGACAGGTATCAAATAGAAATTATAATATAAGAGACATTATTATTTTAATATAATCATAAAATGTTGTATTTCAAACCCCCTCGGTGGAAAAAAAAAATAACACATCAAAACATCTTATCAAGAACGATGAAAAAAACAAATAAATACATTTATAACTAAGAATTTACTGTCGAATATAAAAAAAAACTAAACGAACTATCAAGAATTCGAAATCCTTAAAATGAAATCAACGAAATAAAAGAAAACTAAACAGAATTCATAGGAATAAATGTTAACGAAAATCAAGAAAAATAAAAAGAAAATATTTAAATGGAATTTTCAGTTTACCGTTGGATTAAAACCACAGCAATTTTCTTTATCATATTTTCAATTCAACCAAAATGATTAGTAATGGAAAATTACATTTTGAATACATAAAAATTCTTCTTCAGACATTAACATTTTACCATAATAACAATCTATGGATGGTTCCATTCAGGGAAAGGGAAGGCATCAAACAAAACGAAAAAAAAATATAAAAAAGAAAACTGAACCAAAATGAATGTTTCACTGGGAAATAAAAATAAAAAACTTGAAAGAAATGAAAATAATTTCTATGGAATTGAATTCAGTTAAAACTAAAGAAGACTAAGAAACTAAAACGGTATAATTTATTTTCTCATTAAGTTTGAATTTGGAATGTAGAAATTGTGAAAATGTAGTTCTTTGCCATTTAAAATCATCCTCGTGATAGTTAAGACAGAAACAAGAGTGGAGAGAAAATAAAGAGCAAACAAAAAAAAAATAAAACAAAACAGAAAGAAAGAATTTCGGATAGTTAAAATCGTTGGCAACTAACCACCCCCTAGAACTGATCCACAGCATAATCAACCCATAATGTTGCATTCATCAAAATGGAAAATACAATTGTGTATAGTTTTTTCAATTCTGTACTCGACACTGTTAACCAGCCAGTGCCATGATGGATAAATTGCATAGTAAATAATTTAATACCTAAGTTGGTCTTCAATTTGTTACATTTTCTTGTTTTCCATTTGAACCCAAACTGGGAATAACTAAATACACTGTACACACAGACGAAATATCCAAAGCATTTAGGTGAGTAACGAATTTTCTTTCTTTCTTTTTTTTTTTTTTTTTGGTATATAAAACCAACGATAATCCAAAAACAAGAATTGAAAGCATTAAAGAACCAGAGAGTCTCTGGTAAATGGGAGGTGAAAACACCCGAAATGAAAATAACCAGTGAGTTGGACAAAAGTCTATAATTATGGCGCATTTTTCTACACAAAATAGAAAAAGAATAATGTATAAAAGGTNACGATAATCCAAAAACAAGAATTGAAAGCATTAAAGAACCAGAGAGTCTCTGGTAAATGGGAGGTGAAAACACCCGAAATGAAAATAACCAGTGAGTTGGACAAAAGTCTATAATTATGGCGCATTTTTCTACACAAAATAGAAAAAGAATAATGTATAAAAGGTTTCTATCTTATTGCCATAGTTTTCCCGCATATAATATGATTCGAGTCAAAGAGTGAAGGGTCGTGGCGATTTCACATATTTTTTCCCCATTTGAATCATCCCCATCGTGTTCTATAATATAAATGGCAATGAACAAACATATTGAATAGTTTTTCTCTTCTCTTGTTTTTTTTTCCTCTCACCAAATGTTAAATAACTAAATGGAAAATTGTGTACGATTAATTCTTAGAAAAGTTTCTATTAACTAACAACACTGAGCTCCTTTATTTAATATTGTCGATTTTCTCTATCGATTTTGTTTTTTCTTTCATTTTCCATTTATTCTATATTTTATTTCTCTATGTGATGAATTTAAATTTCTTTTAGCAAAACGAAAAAGTTAAAAATTCCATAGAAAGTAGAAAGAATTTTTGATATCGGTAAGAAACAATTTAAGACGATTAGTGAGTTTTGGTAAAACTTTAAATTATACTGCAAACAGCATTACCTATTATAGAAATGAACCGTGTGATTCGTTTTGAATTGAATACGAATTTCTTTTCTTAAAAATTCTTTTCCACAAACATACAAATTATAGTGAAATTAATCGTTAAATCCGTTGATCGTGGAGTGGCTTTTGATTGGAGTCTATAATTGACCAGTCTAGAATTGAAACAGGAATAACTACAAATTAGGAATAATTCACTATTTAATTTAGATAATTCCATAGTTTAAGGATACAATCATGAGATACAGATATGGTGAACAGACAAAATCAAAATATTTTCACGTATGAAATAAACACATAATTATAATATGCAAATTACCGAAAATTAAATGAATTTAAATTGTTTAACGGTATATCGATTATTGGCTCAATTATTGTGAATTTCTTATTTCAGTCGCTTCTTCTTGTCCCAGTCGTCTCAAGAAGGTCAATATTAATTGTGCGAAAGGGCCAGTTCGTACAGTGATACGTGCACAATTCAATTCACTGACTAATACTTTGATCTCTATTCCTTCTGGGCTCCATTCAAATTTGAATTTATATTTCCTGATTTCAAATTAATTCCTTTCGATTCAATTGATTTTATTCAAATAATTCATTTTATGATTATCAATAAGAGAAGAAAATTCCATTCAATTGCTTGTTCATAAATTTTCAACTAAACAAGATAAAATTTAATGCTCCTCATAGATTACGGGATGATGTAAAACCTTCTGGCTAAAAAGTTCACTTCTATTTAGTTGGATTTCTTTATTTTGCTGTTTAGCATGCAAATAAAAACCTTTTCTCGTTTACACCTTTCTGCCGGTATAAAAAGTGTACAAGATAAATGATATTGTATGCAATAAAACAGCGATTAGTTGTACCCTCCAATTGATCAAAAAACCTTATATTCACATTCAATTAGGGTTCACCTCAAATTCGTAACTTCAACTCTCTTGTTTTGGATACTCGAGATCAATTTGATGATGATTTCTTTTTATTACACACTTCCTTTGTCTTCAACGATCATAATTTTGGATTAAATCTATTCATCATAAGTAACCGTAGTCATCAAAGCGTTGAACTAAATCAAATCAAAATTAGACGAAGATTGACACATTTGTTATTCTGTTCTAAACGATTTTTTCTTTTATTTCTAATGCGATCATCTATGCAAAGAGAAATGAGCATTTTATCCGAACGGATCATTTCATGCTCATTTAATTCAATTCAGAACATCAAATAATAGATAATACCCAAATTAACAGGGGGATAACATTTAAAAGGTAATCATAATCACAGCAGGTGATTACTTTTGTATAAGATTACACACTTCTGAGTCGAAGGCCACCGCCAGACAATATCACAGTATGATATTTGATATAGAAATACTGAATTCTTATCCACTTTAATTATGTATGATTGATAATAACAATTAAATGACACTAGCTTTCATTCGGTATCAATATTTTTTAAAGAAATAAATTCTAATAAACGACACACTTTTTTTTTTTTTTTTTTTT